>CM035443.1:120420518-120788018 GCA_020310875.1 Ceratopteris richardii
ACTATTTTATGCCTACAGGTACTAGAATCATGATTAATATGTGGAAATTAGCTTGCAATAACGTAAAGTAGTCTTATGTTCTACTAGCTAAATATGCTTCTAGGTTTGACCTTTTCTCTCAGGAGTCCATATGGACCGGGTGGATTATGTATTGGAGTACAGAAAAAATCACCATTAGAATGAACAAGTGTAGAAGAGCTGGATTTGTTACTTGGAAGGACCTCTTCATAAATAATTCCCTTATCTCTGACTCAAAAATACTTGATCTGATGAACTTATCACATTGTTGTAAACAGGTTCTCATCAAGCAAAAAAGTTTACTAGTTGATAAATTGGAGTCGTGCCCTCAACTCAAAGAATTCAAATTAAGTGTTGTTGCTACTGACATGTACCAACATTACAAAAAGAAATTAGAGTCCTCCAATGAGATTGTAGAGACATTGAACTACATCTTGAACCTCAAGTGGTCTGCCCACCAGTGGAAGTATAGATTTATAACCATCTAGGATTTTCCTCCTGTGAGAGGTAATGGTAGGAGACACTCAGAAGATGGAGTTGGAGCTGCTAAACCTGCTTGACTCCAGCTACCTTTCACTTCAGATATGTGTTGTAGACTTGTTTTGGTTCCAAATGATGCAAAGAAATCACATATGTACTTTGCAAACTCTTTGAGCAATGATCAAATCAAAACAGATGGTTGAGACTTCAAAAATCTGAGAAAACTTGCTAAATTTGTCTTGACACCTGCTCAGTCTAATGCTCAGTGTGTCCAGCACACTTACAATTGGACAAATTCCTTTTGAGGGAATTAAATTAACTTAACAAGCTATTGATTGCAAGTTAAATCACTTCAATTGACAAACTATGCTTTGAGAATTATCTTTAGCAAAACAATAGATGATCCCGACTTTTTAGGAGCTACACACAGAAATACCAGTGACTGCTTCGATCGACTTTTCTCGTAATTTGCTGAATGAAAATCCTTCAAACTTTGTAGTGTTGTAGAGGACTTTGAGCTGATTCCAACAAGCTTTGAATCATTGAATTTGGTTCAGTAAATCTTGAGATATGCCTCTCTGAAGTTGACTGACTTGGAGAAGATGATACAGAGAAAAACCAGAGATACAAAATGTATATGTTCTATTGATATGAATGATTTTACAATCTCATTAGCTTGATAAGCAAGGCTAATTGAGATGATAAGGTGTTGGCTATATCTTAGCTCAAACACACATAGAGTTACAAGAAGTTTATGCCTCGGGAGTTGTGTCAAAAAGTGGTGGACTGAGAAAAAAAGACCCGCGAGTTTTTTCCTTTGTTTGTAGAAGGTTGATTGATGATTGGTTGTCACTTTTCCTATAATCATGTACCTAAAAAGGTTATTGATTGAGATATTCCCTCAATCATTCACCTCCTCTACATATGGGGAGATATTCTCTCCACCTCTCAATCAACTCAACCAATTTTTTCCACGACTTTTACAAGTTGGTTTGATTACATAAATCATGCCAAGTCATTTTGACTTTTACAATGAGTGAAGAGTTAAAAACTCATAGACTTTGGTTACTATGGTTCTTTCTTCAATTGAAATAAATCCAAGTTGAAACTCCATGTTCCAAGCTTTATGTAAGATCATCCTTCAAGGGTCCAAATCAAGTGTTGAGGCTTGATATGCACCAACAGCTCCCCCTCAAGCCAAACACTTGCTTGAGTCTTCATCTTTGGTCTTCAATAATGTCCTGTAATCCTATCATGGATTTAAACTTGCATAGTTTACTTCCATCCAATGCTTTTGTAAGCAAATCTGCACATTGAGAATGAGTAGAAACATAACTTAATTCAATCTCTTTGCTAATCAATTTTTCCCTCACATAGTGGTAATGAACCTCTATGTGTTTTGTCCTAGCATGATAAACAGGATTAGCTGCAAGGTGTAAAGAACTTGTGTTGTCACCAAATATGGTTGGTGACCTTGTGAATAGTCCTAGCTCTGAATATAGTAGCTTCAACCAAATTGCTTCTTGAGTAGCAATTGCCAAACCTCTGTACTCTGCCTCAGTAGATGATAAGGCTACTGTAGGCTGTTTCTTGGATGACCAAGAAATGGCTTTATCACCTGCAAAACAAATATACCCTGAGGTGCTTCTCCTGTCATCCTTACAACCTGCCCAATCTGCATCTGAGTAAACTTTAAGGTCAATGTCTGATGTATATGGGTAATACAAACCATGGTTCAGAGTTCCCTTGAGATATTTAATGATCCTTTTAGCTGCCTCAAGATGAGGTGCCCTAGGTCTGTGCATGTATTGGCTAAGTACACTAACACCATAAGATATATCAAGTCTTGTCAAGGTAGCATAGTTGAGACTTCCTACCATGCTTTGGTAACTTGTAATGTCCTTGATTTCTTCTCCTTCATGTGCACTAAGCTTGTGATTGACTTCCATTGGAATACTTGATACTTTAGCTTCCTGCAAACCAAATTTGTTGACCATGTCCTGTATATACTTCCTTTGGGTAATATATATACCTGTATCTGTATAAACCAACTCAAGTCCTAAGAAATATTTTAATAATCCAAGATCATTGATCTTGAATTCCTTCATCATTTGTGCCTTGATATGTCTGATTCCTTGAACATCATTCCCTGTAACAATGATGTCATCAACATAGACACACAAATAGATTACCTCTGAATTTGTCTTTTTGATGAACAAAGATGTATCTGCTTTACTCATTGTAAATCCTTGATCTTGTAGGTAGGTGGTCAATCTGTAATTCCATGCTCTAGGTGCCTGCTTCAAACCATATAGAGCTTTCTTCAATTTGCAAACATGATTTACCTTAATTGGGTCTTCATATCCAGGTGGTTGTGACATGTAGACTTCCTCTGAAATCCATCCATTCAGAAATGCATTCTTCACATCCAATTGGTACATGTTCCAATTCTTGGATGCAGCTACACTCACCATAACTCTGATAGTTGGCATCTTGGCCACAGGAGAAAATGTTTCCTCATAATCTATGCCTTGGGTTTGTGCAAAACCCTTGGCTACCAACCTGGCTTTATACCTATTTATGGTTCCATCTGAGTTCCTCTTTACCTTGTAGATCCATCTGGATCCTATCACCTTCATGGATTCTTTCTTGGGTACTAAGTCCCAAGTATCACTCTCCTCAAGAGCTTCCATCTCTTCATCCATTGCTTCCTTCCATTCTGGTTTTTTGATTGCTTCCTCATAGGTACCTGGTTCTTCACTCAAGAGATCCTTTGCAAGATATACTGAATGCTTTGTAACAAGAGAAGTATCATAACCATACCTAATTGGCTTCTTACTTTCTCTTTGAGACCTCCTCATAGCCTGAGTTGAAGATTCTGGAATATCCTTCATCTTTAGCTTTCCTTTTGATTTCCAAGCTTTGAACTCCTCAAGATTGATGGAGTCTTCATCATCTGATTCTGAATCATCTTCTTTGATTGATTCCTGCTTAATTAGCTTTGGAAAGTCTTCATCTATATCATATGGTAGACTTACCTTCCTGCACTCATTTTCATACCATGAATCATTCTCATCAAAAATGACATCTCTGCTTACCTTGAAGCCTTTGTTGGTGGGGTTGTAGAATCTGTACCCTTTTTGGTTCAAATCATAACCAATAAAGATACACTTTTCAGCTTTAGGGTCTAATTTCCCTCTTACCTGTGAGGGTATATGCACATATGCTATGCAACCAAAAATTTTACAATGATCCAGAGATGGTCTCTTACCATGCCAAGCCTCATAGGGTGTCATACCATTAAGTGTTTTGGATGGCAATCTGTTTATGAGATAGGTTGCAGTAGAAACTCCTTCTGCCCATAAATAATTTGGTAGCTTCTTCTCATTGAGCATAGCCCTAGCTGTTTCCACAATAAGTCTATTTCTTCTTTCTGCCACACCATTTTGTTCAGGTGAGTATCTGGTTGTAATCTCCCTTTTGATACCTTTTTCCTGCAAGAATTCTTCAAAGTCATTGGAGAAATATTCTCCTCCACCATCTGACCTTAACTTCTTTAGTCTTCTACCTGTCTGGTTTTCAACAAGTGCAAGATACTTTTTGAAACAATTAAATACTTCATCTTTACCCTTCATAAAGTACAAAATTGTCCACCTGCTATAGTCATCAATAAAAGATACATAGTACCTTGATCCTGATATTGAAGGGTCCTTGCTAGGTCCCCAAACATCTGTGTGTACCAAGTCTAGGTAGTCTTGGTGCATGAATCCTTTCTTTGAATAAGGCAACCTGTGTGACTTACCAAATTGACATGCTTCACACTTATATATCATGTGTTGCTTGGATACATTAGGTATCCCAAGCACACATTGATCCCTGCACATTTGCTTGATGGTTCTCTCACCTATGTGTCCAAGTCTTTTGTGCCAAATCTCTAATTCTGATAATGTTTGATCCTTGTAGTTGAACAAAGCAATATTTTTTGTATCTTCAAGCTCAAAGGTAAATAACCTACCTGATTTTTCTCCCTTTGCTATCCTCTTGAAACTATTCTTTGGGTCCTCCACATAAACTCCATGTTGTGTGAATCTGACCTGCAATCCCTTCTCTACAATCTGACCAACACTCATAAGATTTTTGGTGATTGTAGGTACATAGAGTACTCTACTCAGAAGATTCTGTTTGCCATCACATGTCTTCACATTACCAACTTTTATAACAGAGTGTTTAGTGTCATCACCTGTTTGTACCTGATGCTTTCCTTTAGGTTCTTCCAAATCAGAGAGCAATGCAACATTTCCAGCTACATGGTTAGAGCAACCTGAATCAATATAAAATAAGTTGTCATCTTTTGTACCTTCCTTGGAGGTCATGTTCATAATCAGTAAGGAGTCATCTTGCTCCTCTGTATAATTGTTGTAATCCCTTCTATTTCTGTATCCACCATTGTTGTTGTGATTGTAATTGTTGTTGTATTGATTGTTGTACCCATTGTAGCTTTGGTGATGTTGATTGAATCTGCCTCTTCCTTGAGAGTAGCCTCCTCTTTGATAACCTCTTCCTCTTTGGTTCTTGTAGTTTTTGTAGCACTCATCTGTAGTATGGTTAGACAAACCACATATATTGCAAGGTGATGAGTTGTAGGGTCTCCCCCTACCTGACTTACCTCCTCTGCCTCTTCCTCTTGAAGATCTACCTCTTCCTGCAAAGTTTGCTTGAGAGGTGGATCCTTCTTCATCAAGCTTTTTACCTTTACCCTTATCCTTAGACTTCTTATCTGTATAAAGAGCAGAGGAATTGTTACCTTTTGATTCTCCTGATTTTGTAAACTTGGCTTCATGTGTGAAGAGTTGGCCCATAAGAGTTGTAAGATCAGGGGTATGCATATCCATGTATAAGTCCATTGCAGTGGTGAAACTCTCCCACTTGTCATCTGCCTTGAGTCCATTTGTCACTTGCCTGACTATTTGCTCCTCTTCAATTTCTTCTCCAATGCTTGCTAGTTGGTCTGCCACATCTTTGATCTTTGTCACATACTCTGAGACTGATTGCTTGGGTTGCTTCCTCATGGTTGTAAACTCTATCCAGAGTTGATTCTTCCTAGCCCTTGTGTTGGAAGAAAAATAATTGGACAAGGTTTCCCAAGTCTCTTGGGAAGTCTTACAATTCCTTATATGTGGTAAAAGGAAATCAGAGATAGAGTTTAGAAGGTATGACCTTGCCAAGGCATCTTTTGCACACCATTGATTGAGTCTCTCTTGCTCATCCTTGGTGGGTAGACCTCTAGCTTTGAATGTAGGTAGCTCTTCATCTCCTGATATGAATCCAAACAGACTTCTTCCTTGTAGATAGGTCTTCATTCTCAGAGACCATGCTTGGTAATTATTCCTGTCCAATTTGTCAATAAAAGAAGGGAAACCATCACCCATGATTACCTTATTTGTTTTGCTCTGATACCACTGTGAGAGGTAATGGTAGGAGACACTCAGAAGATGGAGTTGGAGCTGCTAAACCTGCTTGACTCCAGCTACCTTTCACTTCAGATATGTGTTGTAGACTTGTTTTGGTTCCAAATGATGCAAAGAAATCACATATGTACTTTGCAAACTCTTTGAGCAATGATCAAATCAAAACAGATGGTTGAGACTTCAAAAATCTGAGAAAACTTGCTAAATTTGTCTTGACACCTGCTCAGTCTAATGCTCAGTGTGTCCAGCACACTTACAATTGGACAAATTCCTTTTGAGGGAATTAAATTAACTTAACAAGCTATTGATTGCAAGTTAAATCACTTCAATTGACAAACTATGCTTTGAGAATTATCTTTAGCAAAACAATAGATGATCCCGACTTTTTAGGAGCTACACACAGAAATACCAGTGACTGCTTCGATCGACTTTTCTCGTAATTTGCTGAATGAAAATCCTTCAAACTTTGTAGTGTTGTAGAGGACTTTGAGCTGATTCCAACAAGCTTTGAATCATTGAATTTGGTTCAGTAAATCTTGAGATATGCCTCTCTGAAGTTGACTGACTTGGAGAAGATGATACAGAGAAAAACCAGAGATACAAAATGTATATGTTCTATTGATATGAATGATTTTACAATCTCATTAGCTTGATAAGCAAGGCTAATTGAGATGATAAGGTGTTGGCTATATCTTAGCTCAAACACACATAGAGTTACAAGAAGTTTATGCCTCGGGAGTTGTGTCAAAAAGTGGTGGACTGAGAAAAAAAGACCCGCGAGTTTTTTCCTTTGTTTGTAGAAGGTTGATTGATGATTGGTTGTCACTTTTCCTATAATCATGTACCTAAAAAGGTTATTGATTGAGATATTCCCTCAATCATTCACCTCCTCTACATATGGGGAGATATTCTCTCCACCTCTCAATCAACTCAACCAATTTTTTCCACGACTTTTACAAGTTGGTTTGATTACATAAATCATGCCAAGTCATTTTGACTTTTACAATGAGTGAAGAGTTAAAAACTCATAGACTTTGGTTACTATGGTTCTTTCTTCAATTGAAATAAATCCAAGTTGAAACTCCATGTTCCAAGCTTTATGTAAGATCATCCTTCAAGGGTCCAAATCAAGTGTTGAGGCTTGATATGCACCAACACCTCCAACTATGAATCACTCTATCCTCCTCTTGCTCCTAATTCATAAGGGTGTTTGGATTGGCAACAAAGCCAAAAACTTGAATGTTAGTACTGGGAAGTGTCATTTCTGTGGCATGGAGGAAGAACTTTCTCATCTCTTTATTAGCTGCCAACATGCTCAAAGATTTTGGGCTACAATTGCTCTTTGTTGCATGATTATGGGCATCCCCAAGATCGGGTAGAAAAAGATCCTCCTAGGGGTTAATCCCAAAATGGATGTTGGCTTATGGAACATTTCGAGATCCCAGATTTTATGGAGATTTGAGTAGTAAAAACTAAAAAATTTTTAGAGGCTTTCCCAAGGATGTCATGTATGGATGTATGGGAGAGCTTAAAAGACTTGGAAAGTTGCAAGATTATGACCACCACGTGCTAGTGAGATGACTCTCCTCCCAACCATATGCCTCTATATATAGCTCTCTCCAAGGATCTGCCTTCTTGGGTAGGTGGATTCTAATCATCCAAGTGTCATCCATGTAACTACATGTGTGCCAAGTTTCCCAATTAACCAAAGTTAACTTAAGTGGAGGCTTCTAAAAGGTTCTAGAGATCTTTGGGCAAAACACTCTCCCCATGTACCCTATAGGGGTTGAACCCAAGGCCTCCTCCTTCACATCCTTGAGTCTTAACCACTAGGCTAAGTGGATCACTTGGTTACAAGAGTAAATGACCTTTTAGTAAGTCTAGACTCGAGATCTTTGGTCATACATACGAGAGACCAAATGGTGTCCGATTTCAGATCTGTCTGAACCGGTCGGAACCTTAGATCTAGAATTCCTTTATTAAATTCTTCTCCCCTTGGAAAATATTTTGGTCCTCGAAAATAGAGCTATATACATACTATAGGCAACCCTCAAGCCACATGTTCTAAAACTAGAAGAACATGGTCATGTTCTAGAACTGGAAGAACATGTCTCATCTCTGTGATGGCATCCCTGCCCAAATGGTTCAAAACATTTTCTTGCTTTGCACTTTGATAAACTCGTCAAAGTTCAAAGTAGTGAATGAATTATAAGGGTGGATCCAAAAACATCCCTCGCCAATTCACAATTTTTACTAGGTGCGATTTGGGCACAAACATTGTTGGTGCAGATCAATCACCAATTGAAGCTTGGAGGAAAGATATATTCAGAGGATATGAGGAATGTACACATATGTACATTAGTATAGTTATAGTTCACCTAGATCTTTGATTAGTTATAGACTTGTACAAATTTCTCTATAAATACCTTGAAAATGTCGAGGCGTGATATGAGAGCATATGAAAGAATAGATGAGTGAGCATAGATGTCAAGAAAGGAGAAGTTAGATGTCATGAGACATGTGAAATGTTAGTTGAGTTTTCCTCTCATCACTCAACTGTATTTTTTCTGAGTAATTGAAGAAATATTACGCCCGATCTTTTCGTGTCTGCTCCGTCTGTGTTTGATCATTTGTGAAATCCTTTTGAGGATATCTAAGTTGATAGTTAATGAGTCTTTGACCTGAATTTTAGAGTCTAATTGTAAACAGGCTAGGAGAATTGTGTGTAGGAACATTCATATGTGATGAATGTTCACAGTTCTCTAAAATAGGCGCAGATTTCGAGTCCAAAGAAATGAGTAGTGCTCAGTGCACAGTGTAAAGTTTTACACATATGATAGCTCAAAATCTAAGTTGAAAGATAAGCTATCTACAGCCAAAAGGATTTGGTAAAACGGGTTCGACATTGTGAGAACCAAAGTTAAGAAGTTAGGGGTGTCAAATCGACTTCTCAGAAGTGCAGATTTGGACATAGGTAACTTGTGAAGTTGATTTCTCAAGTTATACTAAACCTTTTGAAGAACTTTAACTTGGAGGAGGTGCGCAACTTCTAGGCGACACTTCATACAAAATTTCATAGAAAACTTTACATGTTTGATAGGTCAATGAGAAGAAATTGTGCAGCAGACTTTCTGTGTTTTATCTTCTTCACAGAATTTTTCAACTTTTGATAATTTGGAGGTTGGACTTCTAATTTGGTGAAAGTTTTGACTTACTCTTGATATAGAGGTGTTCTAAATTCAAGAGTAGGTTGTTCTTTTGGAGATTAACACTCTCCATCAGTGGTATCAGAGCAGGAGACATCAAATCAAGGAAAGGAGGATCCCGACTGCTACAGATTCAAGAAATTCAACAATTGAAGAACTAAAAGGTGAAAGTTTGAAGGCAAAGCTTGAGGAGGAGACCATAAGACATCAAGAAGGACAAAAGGAGTCTAATTCGAAGTAAAGGTACATATATTGTTTATAAAGCTTGAAGATTTCAATACACAGGTGGACACAAGATGGGAGATTCTCTACAGATAGAGAAATTGGATAGGGAAAACTATCCTGCATGGTCAATGAGGATGGAAGCTCATCTTATGAGCAAAGATTTAATAGCCTACATCACAGGAGAAGAAGAGAAGCCACAGTTCAGAGATCCTAGTGTTCCAACTAGGGAAGAGTTAGCAGATTTGAAAAATTGGATGAAGAAAGATGCTCAAGCTAGGAGCATTATATATATGGCAGTCAATGATTACTTGTTACCTCACATTCGAGGTCTTGAAAGTGCAACTGATATTTGGAATGCTTTGGAGGAGCATTTCCAGAATACTACAAAGTCAAGGAAGGCATCCTTATGGGCAGAATTTACAACCTTCAAGAAGAAGGCCTCTCAATCTATTTCAGACTATGTAACAAGGATGAAAGACATTGCAGATGCATTAGGAGCTGTTGATGAAGACATTGAGGAGGATAAATTGGTAAGGCAAATCCTTACAGGTTTGAGAGGTGATGACAAATGGAAGCCATTCATTTTGTCTACAGAGTTATCACTTGATCATTTCACTCCTGATTTAAATCAGTTGCTAGGTCATATGCTAACATTTGAGCAGGATGTTAAAGGAGATGGTGACAAGAGTGCAGGTCATGCAATGTACTCAAAGGAAAAGAAGAAGAATAGCAAAGGAAAGCAACAAGCAGGTGAAGATGAAGGTACAACTAGTCAAGCCAACTTCCTAAGAGGAAGAGGAGGTGGCAAAGGAAGAGGAAGAGGCAGGAACAACAAAGATGGAGGCAAAGCTTGCTGGATTTGTGGTAAGACAAATCACTTAGCTAATGATTGTTGGTATAATAATCAGAGTAATGGTGGATATAATCAGAACTATAATTCAAGAGGAAGAGGAGGCAAAAATCAAAGAGGTAATTTCAGAGCTAGAGGTGGTTTTGGAAGAAATGCAGGTAGAGGATTCCAAAGTCAACAATACAACAACACCTACTACAATTATGCTTCAGATCAAAAGGAGGATTCAACATTGATAATGAATGCAACTTGTGAAAGCCAGAGTGAAGATCAGAGAGTCTTCTACATTGACTCAGGGTGTAGCAATCACCTGAGTGGTAATATATCTTTGATGACTGATTTGGAGAGTAAGGTTTTTAATCATGTTGTTCAAACAGGTGACAACACAAAGCACAATGTGAAGTCAATTGGATCACTGAAGGCCAAGGATGGTAGTACCTTATTGAGTAAGGTCTTGTATGTTCCTACAATTCCTAAGAATTTGATAAGTGTAGGACAAATTGTTGAAAAGGGATATGAAGTAAGGTTCACTAATGATGGAGTATATGTGGAAGACCCTAGCCAAGGGTATAAACAGATTGTTTCAGGGAAGAAAGAAGGAAGATTATTTACATTGAAGATTCAAGGCAATATTGGTCATGCTATGTTCACATATGGAGGACATAAGATCTCTGAGTTAGATCTTTGGCACAAGAGGCTTGGACATTTCAATGTAAGAGGTATTAAAGACATGATTAACAATGGTTCAGTGCTTGGATTGCCTAATGTTGCAGGTCAACATATGACATACAGATGTGAGGCATGTCAATTAGATAAGGCTCATAAGCTTTCCTACTCCAAGCATGGTTTTATGTACTCAGAGAAGCTTGAATTGGTACACACAGATGTGTGGGGACCATCAAAGGATTTCAGTATAAATGGGTCAAGGTATTATGTGATTTATGTTGATGATGCTACTAGATGGATCACTATCTATGTGATCAAAGATAAGTCAGAAGTGTTTAATACAAACTCCTCAAATGATAAGGCATTCGGATTGCCTTTCATCATCAACCGAAGAGTAGAAGCAAAACTCTGATATGAATCAGGAAGACCATTCAGAATGGTCTGCACAAGTGAGCTATCTGGTATAACCTCATCAGCAAAAATCAATTGTTCCTTAAAATCTTTCATCTTCGTTAGGAAACTGTCCATAGAATCACCTTCATTCATGTGCTCACTCTCCAACTGTTTTCGGAGGTAAGCAACACGAGCCTCGTTCCTAGCTTGGTACAATGTGGTAAGTGTATCCCAAGCATCCCTAGCTGTTCTGCAAGAGCGAATATGAGGAATAGTGGCACGTTTGATAGACAAAGCTATCAATGCATGTGTCTGGCATCTCTGCCATCCCAACGAATCTGCTCTGCAGTAGGTGCAACAGAAACAGCAGCACGAATAGGAATCTGCACAATATCATCTTTGACACCATCTTCATCAGCTCCAGCACCTATATTTGTAGTACCTGTCGTTACAGGCGTAACAGGACGTCTTTCAACACCCTGCACAATGTTCCACAATCCTTTTGCAACCAAAACATGTCGCATCATATAAGCCCATAATGGGTAGTTGGTACCATCCAACTTATCCTCAACAGCCAACATACAGAATACATCACTGCTTTCAGCCATGGCCGGTGACTAAAATACCTTGATGCAGAAAATTGATTGTATCTCAAAAATTTGAACAGAACTGCCCAGACAAGTTTTGCTAGACCTATAACAGACTTTGAGACGCTTAAATTGGCGAACAGAAACTGGTATATACCTTTGGCACAAAAAGACGAAATAGCTTGCACAAGCGCTTCGATAGTGCGTTCGGAGGCCGAAACGAGCTCAGATCGCGATTTCGGCACCACAAAGCGAAGCGGTTTTGATCTCGGAAACATGCTGAGTATGCTCACCAAAATTCGTGCGATTCTGAGACTGCAAACGAAGGAGTGTCGATGGCGCCCTAGATGAAGCGATGACCTGCTCTGATACCAATTGTTGGAGTTAGACGTCTGAGGAAGCACGCGGACAGCACAAGGAAGAACAAGAAGCTTGGAGCACAACACACAATACTGAATGTATTACTAGAGAATGTACAAAGATAAGTAGCCCATTAGGGCAATAGGAGTATATACAAGCTGGGGGAAAAAAACCTCCTAAAGAGGGAAAAAAGTGCCCCAGCGGTCCTAGTGTGTTCACACACATCACTACCTAAATATATCAACAATATTCGGTTAGCCATCATGCAGCTTCATTGACCAGAGTTGACTGGAACACAATAGCTTTATACGCAGGGTCTGCAGGGTGATACAGAACTGCATAGTTAATCTCAAAGGTCCGCACATGCGCATCGGCATCATCTCCCAAAAATCTGCCAAATTTTGTGTATGTAACCTCTGCTGGTACCGGACACGGTGGAACAATCTGTTGTTGTTGTTGTTGTTGTTGTTGTTGCTGTTGTTGTTGTTGTTGTTGTGAGCCACTCATGGTACTGTTGTTGTTGGCATTGTTGTTGGTACCTGAATTTTGGGGAGATATCTCTTGATATTCCGGGACTGTATAGTCAACCTGCTCACTTTCCGGTCCTAAGATATCATTGAACCGATTACTTAGTTCAAAATCTAGCAACCCTTCCTCAACTTTAGTGTCGAAATTGGCTAAACTTGCACCGAAAAATGGTGAACGCAGTAAGTTTCCACCAAACAGCACCGCAATTTCACCGAAAAGCTTCGAATTGCCACCAGGTAATATCGAACTCTCATGGATTTTCACTAGACCCGGTTGCACTATCACCGAAACGTTCTCACCGGATAGCGCGAACCTATCACCGGAAGCAACCGAATTCTGACCGGATGAGATGGAACTGTCTCCACACTGTGCCGC
Source organism: Ceratopteris richardii (assembly GCA_020310875.1). Taxonomy (NCBI): domain Eukaryota; kingdom Viridiplantae; phylum Streptophyta; class Polypodiopsida; order Polypodiales; family Pteridaceae; genus Ceratopteris; species Ceratopteris richardii. The sequence goes on from CM035443.1 coordinate 120,433,675, forward strand.
AGTACAACCAGAAATCATCGTACTTTCTTCAGAAAGGACCAAACTTTCACCGAAACGCACCGGATTCTAGTCGTATGCTACCAAATTGCCACCGAAATTGTCGCTGTCTGGCTGAACTGAACCTTCTGCAACTGAAGTTAATTGTCCTACACTTCTACCACTAGGGGGTATTCCTAATAAGTTTGGAACTGTCCAGGGATGTTGATCTCTGCGGTATTTGGGGTACGATTCACCGGAGCGTGTTACCGACATATATCAAAGGGTTCTTCTTCGAAGCTTAATCTTCTTCTTCAATTAACTACTCCATTTCCCACAGATGGCACCAATGTTAAAACAAGATTAAGTATTATCTGTTTTAATTCAAGTCTGGGTTCTTGGGACGGTTAGGGGTCTATAAACAGAGGCCCTGTTTGTATTTTCCCAAATCTACAGATTCCATGTATCCGCTTACAGACTTGCACACATTAACTATTCAAATATATTTACTGAATACTTCAATACTGTTGCAAACTTACTGTGTAACTTCTACACTTATCGCGCTAACCCGTCAATCATTAAGACTTAACTTAATTATTAAGCTTAATCAACAGAATTAATGAAGACTCAGATTTACACAGGATTTCAGCAACAGCGTTCCACTGCAGGCTCTCGCCCAGACGAAGAGTCTGGTGACGACCATGCCTTCTGCTTCACGCGACTCTTTCATTAATGTGTCAAGAGTTACAATTGTTTGCACTATGCCTTATGCGTGCGACTTTTCAGGGTATATTACAAATTAGGAGTTCCTTTCTGGCGGCTTACACTGTGTTACAAGAGGCTAAAGAAGGAGAATGGGTAGAGAAGGAATGGAAGGAAGATTATGAAAGCATAGAAATGAACACTGAGACCTAAGAGGAAGGACATCAACTGGGTGGAAAAGATAAAGAAATTATTAGAGAAAGCACTTTGACACTCGACCAAAATGGAAAACAAGAGAACTTGGAAGTAGAAGAAACTAACAGTGAAGAGAGTACACCTCAAGAACATTTTGAAGCACCCAAACATTTTAAGAGATATGAAGTAGAGGAAAGAAAGATTGCCATTCAAATGCCTAAATTAGAAGCAGAAGGAATAGAATATAATAACAAGGAGCAGACCAAGAAAATCATTGTGACTATGGAAGGGGAAGAGGAGAGATGCACTTACATTGGGAAGGATGTATCGAAAAACGAGGAATAAGAACTAATAGGTTTGATTCGAGATTATAGGGACGTATTTGCTTGGACATACAAGGACTTAAAAGGTGTGAATCCCTCTATTTGTTCACATCAGATTCCCATGACTCGAGAAGCTAAACCTTCGAAACAAAGACCATACACATACAATGACGTATACTCTGCCAAAATCAAGGAAGAAATAGATAAAATATTGGTAGCTAGCTTCATATATGAAATCGAACACATTGAATGGGTGTCACCTTTGGTAATAGTACCGAAGAAAAATGGTAAATTAAGAGTTTGCACTAATCTCAAAAAGGTTGATGCATCCACTATTCGTGACAGCTACCCATTACCCATTATGAATCATCTTTTGGAGAGACTGGGAGGCAAGGAAGTCTATAGCTTCCTAGATGGATTCTTTGGTTACAACCAAGTAGCAATCGTTCTTGAGGATCAACACAAAACTACCTTTGCTACAAAATGGGGTGTATATGCTTTTAGGGTCATGCCATTTGGCCTAACTAATGCTCCAACCACCTTTTAGAGATTAATATGTCATGTCTTTAAGGAATTATGGAGGAAGAGTATGGAAGTATACGTGGATGATTTATGCACCTATTCTTCCCAAAGAATGGATCACATCCCTGAGCTGAGGAAAATTTTTGAGAAGTATAGACAATATAGAGTCTACCTGAAGCCAAAAAAATGTGCCTTCATGGTATGGCAAGGAAAGATTTTGGGACATATCATATCTAAAAATGGAATATCCACAGATGAAGACAAAATCAAGGTAATTCTAGAACTACCCAGACCAAAGAATGCAAAATAAATGTAGGCATTTATGGTTCATTGTGGACATTATCGTAGATTTTATCCACATGTATGCCATAATTGCAAGACCTCTGTATGGATTACTGACTCACTTCAATTGGATGGAAGATTGCAAGAAAGCCATTACCAAACTAAAAAGCAAACAGAGTTCAGCTCCAATTCTAAAAGTTCCGAATTGGAACAAGATGTTCCATATTCGTGTTCATGTGGATGCTTCTAAATTTTCCATTGGATGCATCTTAGCACAGCTTGCGGATGAAGCATAATTACATATTTATGACTACTGGTGCTTATTTATTTGGTATAGAGCAAAGGAGTTTATTCCATAAGAAGTATAGACTTCAGATTTGTGGAATGAAAGCGCAAATCAATTTTGATTAGAATGTCATAGCCAAAAACTAATATGTTATTTTGATGGTGAGATTTGGGATAGTAGCATATCTTGATAACCAAAATTCTATTGTTTATATACTCTTCGGTGGGGAGGTAATTATGCGGCGGGCTTGGTAGCAACAAAAATTTGAGCCATTGTTTATTTATTTTACCTTGGTGTTACAAATCCCAAAACTTTGGCCAATATCATCGATGTGGCATAGAACAAAAAGATGGATTGACTTGTAATAGATATGGTGTCTCCTGCCAGTGCACCTGCAAAGTTGGATTTTTCACCAAAAATTTTCTTTCTCCAAATAGGATCGGTAGCTTCAAACTCATGTTGATTATAATTAACAGTGTTTGTCATGAAATTGAGTTGCTCATCCGGATCTTGCCCTATAGTCTTCTTGATATACATTCTCGTATGCTCTTTCATAATCCCATATGGTAGATTGAAGGGATTCATGATCTTATCTAAATCTTTGCTCTTGATCTTAGCCTCCTCCATGACTTTCACCACTTGATTTTCAAAATTTTTTGTAAGATGGCACACCAATAGTACCCATTCCTTTTGACTTAAGTCTATAGTATACGACATTAGATGGGCATCGATTTCATCGACTACCTGCTCCCTTATTCGTGAATGAACTATTGGGGAAGAAAGAGGGCATACCTGACTCTCATCAGTAGCAAGGGTGGATGGTTGCATTACTAGTGTCCCCAAGTTCTTTGCTTGTTCTAATTGTGCTTTGAGCTCCACAATGATTTGATCTTTCTCTTCATGTTGTTGCCTACTTGTCTTGAGCTCGGCTTCCACCATTGCTTTATTTTTGCAAATGATACTTACTTGATCAGCATCTTGTATGCATTGCTCTGTGTATTTTTGCACTACCTCTTTCCACTTAAGTTCCGGTGCTTTTGTGTTTGATGTATACTTTGCTTCTAACTCAGCATGTTTCCTTTGCCCTTGTTTTAGTTGACCTTCCATTTCTAACAATTTTGCTTTCATTTCTTGTATTCCTTCACATTCTGTGACGACTATGTTGATAGGTTGATTTAACAGAATGGAGCACATTAATTCTTTGTTTTTGGTATGTAGATTGCCCACTTCGTCCATGTAGACTTTTATTTGGCCTTCTAATAACTTGCTTTGATTTGTGATGCACACCTTCTCCAATTCATATGCTTCATGTTGTTGTTTCAATGTTTTTACTTCATTTTGAAGTTTGGATACATATATTGTTACCTCTTATAGTTTCCCTTTGATCATCAAGTTTTCCTCCTTTACATGAGTTAACTCTTCATGCTTGGCTTCCAATTCAGCTATCTTGCGTGCAAGTTCCGCTGAGTGCTTATGTTTCTACCTGAGAGCTCTTCGCTCATGATTTGAAATCTACTTTTGGCCTCCAATAGTTCCACTTTTTCTTTATCTTCTTCCATCAATATGGTTTGAGTAGTCATGGCCATGTCAATCATACTTTTGAGTAATGGTTTCAACTTATTTACATTGACATTTAGCCATGCCTTTGATATAATGGGTTCTTCACCCATTTGCACATCTTTTCCTTGTGCTACATGTAGTGTATCCTGATTTGGCTGCTTGATATGGAGTTGCACTCTTGGCTCAGCCCTTTTAGTTGTTGCTATTGTTTCTTGTGCTTCTGATTCCTTAGATTGCACTTTTTGAGAATCAACGATCATATCCAAGGGTGATGGTTTGGCAACCACTCAGATGGGTATTGTAGGTCCTTTCTCTTCATGTACTTCCTTATTACTTTGTTCTTGTTTTGGATGCACGATTGTTTTGCACCTGGAAGGCAACACCTCTTTGAGCAATATCTTGTTTGTTCATTCAACTGAATGGTATGCACATTCTCCAGTTGCTCTTCTTGCATCTGTTGAGTTTGTTCCCCCTGTATACTCTTGACTTCAATTTGATTTTGAACTTGGTTCAACTCATCCCATTCCTCATCAACATGCTCACCCGTGTGTATGTTAGTATTAAGTGTATCTTGGTCTTGGGATGACTCATCATCTCAGCTCGAGTTGTTTAAACTAAATTCTTCATACCGGTCCAATTTTGATATGCTATTGCTTGCTTGTTTGGACTTTTGTAGTTTACTTGATTGATGATACTGGTGACCTTGTGTGGTAAGGTTCACTTGACCTTTAGTGTAAGCATGTGTCGCTTTGAGGGCTGCAGCAAGATCACGTTGAGTAATGATTGGAAGTTTTGCGATGGATATCTTTGGATACATGCACCCTTTTTATTTTGGGGTGTCGGCGACCTCCTCTGCTCCAGCACGTTTTGCACCTCTCATTGTAGTTTTGGAGCTAGTACCAACCTCTTCCACTATAGTAATGCCTTTCTTTTTCTTGGGTACTATGGCGGACTTTACATATTTTGACATTTTGGCAGTGGAAGGGATGAGTCGTAAACACTCCTTCATGCCTAAACCTTGATGGATTAGTAAGATCAAAGCAGAGCTGCCATTTAGAAACTTCCTGTTTCTCGACTGTTTTTTAGCTTCGAATAGCCGCTCTTGGACATATGGGGTTAAATTGATTTGATTTCCTACCTACTTGACTGCAAAGGACAACAATTGCACTACACCTTTTGTGGAGCTGTGTATCTATGCATATTTGGGAAAAAAAAATGTTGGGTGTACCAACCTCACTTCCTCTTCTATGTCGATTCTATTGATCTCTAGGAATTTCCTTTTCTTGGCCTCATGGCATTCATCTTTTAGATCCGCTATACCATCCTTTTTCCCTCCAAATGTTGCCTTGGTCAGCTCATGAGTGAGTCTAATAGTTTGTGACTCTCCATTTCTATCTAACACCATAGCTTTAGGGACGGATGGTTTGTTGAGTGCTGGATGCAGAGTATTCATCACTTGCATAGACCTTTGGAAGTCAGGTTTGTAAATGGGAAGCTTTAAGTATGCTTCTATTCCAGCTTGTGTCCATACTTCTACTATCTTGGGCATTTCATGCAAGAATACTCTAAATTCAAAAGTCATTACTAGAAATCAATGATCTCTATCCATGATTTTGGTAGTAATGGGGAACAAATGTTCACTTGCTGGCCGATCATCACGGAACCAATGTCTACATGCCTTAGTCGTAGATTCCAAGGGAAACTCAAGTACTTCTGCTTCTGGAGTAGCTTCGGAATCAGAGGAAGCCATCTGCACTTGAATGATCGATTCGATTAGTATTAAACTTGTGGTAAATTTTATTTATCGTTGTAGTGAAGTTGTCCACTCTATGTGTCATGTCCCCACTCACAGAGTGTAAAAAGGAACATAATACGTGATCTTTTTAATTTTTTTGCGGAAAGGAAAACAGAAAAGTCAGTATCATAGCTGAAGCAATGCTTATTTCTGTTCATTATTATTAGTATATAGTACAAGGGATTTCCTATTCTCCTGAAGAGAAATGTGCACCACTATTGATACAGAGAAACTTGTGTGCCGAATGCATGGCCTTGTAGTGTGGCTCTATAATGCATACTCGAGGTGCATTTGACTCAACATGAGTGCGAGAATAATTCTTTGGCTTCATCAATGGTATCTTTTGTTCTGACTTTGGGATCCACATCTTCCTAGTTTTGGTGCTTTGAGCATTGTTCTTGAATTTATTTGTGTCACCCATAGTTGATTGGTTTCTCGTCTCTTTCACTCTCCATATGTATCGCATCTTTGGTGGAGCTGCTATTCGGTTGCAGGGTGGTCTTCTCTTCTTGTGGTTTCTTTGGCTCTTAGGGGGTTTCCTCGATTGATTTTTACCTCCGTGTGGTATTTGTGGCTGCTCCTTGGTGACCTTGAATGTTGTCTTGGGTATCCATATTTGATTTCTTGAAGGTTGAGCTACCTTCAACGCCTTTGGGATCCACACCTGTATTATTTGTTTAATGTGATCTTTGGTTGGTTTGTTGGTTTGATCTCTGTTGTCTTCTATTAACCTCCTTTGCAATCGTTAAAATTTGATGCTTGTAATCATCCATCTAATCCTGGCAAATCCATATTTGCTTCATTCCTTTTCTTGCTAGTAGATCACTATGTGGCAATTCTATTTTGGGTTGTGGGACTCTCCATTGCTCACTAGTAGTAGAAACCTCACTTTATCCCTTAGGTTGGCTCACATGTGAGATGATTGGGGGTTTCACGGTTTAGGTCAAAAACAGAAGTTAGCTAGATAGGGTTAGGCATTGGTATAGGTTTACAAGCATGCATACATTCCAAGTCATTAAAACCTTGGCTCACAATCTTTAGAAGTCTCTCATCTAATAGGCTAAAGACTTCTCTCAGCCCAATCTTGGATGATATATAGCCTAAACCTAACTGGATTATCACCTCGAACTCATATATCCAATCTTGACCTAGCACGAATTCCCTAACAGGTCATCATCATTGCAAATTAGAAGCTTTTGTTGCATTGAATTGTTACCTAAATGTGAAAATAGGGTAACTTCTCCTAAACATTCAATGGTGTTTCCTACTATCCCCATCATATTTGCATTAGTGGTTTGAAGTTGTGCTATCAATCGTTGTGCTAAGGAAGAGAATATGCAACTTAATGTTGCCCCTGTATCAATCAATGCATCCACTAGTTGATATTCCTTAGTTCCCACCCGTAGGTTTAAGTAGGGTTGCTTGATTTGGCATCCTACGGTTTTGTTCTCTGATGCTCTATAGTTGGCCATGGGGATTGGCTCCGCTCCTTCTCTATATCTCTCATCTCTCTCATGCATCCATTTTTTTCGCTTCTATATTCATTCTCGTGCTTCAAGTATCACTTCTTCCCTTATTCTCTCGTCCTCTTCCTTTCGATTTTTTTGCTGCTAGAAGTCTAGCTAGCATCTCTTCGGTCAAGGGTTCTAAGTATTTCTTCACACAACATCCACTTATGTAATTGGGCAACATCTCCATCTAGGGTGGCTAGGTTAACTGCTCCACTAGTCGAAATGCGATTGATCACTAGAGGTCCATGTCCTCGCTTCTGCAACTTTTTTTCATGTTGTTTTAAGGTATACACCAGAACTAAATCACCCTCTTTGAGTCCCTTGTCCTTGATATGGACATCATAATATGTTTTTGTCTCTTTTTAGCTGCATAGATGCTTGTTATTGCTTGCAATCTAGTCTCATGCAATTTTTCAATTTGATCCAATTGTTGGGACAATTTGTGTCCAATCCACTCATACTTCTCAAACTCAAAGTGTAGGACTCAAAAAATCAATTGGAAAGATTGCATTTTGGTCATATACTAGATTGAATGATGTCGTACTAATAGCAGTCTTGTAGGCAGCTCTAAAAGCCCATAAAGCATGGTGTAATTGTTTGTCCCAATCTGATTGTCCATTATTTACAATTTTCGTTAACATTGTACATAACACCTTATTGGAACTTTATGCATGTCCATTGGCTTGTGGGTGATATGGGGCCGACTTCTTATGAATTACTGAGCATCAACGTTTCTATTACTTCGTTAATGAAGTGTGTACCTCGATCACTCACAATTTCTATTGGCAATCCAAATCTTGTAAATATGTTTTTGAATAGAAATTTTGTAGTGGTTCTTGCATCGTTTTTCTTTATGGCCTTTGCTTCTACCCATTTGGTCAAATAGTCAGTTGCCACTATTATGTACTCAACATGAGAGCCTTTCTCAAGTGGGCTAATTGGTCCAACAAAATCTATACCCCACTTAGTGAATGCTCTAGCACTAATCATAGGTCGTAGTGGCATTTCATCTCTTTTGATGGGATATTTTGTTCATTGGCACACATCGCACTCTGAACATACGTTGCCATATCTTGATGTAAGGTTGGCCACTGTAATCCAATAAAGAGAACCATTTTTGCAGTTTTTTCGGTTGAAAAATGACCTCCTATAGCTCCTGTATGGGCCATCTCTAAGATAGGGATGTACTCCTCTTCATGTACACACAATCTTAATTGATTATCCCATCCACATTTAAACAGTTGTCTTCTCATGAGCACATAATCTTTACTTTGCTCCTCCAAAGCCCACTTTCTTGCTAAACTTGCACCTTCAAGGTACTCATGAGTTTTCAAAAAGTTTATTAATGGTAAAATCCATCTAGCTATTGTCGTAGAATAGCATAGGGTGGAGTTCTCTTCAGGCCATTTTCTCTTGACGCATAGGACGATTCATTACATGAGAATGCACATCTTTTTGCATATCTGGCCAATACACTCCCAACCTTTTGAGCTCTTATAGTGTATTTCTAACACTTCTATGGTTTTTCCATTGATTTGTGTGGGCGTGCTTTAACCATGTCTCTTATTCTTCCTCTTCTACACACCTCAAAAGAAGTCCACTGGAATCTTGATGGTATAGGCTTCCTACCACAATGTGAAGATTCCATATCTTCCATAACTATTGGCTTTTATTTAAATTGATCCTATGACTTGGTCCATGCATGAGTAGAGGAATCAAATTTTCAGCCCATTGTGGACAAACTTCCAAGTTAAAAAGGTAGGTGTCAGGCAGATCATTCGCAAATCCAGTTGGTGGTTCTCCATGTGTCACTCGAGATAGGTGATCAGCTATGACATGTCTGTTCCCCTTCTTGACTACTACTTCAAAATCAAATTCCATTAAGAGTAAAAACCATCTTACAGAACACACAACTATCAGGCATAGAATTCTTTTCAGATACAGAAGAATCAGGCACCTCCTCCCAAAGAGGAAAGAAATCAACAGAAGGCCGCCATGTACATTGGGATGACAATCAACAAAGGACCCTACCCCAACAACTATAACGACTAGAAGGTGAAAGGTAAGTTGACCAACAACTTGAAGAATATCCATTGTAAGGTACTTGATAATGGATAAGATGGATCAAAAAAGTTTGGATAGGTAAGCATTACCACTTTCTTAAGACATAGGGATGACATATAACTATTGATCCCTAAAAAAAAAAAGAGTTAGAGGTTATGAGATCATCAACAAGATGTTAAAGAATTAAGCAAAAATATACACTCATGAAGACATGAGTGAAAGATGCGAAGAAAAATCTCATGGGTAAATATCATTGAACAAGGGATCTAAAGGAGAAAATACTTGGTCTTGTCTCAAGTTTACTTGGCTAGAGGAATTCCAAGAAAGCCAAATGACCTAGATTGGTCAAAGAGATGAAACATGTTATGGTTTGATAAGTCATGCCAAAGAAAGGGTAATGGTGGACTGAAGAAATCTTTGAAACATAAGATTCTTGGCATGAGAATTAGAGACCTTAGTCCTTACTATTTAAAGAAGGCATTGAAGATTATAGAAAATGATTTAAAGGGCATTAAAAGGGAAAAGAAGGTGGAAATATTAAGGATTTAGTTCTATGGATTGCAGAAAGAGCTCACTTGTAATGGATAGTGGGAACTAATTCCTGTTAAAAAATTTTCTCTGGTGACTAGAGAGAAAAAAAAACTCAAGTTCCAATAGAAAACATCAAGATAAGTCTTAAAGAGAAGACCATTGAGAATAAGGTCTTAGTTTCATAAAGAGGTAAAGAGATTTATCTACTTGAACCTTATAAATACACTTGGTTGTATCTTCAAGAGGGTAAATGGAATAAGTTTAACATTTACCTTAAAAAAGGCTATCCTTTATCCTCTTAAAAAGATGCAGTATTTTCAATAGAATGCATAGCCAACTTTGGATGGTATTATAGATGAGGAAAAATGAGGATAAAACTTTAGGGAGTTTTCTAGTTTAAAATCCAAAAGAGAGGAGCTCGATTAAAGTCAAGACTATTCAAACATAAAGCCTTGAATAATAGAATGATCTATAAAAGATCATTCTTTGAATATTTGAATGATGATAACAAGTGACTCAAGAATGTTTTAAACAGTTCCTATTGGGATATGATGCCAGGAGAAGGTATATCTTCTTGCACGACCTTGGAACTAAAAGCATAAACAACTTGAATCATTTAAATGGATGGGGAATCTAGCAAGAGGATTTACCCAAACAAGGGAAAGGTATCTTGATGACTTGAAAGGTATTGTTCCTCAATTAGTTTGGGGACTTGAAGAAACTGGTTAAGTAAGAATTGATTTATTCCTATTTTCAATGCTTTGATGACCTTTGAGGTTAGTATACATAACTATCTTGGGTCTGAACCAAAGTTGTTCCAAGATAGTTAGCACTATTCTCTTTGGAAGAACCTACTAAGCTAAGATGAACAAGGAACTTGGATAAATACCTAGAGTAATGGTCTACCAAATGAACAATTCCTAAAAGATGTAAGTTTAGTATTTGGATCATGGAAGTCTTGAAGATTAAAGATTTTCCAAAAAGATTAAACCATGCAAGAACAAGGATATGTTCTAAGGGTTAATCTAGGGAAAATCATACAAAATCTCGATAATGATCCACTAGTAAGACTGAACTTTTGAAAAATTGGGTGTATTATCTATCACTCAATTTCAAGAACTGTTGGATGATCCATATAAGTCCACTGAACTTGCCAAGGAATGAGCTCCTCATTTATTGAGCATGTTTAAAGGGACTCATAGAACCACTTTTGCTAAGTTGATACCTTTTGCTAAGTCCCAACAAATACAGATAACGTATATTTGTATTTGAAAAGGGCTATAAAAGGGTAAGTCAAGTACAAAACATTTAAAGATTCCTCTCCTTTCCATTGAAAGTAGAAGATGAATGTAGTTTCTGGCCCTTTTTAGGATAGAGGTTGGACCTCTCTTGCATACTTCTAAAAGATATAAATTTCTAAGAAGGTTCAAATTGTACTAAAATGTAAGATTTTATGGAGCCCGAGTTTTGATAAAGTGTAAAAGGGACACAATTAAGGTAAGACCACTAGAGAAATCCACCCACTTCACTAGTCTATAGGTACAAGGCATGCACGTACAATGATTTGGGAAAGGATTTTAATTACCTTCCTTTTAGATAAAGGAAGGTAGTAACCCTTATATGAGTGCGAAAAAATGATTCTAAAGAGAGAGATGACCATGCTTAGAGTATAGATCATGGTAATATACCAACACACATTTCCACGATGAAAATGTTAAATGGGGGAAGAATGTTGTATAACCCTTGGATTATATCGTTGGATAATGGCCTTAATCCCTAGGAACCCTTGGTTTATTTACTTAGGTTAGACCCTTGAAGAGTGGAATATCAATTATTGGTTTTAACCCTTGTAGGACCCCTTTGTTATTTATTTAATTGCAACCTCAATCAAATGGTTTTTACCCTTAGGCTTGAGAGAAGCTTCTCCCAAGTTCCACCTTGATTACCCTTGGGAGAAGACATGTGACTAGCCTTGGGAAAGTTTCCACGTGAGGGACACTTGGAAGTGTCCCATGAGAGACACCCCTTGGACCTTTGGTATATATATGGTTGGAGTTGGCTAGGTGGATACATGCTCTCTCTTGCTATTGTGGTCTTGATGGTTCAATTCTTAGGTATTTAATTTGTGAGACATGTTGATTATACATTCCCCCCCTTCCGTCTTTTGTATATGCTTATAACCCTAACATGTCACTTATCTTTGTACATTCATTTGGTAATACACTCAGTTTTGTGTTGGTCCCCAAGCTTCTTCTTCTTCTTCCTTGTGTTGTTTGTATAGTCTCAATCTCCAAAAAAGTTGTCCCATGACATGGAAGCTATCTCGATACTCTTGCCACCCTATAGGAACCACCCATTTTTATGCAATTTATAACTTATCTTGCTTTGTTTCCTACAGAGAGGGCAAAATGATTACACAAAAAGGTGCAAAATAAGATTTTTGAAATAATAAATATTTTTTTCTTATGCTTATATGCACATATGTCATGTTAATAAAGGTGGGATTATTGTACAGATAGCAAGAAAGAGATGATAGGGTCAACCAATTCTACATTAGAGATAGGGCTAATGCATTTCCCAAACTTTTATTCCATCTCATGTTTCAAAGTGTGTGTGTGTGTGTGTGTGTATATATATATATATATATATATATATATATATATATATATATATATATATATATATATATATATATATATATATATATATATATATATATATATATATATATATATATATATATATATATATGTGTGTGTGTGTGTGTGTGTGTGTGTGTGTGTGTGTGTGTGTGCGTGCGTGTGTGAAGTAGAAAATGTCTTGCTTGGGACTCACCTCCCAGCCTATTTATAGCCCTTGCCTAGTCACCATCTAGAGAACTCTCTGATGCCTCTACTCATCTGGCCATCATGAGTAGGTACCTCATATGAAATCTTTGGCTTTTGGCCTTGGCTATCCCCCGAGCAAGGAACTTCTCCCCAGCATGTACATCTGTGGAATATAACACTCTCTCCCCCTTCTAAAGATCATTGTCCTCAATGATATAGAAGGAGCTATAAACATGGGAATTAAAATCTGTGATTCCAAATAATAAGAGTAGAGTGTGCTAGGTGTGTGAAATACTAGATAATAAAAAAGTAGGCAACTCGTCTCTCTGCTTCCTATCTAGCATTTCCACCAATAAATAGTAGTCCTTGCCTTGGGCATACTGTAGGAATCCCTCTGAGGCCCAATGGGTCCATATGTGTGCAACATAAGTACTCGGAATATCCTCGGACTCCCTATGCCTAGACCTTGACCACTAGCTTGTGATGGCTTGTCACCTGTAGAGACGTTGGCAGCTTGCCTTTGTCTCTCTGGAATACCCACTGAAAGCTTGTCATATGGTATAATCATGCAAAATCACTTACTCCACTAGAGTAATGAAAAAAAAAACTATGCTCATCCAAAACAATTTCAATATGTCCCCAATCCATGTGAAAAAATACTAAACATAAATGGAAATATTTTCCAAATATTGCTTAATCTCTAAGCTCAAGTAAATCTGCTTAATTTACTCACTGTAATGAAATGAAACTCAAGAAAGTCTCATCATGATGCAAACTGTGAATCCAAGATGATAATCTATCAATGATCCAGACTATGGAACAAGATGTCAATCTATCAATGATCCAAACTATAGATAAAAATCTCGATGTGTCATATATAATAATCCAAACTATGGATCAAAAGCTCGATCTGTCATATATGATAATCCAAACTATGGATCAAAAGCTCGACCTGTCATATATAATAATCCAAACTATGGATCGAAATATCTCCTATAAAAAGTAAATCCCAATCCACTCTGTGGAACTAAGTCCATCATGCTAAGTGAAGACGTGCTAAGAAAGTATAGCAATTAGTGGAACTACCACTCCCTTCTCAATAATAACATGCAAGATGTTCCAAGTGGATGAAACTTGCTTTATCCATGACCACCATCTGATCATCACTATGATCAAATCATTCCTAACTAGGGATGAGGTGTCTCAAGTAAACTATTGTAATAATTTGGTGCTCCTAGATATAACCAAGACCATAATATGAGTCCACCAAATACACTAAAAAATGGTAAGTAGATGTGTGCACACTCATAGCCCACTAGGCTAAGCATCTAGCTCACCCCATACACACTATGTATGAACCATGCCCTATTCTCAGGCATATCAAATAAAGTAGTATGTACTCTATAAATTTCTTCTTAATGCAATTGCTTATTCATAGTTCTTATGTGCAAACCTTGCCCTTTCGCTTCTAGGCTACTTGCCTGTGGACTTGCCTTGTTTGCGATCATATACAGAGTGACTGCCTCAACTGCCCCTCTGTTGTCTAATAATAACAAGATCATATGAATGAACTCCAAATCATATAAAAAATACAATCTCAGAGACTTCTCTCCCATACCATATGTCCTACACCTAGGTAGAATACAAAGTTTGATGTCCCATACCACCAAACTTTATACCCCACATAGATGCATTGTTGGGTGTGTGTAGAAGTGCAAGAGACACACAAGAAGCACACCCAAGGAGCACAAATGCAGCAAGGCACACGGAGAAGACGATGGCTAGAATAGCTCTCTCTATTGACGATGAACTGAACTGAAGTAAGAGCTGAATAATATCCCTAAGTACAAAGTACCACCACATATGAGAGTATCAAGTATGTGGTAACATGGGGAAAAAACCTCTAGCTAGCACTAGAGTAAAAAGTGCCCATGTATAGGGAAAAGGTTCACATCAAAGCTACTTGAGGAACACATGTGTAACAAACCCCCCTGGAGCGAATGATGTGAACACATACAGGGAGTGACAGATCAGCCCCCACAAGGTAATAAGCCTAAAGCTTTGCGAAAACCTTCAAACTTTTCCCGTGGAAGAGCTTTGGTGAATATGTTTGTCACATTATCTTGTGTAGGCATATATACCAAATCAATATCTCCTGCATGAAGGCGCTCTCTCACATAGTGATAATGCACCTCAATATGTTTGGTCCGTGCATGAAACACTGGGTTTCGTGCAACAACCATCGCACTCTGACTATCATTGAGAATATGCGTAGCAGCATCAATCTCCATGCAAAGATCCATCAATAGGCATCTCAGTCATATACACTCCACTGTAGCTGTGAAAACTACCCTGTACTCAGCTTCACAACTCGATGTCGCCATTGTAGGTTGCTTCTTACTCAACCAAGATATGCATGAGTCTCCAAGGAAAAAGCAATTACCACTAGTGGACACGCGAGTATCATAACAACCAACCCAATCACTATCTGTAAAAGATGGCTGAATATCTCTACCATAAAAGAGACCTAAGCTCAAAGTGCCTCGAAGATATCTAAACACACGTTGTCGGCGCGGAAGCGACGGTCGGTGGATCAGGGCGACCGCCAAAAGTACGGTGCACGCAGGGTGCTTGGAGCAAGCTCAGGTTTTAGCAAGGAACTCAAAGAGGTTGTCAAACTCAGGAAAATTCAGCAATTAAAATTCGAAGATCTATCATATACTTAAGAGCTCTTGTAAAACACTTGCAAATTCTTGTAACTCATAAATCAAACTCGGTCAATTAACCAATCAAACCAAAGTAAATCAAGTCTCACTCAAGATCTATTTAACTCGAAAGTTACATACATTATGATCTATTCCGATCTGAGTTCATTCGTTGAGTTCGAAAGATTCAGCCGTAAACCTCAGTATGCAATACCTTTAGCTTATCTTAACTGCCATGCAATGTTATGATGCATATAAAGATATGCACATAAAATCTTTTCGCACTTTATGAACGATCTCAGGAGAAGTGGAAAGGTTTTTAGGAAGATTCAAGTTGATCGGTTGAATAAAAGCGAAAGCGAAAGTTTAATATATCATCTCATGCACCTAATTCAAATTTCTATATCAAGTTTGAGCGAAAGTGAATTCTATGGCAATGCTACTAACACTATGTTTTCAAGTGCTATAATAATTCATTCTTGCTTTAAATCACATAAGAAATAATGCTCGAGTCATATAAAGTCGAAACTCAAAAGCAATCTTGCCAAACTATAATATATCGAGAGCATACTCTATCCCTTATAACATACAGATGTATTATGGACAATCCTTAAATATCTCTTATATGAAATCAATTGAGATATTTCAAATCTTATGCGAAACTTCATACATGTAATCGAAGTACAGATTTCATGTATTGCATTCCAAACCTCAAAATAAATAGATTCAAGTCTGTGTATTAACTCATAGACATAGACGATTCAATATTTTTTTTATGTGAGCAATAATCCAATAGTCCAATGTAAATGCAAAACACATTACAAACTCAACAAAAATGGAAGAAGCAATCGTTTGCAATACCTTTACAAATCTATTTCATATTTCAGCTCTACATAAAACCAATTCAATTCTCTCAAAGAAGCAGTCAAATAGCATGTAAAATTAACATCATTTTCTTTCAGAAGCGTGGATTTGGGCTAGTTATTTAAAGATTTAAAATAACTTTCGTTGAAATAATAAAAGAAAACAGAAATGCCACGTAGAATAAATGCGCATTTGATCATGCCAATATCACAAGAAACATAATATATATATATATATATATATATATATATATATATATATATATATATATATATATATATATATATATATATATATATATATATATATATATATATATATATCAAACTACCTATCTCTATAGATTGGAGTTCATAGAAATCTATCTTGAAAGCTTCATGAATTCATCTTCTGTGGTGCGTATCGAATGGTATAAATAGTTTATCAAGAGTGGAACAAGCATTAGATCAAAGATCATTCGATTAAATTTCTCAAACGCCTTCACTCTGCTCAGATCATCATTTGCATCATTGCTTCTCATCGATAAATCATTAGCTGCGTGCACAGTCAGAATTATACATTTCAAAGAGCGAGCATGCATTCTTCTTCATACTTTAGCGGGTTAAAGCTGATCCATCGCAACTTCATCCCAAAAACGCAGACGGAATCTCCCTCAGAAAATCAAATATATATTCCTCCAGGTATAGCGCAAATGATCAGACTACGATTAGAAATGATCATACATCGTACTACTAATAGAGGGGAGTATTAATTTAATCAATATCACAGCAGTATAATGTTTGTACTCTTATGATTTATATAGCAATTGTTTAAAAACAAAATCACTTATCAGAAGAGTCACAAAATATTAGCGAGCGATCACTAATTATCAGCCATATAGCTGAAACGAACTGAAAAAAAACAACACTTAGCTTATTATACAACTATGACATCTATACTGGAGGGATCGCAATTTCACAAACAGAATGAATTGTCATAATCTTGAGCGGAATTTTCTCTGTGAAGAACATACAAACCAGTTTCCTATTGATGTTCCTGACATGTATCTACAAAATGAAAATGCATGAATTCTAAAAGTACTGCCTGTAAACTTTCCAACATGCTGGCGCAGACGAAAACTTACTGCTTTAATTGAACATAGACTTTCACTGATCAAATTCACTTTATCTATTGTAAAGCTCTTTTTCAACGCCAACCAAAGAAACTGCAACAGTATTTACGAATGAAAAATGGGCAATGAGTGGTATTCAAGATCGAAGAAAAAGAGTAACCTGCTGAAGATTCGTAGGGAAAATAGAAAATACGGAATGAAAACTATAGCTATTGAACAGTCTTATAATCACAATTAGAGTGCAGAACGCTAGCAGTTGAGATTATATCTGAGATAAACAATAAAAATATAGACATTCATACTAATTTCAGATACATTAAACTCATCTTCAAACGATAAGATAGTTAAAAATATCGCGAACAAAAAATAATATTTGTGTATAAATATTTAAAAAAAAAACCGCAAAACGATAATAACAGACATAATCATGCTTCACTTCGTAGATAATCAAGAAGATTAAAAAAAACAATTGTCCTACACCAACAAGAAGGAAGCGATATCATACTTTTTCAGCAAAACGTCTTCCTCAGCTTTCGTATGAGGAAAGCTAATCATCATTTATATGTGATATTCATCAATGGCCTTTGAATTCTTCCACTCATCTGTTTCCAGGGCACCTCCCTCAGCAGCCCTTCTTCTCAGAGTTGCGCCCGAGAGCTCCACGCCACATTAGATATGTAAATGGCCTCCCTCCTTAGATGGCGTCGCCTCCTCCTTCCTCACAGACTATTGCTGCCCAGATAACAATCTATGAATTGGCCTGCAAAAAAAAAACATTCGGGGCCAAAAATGGAGCAAAGCCCACATATTTATACACACAGAGATCATGTTTTTACCACTCTTTTGGATTTACTTTATTTCCTCATCCATCCTTTAACCCACACTTAATCACCACTCTTTTCATTTACCTTTAACTACTTTGAATGCATAATCTATTTAAACCACTCTTTTAACTTGCACTCACAATTACCACACTTTCAACCTACTACTTTAACCACTTTATTTACACACTCAACTCTCACCACACTTTAATCACCACTCACATACACCATTCATTATTTATCCACTTAATTTTCTTTTTAATTGAATTATCCTAAATTGCGTAATTAAATAATTCATTTAAATTAAACTTAGCTTACGATTAGAACCTTAGAACCTTAGTATATAAATGCACACAAATAATTAAAGTAATTATTAATAGCATAGTTTAATTTTTAATTCATAAATATTTAATGTATAGATTAATGTATTTGAATAACAACTATTCTAGCCCTTGAGACATACTAAAACCCTAGAAAACTTACTTGAAACCCATCAGAAACCCATGAAAACTCATTAAAATCTTTCTGATCCCTATCATTAGTCCATTAACACTTAAATAAACCCTAGCATTAACCCATTAGAATCTTTTGAGACCCTTCAGATTAACCCAACTAACATAAAATCATATCAACTTATGAAATCCTAGGGTTGAATACCCATGAATCTTGCATGTATAAATATAAAATACTCATTAAATGAGTAATTAGGGTAAACCCTAATATGAACATGTATTCTTTATCATTTCTTGTACCTCAAAAGTAGTCAATTCCAATCAACACAACTGATCAACAGTGATATAAAAGGTTAGAATTCACCAATTAAGTTAATTTTATTTTATCTGGTCATCAACTGGAAAGTTGAAAACTTTCCGACATTCGCCCCGGCCAAACCTGCACATCGTCCTCGATGGGCCAACCTGCAGATCATAGAAAGCAATATCAAATTCTTTTGAAACTTATTCATGACTCAAATTCAAATTGTCTGTATATAAAAATGCTTCTATCATTAGTACATTTTCAAATACCAAAGAAAACTTATAAAATTATGTAAACTTGAATTTGAACCTTTTCGATCAATGCATGAGTTGGAAAACAGGTTTTAGAAGGTAACTATAGAAGTCATTCAAATAGTGTTTGTACTAACTCTTCTATTAACTCTGT
The DNA here is from genome assembly GCA_020310875.1 of Ceratopteris richardii. Taxonomy (NCBI): domain Eukaryota; kingdom Viridiplantae; phylum Streptophyta; class Polypodiopsida; order Polypodiales; family Pteridaceae; genus Ceratopteris; species Ceratopteris richardii. The sequence continues at coordinate 120,452,912 of CM035443.1, forward strand.
TCATAAGTAAAGCATATGTTATATAGGCCTTCTATCCTCATCTCCTAACCATTTGCCATTAAGATACAAATAACTAACTCCCCTCTAGCATACATCCGCCTTATATAGCCCGCTTTTCAAATCAGAAGTGATTTCGAGACCACAACTGATTTATTTGATTTTTCTTTTATCTCATTTTTTTTATCATAATTTCTCCTTTTTATCATTGTTCTTTTTTTTTTTTTCATATACAGCAACCATTAATGTACTGCTTTCAATTTTTCTTCGCAACTTTTTTAATGAAGGGGAAAGGCTTAACCCCTAATCAGAGCAAAGGATCTAGAGGTAAGCTAAAGCAGGAACTAGGATCTCTTTAGCTAAATGGGTCAGATTAAAGGAAGCTTACCTATATAAAACAAGTCTACTTCTACTAGTAGTTGCAAGTTAAGGGTTCCTTCAACTATTCATATGACAGCCATAGGTCTCTAATCCCTATCTTCACTTCAAGCATATCCCTACTTCAGTGTAAATTCTACTTTTCATAATTTTAAGAAGTTTCTTAACCTAGCTGAAGAATGTACATTTCTAATTATGATAATGCATGGAAAAACAAAACTTAAAACATTAATCAGGGTTAGAATTGTTTCACCTGATCTGTATTGATTCCATCTTTAGCATTGCCTTTCATCCAAATATCGTTTTGATTGCTTAATTTTTAAATTGCATGTACTTTCTTCAATCTCCTGCGCTTCATTCATAGTCTATTTTGGAAGAAAATCTTAGTTCATCAATCAGCTCCCAATCTTCATGCTAATCCTGAAAAATAACTCAACTCAAAAATCTTGTGAGAAACATAATTATTAGCAAACTTATACAAAAGGTAGCAATCCAAGATAATATTTCTCGATAGTCCATCTGTAAAAACCAAAGCAATAGTAAGTCAAACTCTGTGGCTTTCATGATATTCCACTGAAATATTAAATCCTCCATTCTTGCTTGTCCTACATCAAAGCACTCAAAAATTTGATTAGAAAAACCAATATTAACATCATTAAGGCAAAACAAGTGTTCATTTATATTGAAACCCTTCAATTCATATTTTTCAAATGTATAAATATCATTGTTTATAATTTTCTCATATTGTTCTTCCTTATATGAAGAATCAATGTGAGTAATAATTTTAGGAGAAGCTATTGTGATGAGTGGGATTTCTTTACCACTTACATCACTCACTTCTTCAATGAATAATTTGGGAAGACTTTTAGAAGAATCAAACAAAGGTTTCTCATGTTCACACTCATGTTTGTTTAATGTTTTGTGTTCTGAAATTGTAATTTGGTTTTCATCATTCATCATTGGTGTAGCATCATCTAATTCATTGTTTGTAATTTCAAATTTGTTTTCTTCATTTATCTTTTGATAAGTACAATCTAAATCGTTGCTTTTAGAAAGAGGAAAATATTTGAGGTTTTGGCGTTCATATCTAAGAGCAAGTCGATGAACTTGCTTTTGCACATATGTCCAATCATTTGTCAGGCCATTTGAGGTATTATGTTCTTCTAAAAGAGGCTCTAGGTCTTTTCGAATTGAGTAATCAAGGATAGTTAAAAACTTTATAACTTTATAAGGCTCAAGATAAGTTTGATCTTGCTCAGGTAAGTCGCTAAATTGTTCTTCAAACTCTTGAAAACTCTCAATTAAGTTCTCTTTTGGTCTAGATGTATTTACCCAAGCTTGAAACGTTTCATGATTTCTTTTTGTTGAATCCTCGAAACAAAATTCTTGTCGCAATTGGGTCTTAAAAATATCCCAAGGTATAGTGGACGAGCCCAACCTAAGGCTTATTCTATCTCGGGTATCTCCATTTGATATACGCCTAAAGGTGGAAACCCAACTATCCCTAGGTATGCCATATTGATAAGCTAAATGTTTGTATTCTTTAATATACCTAGTAACATCTTTACCACAAAACTCTTTCTTCTCTATTTTGAGGTCATCAATCAATTTCCATACTCTTTTTCTATTAGGTAAGGGTCCATGATGAAAGCTCTATCTCTTGACCACTCAAAACTATGTCACAAATATCAGATTTCCCTGAGCTGCTATGCCGCTCCTTCACGTCGGGTTCACCAATGTCGGCGCGGAAGTGACAGTCGGTGGATCAGGGCGACCGCCAAAAATACGGTGCATGCAGGGTGCTTGGAGCAAGCTCAGGTTTTAGCAAGGAACTCAAGAGAGGTTGTCAAATTCAGGAAAATTCAGCAGTTAAAATTCAAAGATCTATCATATACTTAAGAACTCTTGTAAAACACTTGCAAATTCTTGTAACTCATAAATCAAACTCGGTCAATTAACCAATCAAACCAAAGTAAATCAAGTCTCACTCAAGATCTATTTAACTCGAAAGTTACATACATTATGATCTATTCCGATCTGAGTTCATTCGTTGAGTTCGAAAGATTCAGCCGTAAACCTCAGTATGCAATACCTTTAGCTTATCTTAACTGCCATGCAATGTTATGATGCATATAAAGATATGCACATAAAATCTTTTCGCACTTTATGAACGATCTCAGGAGAAGTGGAAAGGTTTTTAGGAAGATCCAAGTTGATCGGTTGAATAAAAGCGAAAGCGAAAGTTTAATATATCATCTCATGCACCTAATTCAAATTTCTATATCAAGTTTGAGCGAAAGTGAATTCTATGGCAATGCTACTAACACTATGTTTTCAAGTGCTATAATAATTCATTCTTGCTTTAAATCACATAAGAAATAATGCTCGAGTCATATAAAGTCGAAACTCAAAAGCAATCTTGCCAAACTATAATATATCGAGAGCATACTCTATCCCTTATAACATACAGATGTATTATGGACAATCCTTAAATATCTCTTATATGAAATCAATTGAGATATTTCAAATCTTATGCGAAACTTCATACATGTAATCGAAGTACAGATTTCATGTATTGCATTCCAAACCTCAAAATAAATAGATTCAAGTCTTTGTATTAACTCATAGACATAGAAGATTCAATATTTTTTTTCTGTGAGCAATAATCCAATAGTCCAATGTAAATGCAAAACACATTACAAACTCAACAAAAAATGGAAGAAGCAATCGTTTGCAATACCTTTACAAATCTATTTCATATTTCAGCTCTACATAAAACCAATTCAATTCTCTCAAAGAAGCAGTCAAATAGCATGTAAAATTAACATCATTTTCTTTCAGAAGCGTGGATTTGGGCTAGTTATTTAAAGATTTAAAATAACTTTCGTTGAAATAATAAAAGAAAACAGAAATGCCACGTAGAATAAATGCGCATTTGATCATGCCAATATCACAAGAAACATAATATATATATATATATATATATATATATATATATATATATATATATATATATATATATATATATATATATATATATATATATATATATATCAAACTACCTATCTCTATAGATTGGAGTTCATAGAAATCTATCTTGAAAGCTTCATGAATTCATCTTCTGTGGTGCGTATCGAATGGTATAAATAGTTTATCAAGAGTGGAACAAGCATTAGATCAAAGATCATTCGATTAAATTTCTCAAACGCCTTCACTCTGCTCAGATCATCATTTGCATCATTGCTTCTCATCGATAAATCATTAGCTGCGTGCACAGTCAGAATTATACATTTCAAAGAGCGAGCATGCATTCTTCTTCATACTTTAGCGGGTTAAAGCTGATCCATCGCAACTTCATCCCAAAAACGCAGACGGAATCTCCCTCAGAAAATCAAATATATATTCCTCCAGGTATAGCGCAAATGATCAGACTACGATTAGAAATGATCATACATCGTACTACTAATAGAGGGGAGTATTAATTTAATCAATATCACAGCAGTATAATGTTTGTACTCTTATGATTTATATAGCAATTGTTTAAAAACAAAATCACTTATCAGAAGAGTCACAAAATATTAGCGAGCGATCACTAATTATCAGCCATATAGCTGAAACGAACTGAAAAAAAACAACACTTAGCTTATTATACAACTATGACATCTATACTGGAGAGATCGCAATTTCACAAACAGAATGAATTGTCATAATCTTGAGCGGAATTTTCTCTGTGAAGAACATACAAACCAGTTTCCTATTGATGTTCCTGACATGTATGTACAAAATGAAAATGCATGAATTCTAAAAGTACTGCCTGTAAACTTTCCAACATGCTGGCGTAGACGAAAACTTACTGCTTTAATTGAACATAGACTTTCACTGAACAAATTCACCTTATCTATTGTAAAGCTCTTTTTCAACGCCAACCAAAGAAATTGCAACAGTATTTACGAATGAAAAATGGGCAAATGAGTGGTATTCAAGATCGAAGAAAAAGAGTAACCTGCGTAGGGAAAATAGAAAATACGGAATGAAAACTATAGCTATTGAACAGTCTTATAATCACAATTAGAGTGCAGAACGCTAGCAATTGAGATTATATCTGAGATAAACAATAAAAATATAGACATTCATACTAATTGCAGATACATTAAACTCATCTTCAAACGATAAGATAGTTAAAAATATTGCGAACAAAAAATAATATCTGTGTATAAATATTTAAAAAAAAAACCGCGAAACGGTAATAACAGACATAATCATGCTTCACTTCGTAGATAATCAAGAAGATTAAAAAAAACAATTGTCCTACACCAGCAAGAAGGAAGCGATATCATACTTTTTCAGCAAAACGTCTTCCTCAGCTTTCGTATGAGGAAAGCTAATCATCATTTATATGTGATATTCATCAATGGCCTTTGAATTCTTCCACTCATCTGTTTCCAGCGCACCTCCCTCAGCAGCCCTTCTTCTCAGAGTTGCACCCGAGAGCTCCACGCCAGATTAGATATGTAAATGGCCTCCATCCTTAGATGGCGTCGCCTCCTCCTTCCTCACAGACTATTGCTGCCGAGATAACAACCTATGAATTGGCCTGCAAAAAAAAAACATTCGGGGCCAAAAATGGAGCAAAGCCCACATATTTATACACACAGAGATCATGTTTTTACCACTCTTTTGGATTTACTTTATTTCCTCATCCATCCTTTAACCCACACTTAATCACCACTCTTTTCATTTACCTTTAACTACTTTGAATGCATAATCTATTTAAACCACTCTTTTAACTTGCACTCACAATTACCACACTTTCAACCTACTACTTTAACCACTTTATTTACACACTCAACTCTCACCACACTTTAATCACCACTCTTATACACCATTCATTATTTATCCACTTAATTTTCTTTTTAATTGAATTATCCTAAATTGCGTAATTAAATAATTCATTTAAATTAAACTTAGCTTACGATTAGAACCTTAGAACCTTAGTATATAAATGCACACAAATAATTAAAGTAATTATTAATAGCATAGTTTAATTTTTAGTTCATAAATATTTAATGTATAGATTAATGTATTTGAATAACAACTACTCTAGCCCTTGAGACATACTAAAACCCTAGAAAACTTACTTGAAACCCATCAGAAACCCATGAAAACTCATTAAAATCTTTCTGATCCCTATCATTAGTCCATTAACACTTAAATAAACCCTAGCATTAACCCATTAGAATCTTTTGAGACCCTTCAGATTAACCCAACTAACATAAAATCATATCAACTTATGAAATCCTAGGGTTGAATACCCATGAATCTTGCATGTATAAATATAAAATACTCATTAAATGAGTAATTAGGGTAAACCCTAATATGAACATGTATTCTTTATCATTTCTTGTACCTGCAAACACTTCAAAAGTAGTCAACTCCAATCAACACAATTGATCAACAGTGATATAAAAGGTTAGAATTCACCAATTAAGTTAATTTTATTTTATCTGGTCATCAACTGGAAAGTTGAAAACTTTCCGACAACGTTTCACCGCTTGCCAATGCTTAGTGCCAGGGCTATGCATGAATCAACTCAACTGGGAAACTGCATACTATATATCCTCCCTTGTGTTGCATGCATATATAAGACATCCCACGGCTTGCTGTGTCAAATGCATCATTGGAATCCTCAACTGAGAACCTGAATCCTGTCTCAACTAGTGTGGAAACTGGCTTGCAATCCTCAAAGTCAAAACGCTGAAGTAGCTTTTTAACATACTTTGCTTGATGCATAACAATTTCCCCCTCAATGGATACAAACTGGATGCCAAGATAGTAGCTCAAAAGACCAAGATAAGTGACATCAAAAGTATGCTGCAAATCAGCCATAAGAATGTCAAGTTTTGCATCACATGACCCAGTCAAGAGTATGTCATCGGCATAAAGAACAAGCACTATAAGATCAGCCCCATTTTTGCGTACATAGAGTGTGATTTCAATCGGACTACATGTGAAGCCAAGAGCAATCAAGTGCTTATGGATTTTTTCATACTATGCACATGGAGCTTGCTTGAGACCATACAAGGCTTTATGCAAGTGACAAACCATATGCTCTTTCCCTTTCATAACAAATCCAGGAGGTTGCGTCACATAAACCTCTTCTTGCAAATCACCATTCAAGAAGGCTGTTTTTATGTCCAACTGATGCACTTTCCAACCTCGATGGGCAGCCAATGCAACCACGGTACGAATGGTAGTCATGCGTGAAGTAGGTGCAAATGTTTCCTCATAATCAATGCCATATTGTTGCACATATCCTTTGGCAACCAATCTAGCTTTGTAGCGATCAATGCTACCATCATATTTTCTCTTAATCTTATAAACCCACTTTGTACCAATGGCATTCTTTCCGTTTGGCAATTCACATAACTCCCAAGTACCATTCCTATGTATGGAATCCATTTCTGATTGCATTGCACTCATCCATTGTGGATCGTCACATGCATCTTCAAAAGAAAGTGACTCTTCATTACATGTTGTAGCAATAAGAGAATAATCCACAAAATTACTTGATGCATGGTAAGAGCTTGATCTTGTTCTACCAAGTAAAGGTGCACTCAAATTGTTGTCCTACAAAGTTTGCTTTAGCCACTTTGGCATAGATTGTGCACTCTTGATAGACATGCGTTCATTATGTAATACATCTTCAATATGTACATCATGCGTGGGCTGAATTTCATGCTCATTTTCAGCCATATTTTGATGCAAATGTTCAGCCATATGTGGCTGGAAATTTCCAGCAGTTTTGATAATTTTTGGCTAAAAATTTTCAGCCATATTTGGCTGGAAATTCTCTGCATTTTTAGCCCTATTTGGCTGGAATTTTTCAGCCCTTTGAGCCTCAATTGGATGGTCTACATGGCCATAGTCAAGCACACCATTTTGGAACACAAGCATGAGTGTATCAAACACATCTTGTGAGCTAACTGTTGGTTGTTTTTTGCATTCAAGTAGAGGGAAAACTGAATTTTCAACAAATACCACATCTCGACTCATAATAATTGTGTTCGTCAATGGATGGTACAAATGATATCCCTTACTTTCAGCACTATAACCAACAAATATACATTTCTTTGCCTTGGCATCAAGTTTGTGACGTTGTTGTGATGGCACAAGAGCATATGCCAAACAACCAAACACACGCATATGACTAACCATAGGCTTATGACCATTCCAAGCCTCATAAGGAGTGATGACTCTCAATGCTTTTGTAGGGCAGCGATTTAACACATAGTTTGCACACATGACCGCTTCCATCCAAAATTTATCAGGAAGATGCTTTCCTTTAACCATTTTGTTGAGGTGTACATGGAACCGTACATTGGTGCTCAGCAACACCATGTTGCCATTTCAAGTAGAGTTCTATTTTTACGCTCGGCAACACCATTTTGCTGAGGTGTACATGGAACCGTACATTGGTGTGAAATACCTCTTTCATGAAGAAAAGCATTAAACTCATGTGACATGTATTCACCACCACGATCCGTGCGTAGAGTCAAAAGCTTTTGCGAAGAAAAAATTTCAGCCATAGCTAAAAATGCTTTGAAGCAAGAAAATACCTCAATTTTTGCTTTCATAGGATACACCCATGTATGGCGAGTAGCATCATCAATGAAGGTAACAAAATATACATGCTTCCCAAAAGATGGAGTCCTGACGGGACCACATACATCACTACGAACAGGCTACAATTTTCTTGTAGTGTGTGTATGACTATCTTTTGGAAAAGAAGCACGATGCATTTATCCAAGAATGCAACCTAAGCTCCATTTCAGCCATGGAAGAAGTATGAGCAACCAAGGCATTCGAGGCAGTCCTCTTGTATGTATCCATGTGATACAAACCATTACATAATGTACCGGACATCACGATAACATTGCCATTGCTGAAGTCATGAACCATACACTTATCATCACAAAGTGCACATGAAGTCCAGCTTTGGCAATCAACAGAACTGAAATTAAGTTCTTCTTTATACCGGGCACATACAATGCATTTTTCAAGAGAACCACACCTCCATTTGCAGTCGTAATCTCAATTTCTCCTACTCCAATGATAGGATAAGAGGCATTGTTTGCACACACCACATGTCCTCCTTTGGGTGCATCTTTCAAAGAGGCAAAAAATATTTTGAATGTTGTTATGTGCTTTGAAGCACCACTATCAAAGAACCAATCCGAATCAGCCTCACTCACAACCATACATTTAGAATGCAAAGATGCATCATAATGACAATATGCCAAAAAATCTTGAGCCATGTTAGCTTCATCATTCTTTGCATTTGCTGAATTTTCAGCAATAGACATGCCGGATTCCTTCTTCTTTCATTGCGTTTAGCAAGCTTTCTACACTCATCAATAGTATGACCAGCCTTCCGGCAATATTTGCATCTCTTCTTCTTTTGCAAATCGCTATCATTAGAGGAATGAGTGGAAGAGGAAGGTTGAGGCTTTGGTTTTGATGAACCCAAAGCTGAACCATACTTGCTTTTCCCCTTTTGTGAGATAGGAAGTGCTTGTGTTCCCTCAATCAAACTACTCCTATTCACTCTAGATTGCTCTTCTTGCAAAAGAAGAGACACAACCTCATCAAATGCATACATATTAGGATTTCCTTTTGCAACCAAACGGAGTGTGGTAGCAAATCTTTGAAAAGATTCCTGGTAATTCTTTCAACAATGTAGAAATGAGTGATGCATCCGAAATGATCTCATCTATGTTTGCCAATTGCTCTTTCAAGTCCTTGATGCGCGTCACATACACATCCACCGACTCATTTTCAGTCATACATACATCCTCAAGTTGTTTCCTCAAGTATGCAACATGTGCTTCATTACGCATGGCATACAAAGAAGCAAGAGTCTCCCATGCCTGTCTCGATGTAGAACATGACCGAATGTGTGGAACTATATGACGCTTCACTGAAAGTGCAATCAAAGCATGAGCTTGAGCATCTTTTCCATCCCATCTAAGCTACTCCTATGTAGGTGGAGAAGGGGAAACCACTGTACTCGAAGAAGAAGCTCCATCTGTGACAGTAGACTGCGAAGTAGAAGCATTTGCCGGTCTTCGATCTACATCTGCCACTATGTTCCAAAGTTGTTTTGCAACAAGAACATGCTTCATCATGTAAGACCACATCGGAAAGTTGGTCCCATCAAGCTTATCTTCAGCTTGAAGCATGCCAAACAAGTCATTGCTACCTGCCATTTCACTAAGGAACAAGAATGTGACAAAATCTTCACTTTGACGAAAGCTAAAATGAATGCTGAAATTTCAGCTTGCAGACCATCACTCTGATGGCGATTCTGACTGCACGAATGGCTTCGAAATGGGGGTAAAACCCCAGTGCACTTGATGGAAATACTTCTTGGCTGCTGAAATTCACTCTTCTATGTTCCGAAGTCGATTTGCACTGTTAAAAGTGCGCGCGCCGTGATGCGAAAAAATGAAACTTGAGAAGGAACTGAACCTGCTCTGATACCACTGTTGGGTGTGTGTAGAAGTGCGAGAGACACACAAGAAGCACACAAGGAACATAAACGCAACAAGACATACGGAGAAGACGATGGCTAGAATAGCTCTCTCTATTGACGATGAATTGAACTGAAGTAAGAGCTGAATAATATCCCTAAGTACTTTGTACAAAGTACCACCACATATGAGAGTATAAAGTATGTGGTAACATGGGGAAAAAACCTCTAGCCAACACTAGAGTAAAAAGTGCCCATGTATAGGGAAAAGGTTCACATCAAAGCTACTCAAGGAGCACATAAGTGTAACATGCATGTATGAGATTAAAGTCGAACACTTCTCTCAAAATGATAAGAATAAATCGGTGAGTACTCACAACCATAAATAATAATAAATGAAATCATGAAGTGTTTCCTTCCCACTGTGGAAACAACGAAGCCATTCCTATGACTCTATCACTCATAACTATCTGTAACATCAACTCATCTTGAGTTGAGAACTGAGAAACTATTTAATAAATCAATTGAACTAGAGCTGTGAAGGATGCAGCTTGCATCAAATATCAAATCATGCGACTTGAATCAAATATTAACTCACAATAAATTGAAATTTATACAACTTTTATGAATCCAATTATATGAAATGAGAACAACTAGCAAAGTTCTCCTGTTCCATGCTCTCATGGCACTATATATATTTCTAAAAATTTCGATAGAGTCTCCTCTGTCCTACTAAGAATAGTCACCATAAAACAATGATCAATAAAAAAGTATCTAGGGCATGGATAGCCCATGGTGATCACACCATATCAAAAAAATATCATAAAAACCTAAGGAAAATCTTTTCTTTTCAACAATGTCTTTTGCATAAACAATTTCCAACACCAACAAATTAAATCTTAATTTTAACTAACTTTTACTAAACGCAAAATTTATGAAATTTTTCAACGTTATGTAACTTTGCTCAAGCTTTCATTAGGCTCAAAAATCACTTGATTTGGGTATTTCCTCAGAGTTTTATAGCCATTTCATTGGAAGGGTTAAACACTTGACGACCAACTCTAAAAATGTAAAGGGTCATCTTCTTGAAGCCCTTAGACTGACCAAACAAACTCCAAATTTCATTTTCTTTGTGCCCAAATCTAGATCAATCATCTAGTTTAGTATCACAAAAGTTCAACTCAAAATTCAATCACATACTCATTCAAATATATCATTTTATCTCTCTTACACCTGCGCTTAAGTGAGCCTAAAAACAATTCTGCAGCACCTTTAGAATATCTTCTAACTATGAAGATAAATTCCAAAATCTTTGAATTTTGGGTATATCATAGTGTCTATATTGTAGTAGCTCCTCCAACAAAAATTTTTGAAACTGGAGCTTCCAATATGAAACAACCATGTGTTCATCAGACACATGTACCACTCTTTGGCAAATCCTCACCAACAACTATTCTGAGAAGAATAGGTCATTTGACCTACCAATTGATATCTAATTTCTTTCAAATTTACCCATCATATAGGTACTATTCATTAATATAAATTCCATAGCATTTGAACATTTGAGGCTTTCACAAGGACCAAAATACTAAGCCTCTATACCTGCAATATTTTAAAAATTTACAAAGGCTAACTTTTACTCTTTTCTTTGGATCTCCTAAATGAAGAAACATTTCTTCTTGATATTTTGTAAACACCATCTAGAGGTATGTAGCTAATTTTAGAAACAAAAATAATACAGTTTGCATAAATGAGCTTGTTGGAGTTAGACGTCTGCGGAAGCACGCGAACAACACAAGGAAGAAGAAGAAGCTTGGAGCACAACACACAATACTAAAATGTATTACTAGAGAATGTACAAAGATAAGTAGCCCACTAGGGCAATAGGCGTATATACAAGCCGGGGGAAAAAACCTCCTAAAGAGGGAAAAAAGTGCCCCAACGGTCCTAGTGTGTTCACACACATCACTACCTAAATATATTAACAAATCCCCCCTAGGAGTGATGCGGTGAACAAGGAGCTGGCACTCATGTATAAGGAAGTGCCAAGCTATGTGGAAATCACTCCACAAAAGGAAGTAAGCCCAAAGCTTTGCGGAATGCTTCAAACTTCTCCCTAGGTAGAGCCTTTGTGAAAAGGTCTGCAATGTTCTCCTGCGTGGGCACATATGCCAAGCTAATCTCCCCAGTAGAGAACCTCTCCCAGACATAGTGATAATGCACCTCAATGTGCTTAGTGCGAGCACGGAACACATGGTTCCTCGCAATTGCCAATGCGCTATGACTGTCAGTGAAGATGGTGATGGCAAAAGTCTGACCAACACCCAAATCAGCCATAAGGCATCTGAGCCACACACACTCAACAGTCGCTGTGAAAGCGGCACTCCTCACAACTGGAAGTGGCCATAGTAGGCTACTTCTTGCTCAACCAAGATATACATGAGCTACCAAGCATGAAGCAAAAGCCACTAGTGGACACACGAGTGTCATAGCAACCAACCCAATCAGAGTCAGAAAAAGCATGCAAATCTGGCGGTAGTGATCCCCCCTTGGGATAAAACAACCCAAGTAGCTGAGTACCACCCAAATAGCGAAAGATGCGCTTAACTGCCTGCCAATGCTTGACTCCTGGGCAATGCATAAAAGTGCTCATCTGTGAGACAGCAGACTAAATATCTGGCCGAGTAATACATAAGTAAATCAAGCATCCAACAGCCTACTGATAGAGAACAACATCAAATGCATCTCCAACATCATGAAGACTCAATCATAAACCTGTCTCCATAGGAGTGGTAATAGGCTTACAGTCTTCAAGGCCAAAACGCTGCAATAATGTTTCAATATATTTTGTTTGACACAAAGCAATTCCACCATCAACTTGCATAAAATGAATGCCCAAATAGTGATGCAAATGCCCCAAATTAGACATCTAAAATGAGGCATGCAAATCAGCCTTAAAATCAGCAATATGCTTCTCAATAGGACCAGTGAACAGCATGTCGTCAACATAGACAACAATGATCAGAAGCACATCATTAGCACGCTTAACTTATAAGGTGCTTTCAGTTGGACTATTCTCAAAACCATGTGCAATCAGATAGGCATGTATCTTCTCATACCAAGCACGTGGTGCTTGATTTGCCTTCTTTAACCTGCACACCTGGCTTTCATGCCCTTTCTACACAAAGCCACGGGGTTGAAAAACATACACTTCTTCATGAAAGTCACCATTCAGAAATGTTGTTTTAATGTCCAACTGATGTACATTCCAACCATGATGAGCTGCAAGTGCACAAATGCTCCGAACAGTAGTCATACGGCATGTAGGTGCAAAGGTCTCATCAAAATCAATGCCTCTTTCCTGTGCATAACCCTTTGTAACAAGCCTAGCCTTATACCTGTCAATTGTACCATCCGGTTTAGGCTTCAGCTTGTATACCCACTTAGTGCCAATGGCCTTCTAACCAGGAGGCAAGTCACATAAAGACCAAGTACCATTTTTCATTATAGCATCATATTCAGATTGCATAACAGCCATCCAATTTTCTGAATTTTGTGCTTCATCAAACGAAACAGGCTCATTCTCATCACAGAGACTAGATGCAACCATAGCATAGAAATCTGATGCAAAAGAGGCACTATGAGAGCCTGAATGAGTACGATATGATAGAGGTGCATCTAATTTGCTATCACACATGGTCTGCACCAGCCATTTTGGCATAGTTCTTGCCTGCTCAATATCACCTCATCAATGAGTGCATCATGTACATCTGCATCAGAAATGGAATTATCTGCATCATCACATGAAACCTGCAAAGGCTGAGAAGTTGCCTCATTAGGACCAACACTAAACTGTCCACCTGTAAAAAGAGGTAGCAAAGTATCATACATGTCTTTGGAGCTAACAGATGTCTCCTTAGTACATGAAAGCAATGGATAAATAGCATCTTCCACAAAAACAACATCACGGCTAACTAGAATGTGTTTAGTCTGTGGATGATATAGACGATAGCGTTTACTTTCAGAACTCTACCCAACAAAAATACATTTTACTGCTTTATCATCCAATTTTTTGCGATGTTGTTCAAGCATTAATGCATATGCCAAACAACCAAAAACACGCAAATGAGCAACAGATGGCTTGTGGTCATGCCAAGCCTCATATGGAGTGATAGACTGTAGCACTTTAGTGGGACACCTGTTCAGTACATACGCTACACACATGACAGCCTCAAGCCAGAAACTATGTGGTAAAGCCTGACTCTTGACCATACACCTCGCCATCTCCATGAGTGACCTGTTCTTTCGTTCAGCAACTCCATTCTGTTGAGGTGTATACGGCACTGTACACTAGTATTTTATCCCACGTTCAGCCAGAAATGCATTAAAATAAGAAGACATATATTCCTCCCCTCGATTAGAACAGAGGGTGCCCATTTTACATGCTGACAGATTTTTAGCCAAAACCAAAAACTATTTGAAGCACATGAACACTTTGGACTTTGCCTTCAATGGATATACCCATGCATGCCTGGAAAAATCATCAATGAAAGTCACGAAGTAAAGATAATTCCCAAAAGAAGGTGTCTGCATAGGACCACAGACATCACTATGTACAAGCTGCAATTTATGAGTAGCCCGAACTGAACCATCTTTTGGAAAGGACGAACGCTGCATTTTGCCCAAAATACAGGCTTCACAAACATGTTTTCCAGGTGCCTCAAGTTTGGGCAAAGAGGACACCATTTCAGATTTCTACGGGCATAGCAAACTAGCAAAATTCATATGACCAAAGCGTGCATGTCAAAGCTTTGCATCTCACAAAGCCTGAGAATCATTTACTACACATCCCAAATCATTTATAGATCTTTCATAGTCTATGAGCTTATACAGCCCATGACATAAAATGCCAGAAGCAATAATCACATCGCCATTTGATAGATCATGAACTGTACACCTGTCATCAACAAATTTCACAACCAAGCCAATCTTGGCTAATGCAGAAACTGATAACAGATTCTTCTTGATCCCTGGCACAAATAAAGCATCTGACAAGGTGAAAGAACTACCATCAGCAGTAGTCAAAATGATCTTACCAACTCCCATAACATGATAAGAGGAGTTGTTTGCGCATGTAACAGTATTCCCTGTAGGGGCAGGCTCGAGTGAAGAGAAGAAACTACGCTGCGAGATAATATGTTTGGTCGCCCCACTGTCAAAATACCAAACACCTGAGTCTACTGCAGACATGCACTGTTCATGAGAAGATGGGTCAAAACTGCAGACAGTAGTAAACGCCCATTCTTCTTGCTGCACAAGATTAGCAGACTCTGTTTTTGGTGTAGAGGCCTCTGCAACAGCCATTCTAGCCTCTTTCTTCTTTGCCTCTTTAGCAGCCAGTTTTGGACAATTCTTTATGACATGATCATTCCCTTTACAGTACTTACAAAACAATTTCTGCTTTTTTTATTTCTTCTCATCTTTATCTTCCTTCTTCGAATATGCAGAATTAGAAGATTTCTGCTTACTATTTGAAGAGTTCCATTTTCCTTTGCCCTTTTGACTAGCCAGGAAAGCTTAATCTGCAACTCGCATAATGGACCTGTTCTGCGTGGACTGATCTTCCTGTAAATAGAACAGAGACTAACTCCTCAAATGATAATGCATTTGGATTGCCTTTCATCATCAACCAAAGAGTAGAAGCAAAACTCTGATATGAATCAGGAAGACCATTCAAAACGGTCTGCACAAGTGAGCTATCTGGTATAACCTCATTAGCAGAAATCAAATGTTCCTTCAAGTCTTTGATCTTCATTAGGAATCTGTCCATAGAATCACCTTCATTCATGTGCTCACTGTCCAACTGTTTTCGGAGGTAAGCAACAGGAGCCTCATTCCTAGCTTGGTACAATGTGGTAAGTGTTTCCCAAGCATCCTTAGCTATTCTACAAGAGCGAATGTGAGGAATAATGGCACGTTTAGAAGACAAAGCTATCAATGCATGTGCCTGGGTATCTCTGCCATCCCAGCGAATCTGCTCTATAGTAGGTGCAGCAAAAACCGCAGCACGAATAGGAATATGCAAAATATCATCATCTTCGACACCTTCTGCATCAGCTTCAGTACCTGCAGTTGTAACAGTTGCAGGTGTGATAGGATGTTTTTCGACACCCTGCATAATGTTTCACAGTCCTTTTGCAACCAACACAATCGCATCATATAAGCAATAACGGGTAGTTGGTACTATCCAACTTATCCTCAACAGCCAACATACGGAATACATCACTGCTTTCAGCCATGGCCAGTGACTAAAATACCTTGATGTAGAAAATTGACTGTATCTCAAAAAGTTGAATAGAAGTGCCAAGACGAATTCTGCTAGACTTGTAGCAAACTTCGAGACGCTTATATAGGCAAACAAAAACTGGTATATACCTTTGGCTCAAAAAGATGAAATAGCCTGCATAAGCGCTACGATAGAGCGTTCGAAGGCCGAAACGAGCTCAAATCACGATTTCGGCAACACACAACAAAGCTGTTTTGATGTTAAAAACATGTTGAGTATGCTCACCAAAATTCGTGCGATTCTGAGACTGCAACCAGAGGAGTGTCGATGGTGCCCTAGATGAAGCGACGACCTGCTCTGATACCAATTGTTGGAGTTAGACGTCTACGAAAGCACGCGAATAGCACAAGGAAGAAGAAGAAGCTTGGAGCACAATACACAATACTAAAATGTATTACTAGAGAATGTACAAAGATAAGTAGCCCATTAGGGAAATAGGCATATATACAAGGGGAGTGGGGGGGAAAAACCTCCTAAAGAGGGAAAAAAGTGCCCCGGCGGTCCTAGTGTGTTCACACACATCACTACCTAAATATATCAACAGAGCTAAGAGGACCAATCACCTCTAAGTGACATGGTCTCTAGTCATTTCATAAATTTGAAAGGCTTCACTTTCATGGGTAGAGATCTTTTGACCTATCAAATGATATTTGAAAAATATTGAAAATTGGTATGCACAAAATGCATCTATCAATATTGCATTTCCAACAAAAATCATGCAATTTGGATCTATCAATGAAGAGAAATGCCCTTTATAACAGGCCTATGTCACTTGTTTCAGGCCTCTACCTCTATTAGAAGCACTTTTAGTGCAGAGATCATTTGAACTTTCTAAAAGTATCAAAATTACTTGAAAAATTGTCAACTTAAAGAAAAGCCTATTAGCTACTTGTCCTCCAAATTTCAATAAATTTGGGCATTCCCTCAAAGACTAGGATCCAAATCTCTATGAGGCTGCTACCTCACTAACTATTTCCTCAATTAACATTCACTTGGATGGATTATTACTTCGAGACATATCCATGCACATAATGATCGTCTAGATCAATGCAAACCAATTAACAATCCAAATCATCTAGTAGAAAATAGATTCTTTACAATATCCACTTTTCAATGAATGTGAATATGTATGGATGTCATTCTATTCATTGTTCTTCTTGCATATTCATTAATCTCATCACAAACAATCATATAAAAGCATTTAATACTTGTATTGATGATCATAACGATAACACGAACTTGTGTCGAGTAGGGATTAAATTCCATATCAAGTACATAGATTCCCATGAAGAACAATTCATGTGCTCATGAGTTACTAAATGAGAACACATCTTAATTGTTCTTTAGAGATATATTTTTGTCATTTAACTTCTAAAGGCAAAATTAGCCTACACATTGTACTTGTATCACATACCTCATGCTCAACCTAACTCATCGTGGTGATACATAAAAATGATCTTCTATAGATAGAACATGCATCCTCCACTTCATCTTTCTAGAAATCATATCATCTATGTATGCATGCATCCACTCATGCATCTTCTTCTCTACTTCAATCACTTTATATTCTTTCAATTATGCACACATAAAACTTCCTCTCTCTCACAGCACAATTCACTCTAGTTCTCACATGGTATATAATGCCATATGGCTACAAAAATTTTGCCATCACTTCCCTAGGAAAATGATGCTTGAAAAAATAATAACCATGATAAAATGATAGGCATCAACCTAGTGGTAAGCAAACCACTTTCTTAGCTCCAAAAACCTGCAAATAAAAAACTTTTCCAATATGCATTATTGGGCACTACATGCCCTCATTACAATGTCTTTTCTTGCTCCAATACCTGCACAAAAGATCTTAAAACACACAACAACAAACTGTACATGTTTTTATGAATCAATATAAGTTAGTATAACTTCATGTGCATAGATAAATTCATGTAAAAAACTAACTTTCATGCACATTCCAATGTTGGTTTCATAAATTTGGAAGAGAATACAATGCAAATTTATAAACTTTGATGCAAAAAGTATTCAAATGAATATATTTAAGAGCAAAAATATGATGCAAAAGTATGCAAATTAATTTATTCCTATCCAAAATGGTTCAAAATATGATTAGAAACTCCTAATTATGATAATTGGACACTCAAGTAAGTCAAAAAGGGTTTGTTGCCAGTCATCAACCATCTAAAATCTTGTTCAAAGATGGCTTGAAATGGTAAAAAATATGTCATACCACCATTAAAAGAAAGGGCTTAAAGTCTAGAATCCATATCAATTTGAATTTCTTGATTTGGATATTCTATGAGAAAGTTATGGCCAAAACAATGGAACTAGGTGAGTGGGCAGCATACCTCTTTGAAGAAGTATATAGAGAATTAAATACTCTCTAAAGGTGGTTTTTAATTATCCAATGGTAGGTTCGAGTCAGTCATTTGAAATCTCTTGGAGTCTACTTTCTATACCAAGTAGAATCATCCAATTTGGACATCATATGAGAGAGTTATGGCCAATTTAGTAAAGATAGATATGCTAATCTTGCTCTTTCTCTTACTTCTTTTCTTTTCTCTTTCTTTACTCTTCTCTCTCTTTCTTATCTTTTCCTTCTCTCTTCCTCTTTGTTCAACCATTTTCCTCCTTCATATTCTTTCATCTCTTTCTCTCTACCTCTCTACCTCTCTTTCCTAATTTATCATTCATCCCTTCTCTCTATATCTTTCTCTCTTTCTTTCTTTCCCTCTTTACATTTCTCTCTTCCCTTCTCTTGCTCTCTCCACTTTTTTATTCATTTCTATCTCTATCTCTTTCTCCATCTTTTTCTCTTTCTCTTTCTTTCCTTCTTCTCTCTTTATCCTTCTTTTTTTCTTTCTAATCTTTTTCTTCTCTCTTCCTCCTTCTTCTCTTTCTTTCTTTCTTTCATTCTCTTCTTCTTCTCTCTTTCTCCTTCTTCTCTTCTTTTCTTTCTTTCTTTCTTTCTCTTCCCTTTTCTTTCTCCTTCTCTTTCTTTCCCTTTATCTCTCTCTAGACCTCTCTTTGAGAGGGGCGCAGACTACTGAATTATATGAAGCAAGTGACGATCATACTTACCTGTAGTGTGAGCCATGCCGCCCCTCTACTTGTCATTTTGCTTCACGGGTATGACAATCTGCACAAATTTTGAGCCGCCTCATGCACCTTTTTTTTCATTTCCCCATGGCTGCTCTAGCTATGTCATGGATGATGAAGATACCCAAAATTAGAATCCAATCCTTTCCTTCTTGCAAGCCAAAAGATTATTCTCCGTCTCCATCAAGCTCTCCCTCAAGGTCTCTCTCAACCTCGCTCTAATACCAAATGTGAGAAGTAGAGAATGACCTGCCTGAGACTCACATCCCAACCTATTTATAGCCCTTGCTTAATCACCATTTAGAGTTCTCTCTAAGGTGCCTCTACTCATTTGGCCATCATGAGTAGGTACATCGTATGAACTATTTGGCTTTTGGCCTTGGTTATCCCTCAAGCAAGGAACTTCTCGTTCTTCAAAGCATGTACATATTTGAAATATAACAATATATATATATATATATATATATATATATATATATATATATATATATATATATATATATACGTGTGTGTAATGCATTTCCCAACTTTTATTTCATCTCATGTTTCTCTCTCTCTCTCTTTATATATATATATATATATAATGCCCTTGCTCCATACTTGTTTAAACGTCATCTAACTACTAGTGTAAAGTATTGCAAAAGTAGAAGATTTACATGATGATGTTGAGAGAATCTCTCAACACATTCACTCTCCTCTTCAAAAAAAAAAAAGATTGTTGAAGCACCAAATTTCTTCCTCTTCAAATCGGAAATGAAAATATTTCAAGGTGCTATGCGAAATCGACCTAAGATTTCAAGATGCTATGCGAAAAGATCTCCTCTTCCATGGCATGAGAGCTATCTCACTATTCTCATCATCCTATACGAAACTCCATAAGGGTTGAGTTTTTTTTTTAAACAATGTAAAAAAAACAAGGAAAAACGAAATACTCCACTAGATAAAAAGTGATTGCATATCAATATTATAAAGAGAGAAAAAAGTTAGATTTTCCATTTATGTTTTTTTAGGCTTGAGCTTCCAAAGAACAACACACATACGTTCAAGAGATCGAGTGACTTATGTTGAGTTGATCTATGATCCTTGAATAGGTTGGTTTCACATAGAGTCCGTGGAACAAACATCAAAGAACATGTTATTTTGATTGGAAAATTGTTTGAACTCATTGTTCCACCTTCAACTTGTTCACACAAACAGATGAAATAAAATACATTTCATTTGTATGTCGTCGTCTTATGTGAACATTGACGGACGACAAAACAAAAAAGTTAAGACTATTTCATTGATTGAAGCATATGAAATTTATTTATTAAAAAAAAAAAAGAGAAAAATAATTTAAAAGTAACAAAGATGATAGTACAAAGCAACCTCTACCTCTGTTAACAACACTTCTAGTGCAGAGATCATTTGACCTTTCTAAAAGTATCAAAATTACTTGAAAACTTTTCAACTTAAAGAAAAGCCTTGCCCTCCAAATTTCAATAAATTTGGGCATTCCCTCAAAGACTAGGATCCAAATCTCTATGAGGCTGCTACCTCACTAACTATTTCCTCAATTAACTTTTTTAAATCTAAAAATGATGAGACATGTTAATCCTTATGATTAAACATATTCATTCATTTTTTTGGATGGATTATGACATGGAGACATATCCATGCATATAATGATCGTCTAGATCAATGCAAACCAATTAACAATCCAAATCATCTGGTGGAAAATAGATTCTTTACAATATCCACTTTTCAATGAATGTGAATATGTATGGATGTCATTCTATTCATTGTGCTTCTTGCACATTCATTAACATCATCACAAAGAATCATATAAAAGCATTTAATACTTGTATTGATGATCATAACGATAACATGAAATTGTGTCAAGTAGGGATAAAATTCCATATCAAGTACATAGATTCCCATGAAGAACAATTCATGTGCTCATGAGTTACTAAACGAGAACACATCTTAATTGTCCTTGAGGGATATATTTTTGTCATTCAACTTCTAAAGGCAAAATTAGTCTACACATGGTACTTGTATCACATACCTCATGCTCAACCTAACTCATCATGGTGATACATAAAAATGATCTTCTATAGATAGAACATGCATCCTGCACTTTATCTTTCTAGAAATCATATCATCTATGTATGCATGCATCCACTCATGCACCGGCATCACTTCCCTAGGAAAATGATGCTTGAAAAAATAATAACCATGATACAATGATAGGCATCAACCTAGTGGTAAGCAAACCACTTTCTTAGCTCCAGAAACCTGCAAATAAGAAACTTTTCCAATATGCGTTATTGAGCACTACACGCCCTCATTACAATGTCTTTTCTTGCTCCAATACTTGCACAAAGATCTTAAAACACACAACAACAAACTGTACATGCTTTTATGAATCAATATAAGTTAGTATAACTTTATGTGCATAGATAAATTCATGTAAAAAACTAACTTTCATGCACATTCCAATGTTGGTTTCATAAAATTGGAAGAGAATACAATGCAAATTTATAAACTTTGATGCAAAAGGCATTCAAATGAATATATTTAAGAGCAAAAATATGATTCAAAGGTATGAAAATTAATTTTCTCCTATCCAAAATGGTTCAAACTATGATTAGAAACTCCTAATTATCATAATTGGACACTCAAGTAAGTCAAAAAGGGTTTCTTGCCAGTCATCAACCATCTAAAAGCTTGTTCAAAGATGGCTTGAAATGGTCAAAATATGGCATACCACAAGTAAAAGAAAGGGCGTAAAGTCTAGAATCCATATCAATTTGAATTTCTTGATTTGGATATTCTATGAGGAAGTTATGGCCAAAACAATGGAACTAGGTGATTGGGCAGCATACCTCTTTGAAGAAGTATGCAGAGAATTAAATACTCTCTACAGGTAGTTTTTAATTATCCAATGGTAGGTTTGAGTCACTCATTTGAAATCTCTTGGAGTCTACTTTCTATACCAAGTAGAATCATTTAATTTGGACATCATATGAGAGAGTTATGGCCAATTTAGTAAAGATAGGTATGCTACTCTTGCTCTTTCTCTTACTTCTTTCTCTTTCTTTACTCTTCTCTCTCTTT
This sequence comes from Ceratopteris richardii, assembly GCA_020310875.1. Lineage (NCBI taxonomy): Eukaryota > Viridiplantae > Streptophyta > Polypodiopsida > Polypodiales > Pteridaceae > Ceratopteris > Ceratopteris richardii. The sequence goes on from CM035443.1 coordinate 120,475,372, forward strand.
CTTATCCTTTCCTTCTCTCTCTAATCTTCACTTTCATCTTCTCTCTTCCTCTTTGTTCAGCCATTTTCCTACTCCTTCATATTCTTTCATCTCTTTATCTCTACCTCTCTACCTCTCTTTCCTAATTTATCATTCATCCCTTCTCTCTCTATATCTTTCTCTCTTTCTCTCTTTCCCTCTTTACATTTTTCTCTCTTCCCTTCTCTTGCTCTCTCCACTTTTTTATTCATTTCTATCTCTATCTCTTTCTCCATCTTTTTCTCTTTCTCCATCTTTTTCTCTTTCTCTTTCTTTCCTTCTTCTCTCTTTATCCTTCTTCTCTTTCTATCTTTCTAATCTTCTTCTTCTCTCTTTCTCCTTCTTCTCTTTGTTTCTTTCTTTCTTTCTCTTCTTCTTCTCTCTTTCTCCTTCTTCTCTTCTTTTTGTTCTTTCTTTCTCTTCCCTTTTCTTTCTCCTTCTCTTTCTTTCCCTTTATTTCTCTCTCAACCTCTCTTTGAGAGGGGCATAGGCAGAACATGTGTTATAAATATATTTGCAGATTCTCTTGCATCACTGCCATGTAGCTTAATGGGTAGGATGTGGGCCTTTCTTTGAGGTCTCAAGTTCAATACCTCTGCGCCGCACTCGTACTACTGAATTATATGAAGCAAGTGACGTTCATACTTACCTGCGGTGTGAGTCATGCAGCCCTTCTACTTGTCATTTTGCTTCACGGGTATGACAATCTGCACAAATTTCGAGCTGCCTCATGCACCTTTTTTTAAAATTTCTCCATGGTTGCTCCAACTATGTCATGGACGATGAAGATACCCGAAATTAGAATCCAATCCTTTCCTTCTTGCAAGCCAAAAGATTGTTCTCCGTCTCCATCAAGCTCTCCCTCAAGGTCTCTCTCAACCTCCTTCTGATACCAAATGTGAGAAGTAGAGAATGACCTGCCTAAGACTCACCTCCCAACCTATTTATAGCCCTTGCCTAGTCACCATTTAGAGTTTTCTCTAAGGTGCCTCTACTCATTTGACCATCATGAGTAGGTACCTCGTATGAACTCTTTGGCTTTTGGCCTTCATTATCCCTCGAGCAAGGAACTTCTCGTTCCTCCAAACATGTACATATTTGGAATATATATATATATATATATATATATATATATATATATATATATATATATATATATATATATATATATATATACGCACACACATACGTGTGTGTAATGCATTTCCCAGCTTTTATTCCATCTCATCTCTCTCTCTCTCTCTCTATATATATATATATATATATATATATATATATATATATATATATATATATATATATATATATATATATATATATAATGCCCTTGCTCCATACTTGTTTAAACGTCATCTAACTACTAGTGTAAAGTATTGCAAAAGTAGAAGATTTACATGATGATGTTGAGAGAATCTCCCAACAGATTCACTCTCCTCTTCAAAAAAAAAAGATTGTGGAAGCACGAAATTTCTTCCTCTTCGAGTCGGAAATGAAAATATTTCAAGGTGCTATGTGAAATTGACCTAAGATTTCAAGATGCTATGCGAAAAGATCTCCTCTCTTCCATGGCATGAGAGTTATCTCACTATTCTCATCATCCTATAGGAAACTCCATAAGGGTTGAGTTTTTTTGAAAACAATGTACAAAAACAAGGAAAAACGAAATACGCCACTAGATAGAAAGTGATAGCATATCATATTATAAAGAGAGAAAAAAGTTAGATTTTCCATTTATGTTTTTTTAGGCTTGAGCTTCCAAAGAACAACACACATACCTTCAAGAGATCGAGTGACTTATGTTGATTGGAAAATTGTTTGAACTCATTGTGCCACCTTCAACTTGTTCACACAAACAGATGAAATAAAATACATTTCATTTGTATGTCGTCGTCTTATGTGAACATTGACGGACGACAAAACAAAAAAGTTAACACTATTTCATTGATTGAACCATATGAAATTTATTTATTAAAAAAAAAAGAGAAAAATAATTTAAAAGTAATAAAAAATAAATTGAACTTGGGCAATGGATGAATTTTCTTGGGCATTTGTCCAAGCCGGCATAGCCTAGTGGCTGATGTTTTGAATCTCAAAGAGGAAGTCTTGAGTTCAAATCCTGGTTGGATATATCGATGAGTTACCAAAGATGGGTGTCCATGAGTTCCTCAAGATGGGTGCCTTTACCTTATGAGGTTAGGTGTGCGTGTCTTTCCAATTCATTGTACTCTCAAAAAAAAAAAAAACTTTTTTGAGGAAGGGTCGAAACAAAAAACACGCTTTTGTACCGCGATATAACAAAGATGATAGTACAAAGCAACCTCTCTATGTGAACTCAAGTCCCCGTGTGTCATTTTTTAATTTGATAATATGACTTTCAGAGATGGGTTGCCGCCCTATCTAAACTCACCCTTAGAAGCTAGACCTTCATACGAGGTTCCAAAATGTTTATTCACTACACGAGTAACACCACGCAGAACCCACAACACAACTGCGGAACAATTAAATTTGCCAAAAATTGGGCTGAGAACGCGTCCGTTTGCCTTGTTCTTGTGAGATAAGGGGGGTCCCATGGGTACTATGTCCTTCCTTGTACAGTTGCAATTTCAAAGTTAAAGTCCGAGGGAGTAGGCCTCGGCCGAACCTCCATTAAAAAAAAAAAAAGAAAAAAAACGCGTCCGTTTGCCTCTGCCCCAGTCTGAACTCACCCTTGTCATGTAAACCCATCCTTCGTCATATATCTAAGAGCACGATGGGAGAATGAATAAATCGCGGCGTCATTTTCCTGAAAGAAGAGGTTACACGGCAGCTTGGAGGTTAGCTATCGTACTGCTGCTTTCCCTGCATAACGTCGACGTCTGATTTTCTGCGGATCTATAGATCGTGCTATGGCAAGTCCTTCTGCCTTTCGTATCCCCTTCTTCTGTTCGTTCATATGTACTACATCGCTCTATGCAGATGTCATGAAGGTTTAGGGAGGGCAAAGATATTGAGAGTACCATCGTGCAGGGCTTGTATGTTTCATGAAAAAAATTTCATTCTTTCAAAGTTTGCATCGTCTATGTTACATCTATGGGAACCTGGGATTGTTACGTCTTCACTGTACCGGTATCATAAAGTACTTATTTGAATTAAAGAATGTTGGAGCCTTGATTTGAAGTTCTGCTCGGAGGTCTGGGATCTTGAGTATCGTTGTTCAGCAGGGAGTAAGGTGCGTTAGGAGCCCTGGGGGTGTTATGACTTGACGAGGTTGATTTGCAGGATAAGCATGTGAAGTGTTGAACATTCATTTGGTGGTGTGCTGAGAGTTATGGGATCTTGATAATTGTCTATGTTTCTGCAGAAGAATTCGATAATTTTAATTTGTTTTTGCGTTATTACTTTGACAGGCTTACTCGTCATATCGCAGTCCAAGGTACGTTTCTTTCCTTGTATTTCTTGGCCCAATCGTAAGTTTATACATGTTTCATCACACACAATTTTCACACTGCATATACAAACAAAGACATGCATGAAGTTTCATGCTCATGAAGTTCTGTGCTATCGAGTTTCACACTGATCCAAGTAATCAAATGTTGATTTCACTTTGTATGAGCCCGTGATCTTGGGCGGATGGAAAGGAGTGTGAAAACGTACTTCTTGTTGCTTTATTTTATATACAATATCTTTATTTTATCTTCCAAATCTTAATTATTACCTTAGAAAATACTTGGAATAATGTGTGGAGTTAGTTCGCACATGATGACTGTTTTTCTTTTATGATCCCCCCCCCCCCCCCCCCCCCCCCCCGGCCCCCCGATTTATGAAGTGAACATTGTTGACATGTCTTACATGTTGACTGGCTTATTCAACTTGCCTGATTGAGCCTTTTTATTCTTATTGAAGTTACTGGTTTTGGATAGTCAACTTGTCTATTAATTGGTACTTGGACTTTGTATGTGCATGTTTGCCCTCATTCTTAAGACATGCAAATTTTCTTGGAAGGACGTCCAGAAACTTGAACTAATGCACGAATACTTTTCATCTTCTTTCCTCATGTTTCTCATTACCACATGGTTAGTGTTCAAGCCCAGACTTGTTTGGAATTTAGGCCTTCCTGTGCCAGGCTGAAGTTCTAGGTTGGCAATTTGGAGGTTATGCTTTATTGTGTTTGCTTGTTTGGCTAGATGCATTTTTCTTCTTTTTGAAAGTTCTATAAATGAGAGAGTAAGCAAAGAATAAGAAACACACGTTTTGTGGATTATTTTGTTTTTTCCTTTTTTTATTTATGACCTCTTTTTATTCAAGCCACACCATACGGATGTGTTTTATCTTGCCATGACTTCAGTTACTCTTACCATTTCAGCTATTTCAAATAATATCAGCTTGAAAGCTTGGGCTTCTGTTTCATTCTGTTTACTTGTTTGGCATCCTAGTTTTGTTTTTTGGTTTTTCCCCCCCTTTTCATGAAATTTTCTCTACATATCTGTTTGTATTCTTGATGCTCTTAGTATTGTCTCTGTACTTGTTAGCATCTCTTTGATCTTATGAAGGTGTTTGTCCATATTTTATGAATAAATCCTGGCATACAATCATATATATAAGCTTTGATAGTGAAGTGTGATATCCAAGTTGTAGTCTTTGTGCATTCTTTTATGAATCAATCCTGTCATACAGTACATTAGTATTGCTAATGAAGTGTCATGTCCAAGTTATTCTTCCTCTTATTGGATGCCCTGCTCATTTTGCTTCCCATTCTCAACATGCTCCCATGCACTTTACTGACGGATGATGTATTTAAATTGATTTTACTTTCTACTTGTTGTAAAGTTCAATTAGAACGATCAAGGATAAAACACTATTTTGCAGGTATGGCACTCCACCTCACAAATACCTATCACGTTCTCTGTCAAGATCTTGCAGTCCAACCAGGTATGACATTTGAAGTTGGAACCATGTGCCTTCATGTTGAGATTTCTAGAAGAATCAATATTCGAAGATCAGGGTGTTTATTTTTTGCAGGAATTCTAGTGATGAAGAGAGTGCTCATAATCCTGGGAACAATCTCTACATAACTGGTCTGTCATCCAGAGTGACAGAAAGGGACCTTGAAGATTATTTCTCCTATGAAGGAAAGGTTGCATCAGAACTAGAAACCTTTGCTTTCTCAAGTGATATTGAGCTCTGGGCTAATGCTAATATCAGGAGCTACTATTTCTTTTTATGCTGGTGTTACAGGTGCTTGAATGCCATTTGGTTGTTGATCCAAGGACTAAAGAATCCCGTGGGTTTGGTTTTGTCACTATGGACTCTATTGAAAGTGCTGAACGATGTATTAAGTACTTGAATAAGTCTGTTTTCGAAGGTCGTGTTATAACAGTGGAGAAGGTATGTGCAACCATGTTGGGAATAGGGCTGTGTGTTTGTGTCGTTTTCAGTATGCAAGTGGGTATTTTTGTTTCTTTTTTCCTAGGAATCGTATTGTGTTTTATTTGTTTAACACTATTCTGAAAACCTCTACAAGGGAAAGTAGACAACCAGATGTAATGCTGATAGTTTGATTTTGGTTATCCATACTCAGCTCGACTCTTGAACACTCATACCTAAAGAACGGCCAGGACAACTTCAACAGTCAGCAGCTCTCCTGTCCTCTAACAAGCAGTTCTTGTGTATACCAACTTTTTCCTCTAACATGGCTCTTCAATGCATGCACTTTCTTGGGAGTTGAATTTGTTGTCTAAATTTTGTTCTGCAGTCAGTACTCAGTCAAATGTCAAACCTGCAATATGTTCAAAAAACATGGTCCCTTTATGATTTGAGTTCACATATCATGCCTGCCATGTTGATAGTTGCGTGCTATTTTTCAGGAGTGTCATGAAAGATCAGTTTGGAGTAGTGCTTTTATCACTGATGGATTTGTATTTTGTAAATGTAGAGGGAAAATGAATTAATGATCAATTCGTTCCTGTCTCACTGTTTGGGACAATCGGCCTCCATTGGTTTCTAGTGCTTAGCTGGATTTTCTGGTATTTTGTTGGCAGGCTAAACGAAAACGAGCAAGAACACCTACCCCAGGCAAATACTTGGGTATAAAGACATTCAGAGGGCCCTGTAAGTGCAATTTTGGACTTTTAGCTCTTAGGTCACAATTTAAGTCATAGTATGACTGTTGTTTTGTTCTGCCACAGCTTCTTATGATTATAGGTTATATAGTGGAAGAGGATCCCCAAATTACTCTCCATATCGTTCTTCCAGGGACTACTCCCCAGACTATTCTCCATATAGAGGAGGCAGGAGATACAGATCGAGATCAAGATCAAGATCAAGGTCAAGATCAAGATCAAGATCAAAGTCAAGATCCCCGAACAGGAGCTATCATCAGGAAAGATCAGAGTCTCCTGCCTATTCACCCTACAGGCATGAGAGCAGATGCAGAGATAGATCTCCATCACCCTACAGGTATGGGAGCAGATGCAGAGACAGATCTCCATCACCCTACAGGTATGGTAGCAGATACAGGGACAGATCTCCATCATCCAATAGGTATGGGAGAAGGTACAGAGACAGGTCTCTATCACCCTATAAGTATGGAGGTAGGTATAGAGACAGATCTTCTTCACCATACAGGTATGGGGGCAGGTACAGAGATAGATCTATGTCATTGCACAGGTATCATAGCCGGTACAGGCATAGATCTCCATCACCTGACTACTCATCATATAAAAGTGGAAGTAGTTACAGAGACAGATCTGTTTCTCCACATTCTTACAGGAGGCATCACAGGTCTCCATCTCGGTCACCTAATAGATCTCGATCTCCTTCAAAATCTCAATCTCCTACAAGATCTCAATCCCCTCCCAGTAGGCATTCACGCAGATCAAGATCATATTCCAGATCTGCTTCTTTTTCCTATGATTGATTGCTTGGCAATTCACCTGTTGAATTCCAAAGATTGATGTGTGCAATGCACTAGTACATAAGGGTTTGGCAGGATTATTTTGTTGTATGCTAGCTATCAAGATTTCATCAAATGTGTTCTTCGAAATCCTCTCCATTTCTGTTGCATGAGGAACATCCTCACTTGTCTGCATGGTGGTGGTCTCCTGATGAATTTGTCTGTTTAATGTAATAATGAACTTCCGAGTAATCCACTGAGAAATTGAAATTGGACTGTGGAATGGAAATGTAACCAACATTCTACCTGGTCTCCCAGTGACTTTTATCATCATTGTACAGTTCGTTGTGCTATTATGCCTTGTTTGGTTTATGTCTGGTCGCTATTCGGAGAGGCTCACCTTATGAGGTGACATGTTATATGATTGCTGTAGTGTACCATGAATGTTTGTGAGTGAGGTGTACGTCAAGTGTTATGACAATAAATACATTCTTCCATATTTGAATGTCAATTTACCTCATCAATGATTGAGCATATTCTGTATTGTTTTTGTATAATGATGTTACTACTTTTTCTACGATAATGGATATTACCTCGAGATATTTACTCATTCTTATGTTTTTAACATGAGCACACAGGCACATTCGTGTACATACATAATTATGATTTTGTAGAGCTTAAGCCTTTTTTGTTCAGTAACACACGTATACATACGTAATCAGTGCTGGAAAGCTTGATTTAATGAGCTGAAAGCTTGTGCTATCCTGAATGTTGAACATCATAATTATCTGCTGTTTTCAAATACAGTTTTATATTAAGCAAGCCTTCAACTATAGGTAATGGTATTTGCTGGATTCTCTTGCCCGAGAAGGGGGACATGGAAACATCCTAGGCCACAGCAACCCCAAAAGTCCACACCTAGTAATGAATTTTAATCGTTTCAAGGCTTCACAACATCGTTCTCTCCAGTGTAGTGCATGTCGTGCATATACGAGGGTTTGAAGTGTAATATTATGCACAAATGTAATATCTTGCACAGTGATTAGCGTTTGAAGTTTGTTTTGTGTCACGTCTCCATTATCTCTTTCAATGTATCTGTAAACTGCAAAATGCCATTCTTTTTGCCATGTCTTGTAAGTTCTTCCTCTCTCATTCATTATATAAAGGGGAGCGAGCAACTCATTTTGAATGTGGTTCACTGCATGACTCCCAAAGGAGTTTTGACATCAGTCTTAAATCTATACAGGACATGACCCAATGAAACAAATACCTTGAAATGGTCTGCCTGGGCTTTTCATGACAATGTTCCAAGAGGAGCTATAACTTACAAGGCAAAGATCATTTTGAGATCTGGAAATTTGTTGACACCAACCGTGCTCTATGGAAGAATCAGATTAAAGATGTGATGATTCATAGGAGACCATGAAAGTCGACAAATAGAATCTCAAAGTGTTGATATGGATGATGATGATTGGGATGAGTTGGATGAAATGGCTAGGATTACCATTTGATTGCACCTTACAGATAATGTTTACTTTACAATATTGGGACTGAGTGTAGAGCTTTGAAAGAAGTTGTGCATTACTTATGAAGAAGAAACAAAATCAAATAGTGTATATGATGAGAAAGTTACATGACCTTTGCATGGACAGAGGTAGCATTGCTGAGTATGATGTTACATTTTCTCAGTTACAAGCTCGAAAAATGAAGATGGATGATGAAACGAAACTAGTCTTGTTTTTATGCACCTTTCCATCATCACGGTAACGTTTTGCATAGCCATTAACAATAGTGCACCTAGTTGTAAATTGGTCTACGATGACATGTTGAGCAGTCTTGAGTGAAAAGATCCATAGAAAGTCTATGGTTGGCACTCAAAAGTGGAGATGCATATAGTATTTGTGATGCTTGCCAAGGAAAAAATTAGCAATATGGTGGCCTATCAAGAACAAGGAAAAGAATGGTCAACAGAATAAAAGAAAAAAAGTTAGGGAAGAGGGATATAGTGCCATTATTATCATAAGGACATATGAAGAAACATTGCTATGCATTAAACAATCCTAAAGGTAAAGGACATTAGATTGATGGGCATATTAAATAATTACCTACGTCATCTATTTTGATTGTGAAGATAGAAGAAATTAATGTTATTTTTGATGATGATGTGTTCACACTTGAGAGTATTGTGCCTAGTGAGGCTCTTATGGATCATTCTCTTTCCCACACATGGTTGCTAGATTCTGGTGCTTCTTTTCATGTGACACCACATAGAGAATGGTTCTCTACATATGCAACAAAGTCACTTGGTACCATGAGCCTTGGTTATTCTTACCAATGTGATGTTGGGATTGGAGATGTGGTTATGTAGTTCAAAATTTACTATGCATAATGTACGTCATGTGCTTCAATTATTATGCAATTTGATGTTAGTTGATCAACTTGATGACCTTGGTTACAAAGTGGATTTCTATGTTCAACCCTTCCGCATATCAAAGGGAAATATGATTATTGCAAAAGGAAACAAAATTGGCTCACTTTATCCTTTATTTGTGTCACGGAAAGAATGCTTGTTAGCGGTTATTCAATAACCTATGGCTTGTATATGGCATGGCCATTTGGGCCACTATGGCTTGTATATGGCATGGCCATTTGGGCCACTATGGCTTGTATATGGCATGGCCATTTGGGCCACATATCTTGTAGTGGAATGGAAAATCTCTTTTGGCTACTTACATGTGTTATCTTTCTCTATATCCACTTGATAGATTTGTTCTAGGATTGAATTTTTTCATGTCGACAGATGGTGGTGAGCCTTCTTGCTATAAAGAAGCTATGCAGACACATGATTAGAGCTTGTATGGTCTTAAGCATTCACCTTGATAGTGGTATCAAAGGTTTGATGCATTCATGAAGTCCCAAGGCTAAATATAGCATCATGATTGATAATAATCCTATTTTCCTCTAGATCCTAGATTCTATATACCTTATTCTCTTTATTGTATATTAAGAAGAGACATTTTTTGCTCTTTGGTCCTAACTTAGTTCTCATTAAATCACGTGCATGTGCATAACAAAACCATTCAAAGATTCCCAGACCTCTTACGGGAGTATGCCTCTTGAAGTTTAATTCCCTATAATGCATTTGTATAGCTCCAATTTAAAATACATATGAGTATATTGATTTCTTTTGCTTATAATAGATTAGGCGTATCTTGAGACTTTCACATGCAATGGGCCATTTTTCATAGATATCTATTTTGTCTCTTAAAAGCATCATTTTCTTGAGGTGTTTGAGTAGTGATGAGTTGCATTTAGATTCTATGTTCATAGTGGTAGTTGTTCGGTTTCGTTGATAAGCATTATCCTCTCTAATCAATTCAAATACTCTTTACTTTTTTACCTATTTCGTTCTCAATAATCTTACGCTACATTCAAAACTTTTCAAAAGATTCAATCTTCTCCCATATACATTCAAATCTTTCTTTTGGAATGACAGATATTACTCCTAAACTACTAGGAACCACACATTAATCAAGCTATGGACGAAGGGACAAAAGATATAAAAACATTATGAGTAAATTAAAATGAAAAGAACTTACCTTTGCTCTATGAGCATGGAGAATCCTAATGAAAGAGTGGTCACTCTTGCCAAGAGAAAGAACTTACATTTGCTCTATGAGCATGGAGAATTCTAATGAAAAAGTGGTCACTCTCGCCAAGAGTTTGTGTGAATGATCTTGTGATGGGAGGCCCTCCTTATTTGTAGTAGAGGGCAAAATACCTTGCATGTGGAATAAAGAAGCTTGCATAAGAGTTCATGATAGTTTTTGAAACGATCCCTTGCATGTGGGATCAAATGGATGCATGAGAATATATGTGTATACAAAAGGGTATTGCCCCCCCTTCATGTGTTCCCCCCTTCATGTGATGAACCTTTTGTGTTTTATGTGGGGAACTAGTGACATGTGGCATTACTTAGTCCATTGGGTTTTTAGTTATGAGGACATATGGGCTCCTTAAACATAACTAGGACATATGGCATCCAAATCTAGAACATATGGCATCCATGTAGTATTTGGTTCCATGGATGTATGGCATCCATGCTGTTGGGACATAGTGCATCCCTATGATCCAGGGACATATGGGGTCCCTAGGCATATACTCGGAAAGTTGGGATCCAAGCAGTTTTGTGGGGATATAGGGACATATGGGATCCCTACATGTAGAAGGGTTTACATCATGGGGGTAGGTGATGCTTTGGATCCGTTTGCCTAGTCTTGTTGTGTCTCTTTGTTCTTCTTTTGATCTTTCTAGCCTTTGATATCCTTTGATGAGGTGCTTTAAGCCTTTGACCTTCATCTTTGTTGTTGGAGTTGTATCTCCTAGATCTTTGCTTTGTTAATTATAATATATTTGAGAGATTTTGATCCTCATTTTACATGGACAAAAGAGCTACATAAATTATGTGAAAGAGAGAAGAGTTCATAGTGCCATAATGTATGGGGTCATGAGGTAAGGTCCTACCATATCTATGGTGGTGTCTAATCCCTTCACAAAAGGAAAACATATATTAGCTTTTGTTTGAGACAAAATATATAAATCCATCAAATATATATAGGCAAAATCAAGACATTTGGAACAACTTCCTCGAGGAACAAATTAGCCTTCTTCTAATAGTAGAAGGCAATGTCTTTGAAATGATAGATGAACTTTGAAATATAATGCTCTTTTAGATACAAGAGATTTAATAATTTGCATGAAAAATAGTGTGTAATCCACGTGTTTCAAGTGCGAGAGACACACAAGCACACACAAGAAGCACAAACGCAGCAAGACACACGGAGAAGACGATGGCTGGAATAGCTCTCTCTATTGACGATGAACTGAACTCAAGTAAGAGCTGAATAATAATCCCTAAGTACAAAGTACCACCACATATGAGTGAATCATGTATGCGGTAACATGGGGAAAAAAACCTCTAGCCATCACTAGAGTAAAAAGTGCCCATGTATAGGGAAAAGGTTCACATCAAAGCTACTTGAGGAACACATAAGTGTAACAAACCCCCTTGGAGCGAATGATGTGAACACATACAGGGAGTGACAGATCAACCCCCACAAGGTAATAAGCCTAAAGCTTTGTGTGAAGGCGCTCTCTCACATAGTGATAATGCACCTCAATATGTTTGGTATGTGCATGAAAAACTGGGTTTCATGCAACAACCAAAGTACTTTGACTATCAGTGAGAATATGCGTAGCAGCATCAATCTCCATGCAAAGATCCATCAATAGGCATCTTAGCCATATACACTCCACTGTAGCTGTGAAAACTGCCCTGTACTCAGCTTCACAACTCGATGTCGCCACTGTAGGTTGCTTCTTAATCAACCAAGATATGCATGAGTCTCCAAGGAAAAAGCAATTACCACTAGTGGACACGCGAGTATCATAACAACCAGACCAATCACTATCTGTAAAAGCATGCAAGCATAGCTGAATATCTCTGCCATAAAAGAGACCTAAGCTCAAAGTGCCTCTGAGATATCTAAACACATGTTTTACCGCTTGCCAATACTTAGTGCCAGGGCTATGCATGAATCGGCTCAACTAGGAAACTGCATACTGTATATCCAACCTTGTGTTGCATGCATATATAAGACATCCCACAACTTGCTGATAAGAGAAGTGTCAAATGCATCACTAGAATCCTCAACTGAGAATCTAAATCCTATCTCAACTGGTGTGGAAACTAGCTTGCAATCCTCAAAGTCAAAACGCTGAAGTAGTTTTTCAACATACTTTGCTTGATGCATAACAATCCCCCCCTCAACGGATACAAACTGGATGCCAAGTTAGTAGCTCAAAAGACCAAGATAAGTGACATCAAAAGGATGCTGCAAATCAGCCATAAGAATGTCAAGTTTTGCATCACATGACCCAATCAAGAGTATGTCATCAACATAAAGAACAAGCACTGTAAGATCAGCCCCATTTTTACGTACATACAGTGTGCTTTCAATCGGACTACATGTGAAGCCAAGAGCAATCAAGTGCTTATGGATTTTGTCATACCATGCACGTGGAGCTTGATTGAGACCATACAAGGTTTTATGCAAGCGACAAACCATATGCTCTTTCCCTTTCATAGCAAATCCAGGAGGTTGCTTCACATAAACCTCTTCTTGCAAATCACCATTCAAGAAGGCTGTTTTTATGTCCAACTGATGCACTTTCCAACCTCGATGGGCAGCCAATGCAACCGCCGTACGAATGGTACTCATGCGTGAAGTAGGTGCAAAAGTTTCCTCATAGTCAATGCCATATTGTTGCACATATCCTTTGGCAACCAATCTAGCTTTGTAGCGATCAATGGTACCATCAGATTTTCTCTTAATCTTGTAAACCCACTTTGTACTAATGGCATTCTTTCCTTTTGGCAATTCACATAACTCCCAAGTACCATTCCTATGTATGGAATCCATTTCTGATTGCATAGCACTCATCCATTGTGGATCGTCACATGCATCTTCAAAAGAAAGTGGCTCTTCATTACATGCTGTAGAAATAAGAGAATAATCCACAAAATTACTTGATGCATGGTGAGAGCTTGATCTTGTTCTACCAAGTCAAGGTGCACTCAATTTTCTATCCTGCAAAGTTTGTTTCAGCCACTTTGGCATAGATTGTGCACTCTTGATAGACATGCGTTCATTATGTAATACATCTTCAACATGTACATCATGTGTGGGCTGAATTTCATGCTCATTTTCAACCATATTTGATGCAAATGTTCAGCCATGTTTGGCTATAAATTCTCTGCATTTTCAGCCCTATTTGGCTGGAACTTTTTAGCCCTTTGAGCCCCAGTTGGTTGGTCTACATGGCCATAGTCAAGCACACCATTTTGGAACAAATGCATGAGTGTATCGAACACATCTTGTGAGCTAACTGTTGGCTGTTTTTTGCATTCGAGTAGAGGTAAAACTGAATTTTGAGCAAATACCACATCTCGACTCACAATAATTGTGTTCGTCAATGGATGGTACAAACGATATCCTTTACTTTCAGCACTATAACCAACAAATATACATTTCTTTGCCTTGTCATCAAGTTTGTGATGTTGTTGTGATGGCAGAAGAGCATATGTCAAACAACCTAACACATGCATATGACTAACCATAGGCGTATGACCATTCCAAGACTCATAAGGAGTGATGAATCTCAATGCTTTTGTAGGGTAGCGATTCAACACATAGTTTGCACACATGACCGCTTCCATCCAAAACTTATCAAGAAGATGCTTTCCTTTAACCATACATCGTGCCATTTCAAGTAGAGTCTATTTTTACGCTGCGCAACACCATTTTGCTGAGGTGTATATGACACCATACATTGGTGTGAAATAGCTCTTTCACAAAGAAAAGCATTAAGCTCATGTGACATGTATTCACCACCACGATCTGTGCGTAGAGTCAAAAGCTTTTGTGAAGAAAAAATTTCAGCCATAGCTAAAAATGCTTTGAAGCAAGAAAATACCTCATTCTTTTCTTTCATAGGATACACCATTGTATGGTGAATAGCATCATCAATGAAGGTAACAAAATATACATGCTTCCCAAAAGATGGAGTCTTGACGGGGCCACATACATCACTATGAACAAGCTGCAATTTTCTTGTAGTGTGTGTATGACTATCTTTTGGAAAAGAAGCAGGATGCATTTTTCCAAGAGTGCAACCTTCACATGCATGCTTTTCAATGGACTCAAGTGTAGGCAAACCAATAACCATGTCCTTCTTTTGCAAGTAAAGCAAACTATTGAAGTTCAAGTGACCAAAACAAGCATGCCAAAGCTCCATTTTAGCCATGGAAGAAGTATGAGCAACCAAGGCATTTGAGACAGCCCTCTTGTATGTATCCATGCAATACAAACCATTACATAATATACCAGACATCATGATAACATCGCCATTGTTGAAATCATGAACCATACACTTATCATCAACAAAGTGTACATGAAGTCCAACTTTGGCAATCAACAGAACTGAAATTAAGTTCTTCTTGATACCGGGCATATACAATGCATTTGTCAAGAGAATCTCACCTCCATTTGCAGTTGTAAGCTCAATTTCTCCTACTCCAATGATAGGATAAGAGGCATTGTTTGCACACACCACATGTCCTCCTTTGGGTGCATCTTTCAAAGAGGCAAAAAATCTTTTGCATGATGTTATGTGCTTTGAAGCACCACTATCAAAGAACCAATCCGAATCAGCCTCACTCACAACCATACATTTAGAATGCAAAGAAGCATCATAATGACATGTAACAACACATGCCCAAAAATCTTGAGCCATGTTAGCTTCATCATTCTTTGCATTTGCTGAATTTTCAGCAATAGACATGCCGGATTCCTTCTTCTTTTCATTGCGTTTAGCAAGCTTTCTACACTCATCAATAGTATGACCAGCCTTTCGACAATATTTGCATCTCTTCTTCTTTTGAAAATCACCATCATTAGAGGAATGAGTGGAAGAGGAAGCTTAAGACTTTGGTTTTGATGAACCCAAAGCTCAACTATACTTGCTTTTCCCCTTTTGTGAGATAGCAAGTGCTTGCGTTCCCTCAATCAAAGCACTCTATTCAATCTAGATTGCTCTTCTTGCAAAAGAAGAGACACAACCTCATAAAATGCATACATATTAGGGTTTCTTTTTGCAACCAAACGGAGTGTAGTAGCAAAGCTTTGAAAAGATTTCGGTAATCCTTTCAACAATGTAGAAATGAGTGATGCATCCAGAATAATCTCATCTATGTTTGCCAATTGCTCTTTCAAGTCCTTGATGCATGTCACATACACATCTACCGACTCATTTTTAGCCATACATACATCCTTAAGTTTCTTCCTCAAGTATGCAACACGTGCTTCATTACGCATGGCATACAAAGAAGCAAGAGTATCCCATGCATGTCATGATGTAGAACATGACCAAATGTGTGGAACTATATGACGCTTCACTGAAAGTGTAATCAAAGCATGAGCTTGAGCATCTTTTCCATCCCATCTAAGCTGCTCTTGTGTAGGTGGAGAAGGAGAAACCACTGTACTTGAAGAAGAAGCTCCATATGTGACAGTAGACTGTGAAGTAGAAGAACCTACAGGTCTTCGATCTACATCTGCTACTATGTTCCAAAGTTGTTTAGCAACAAGAACATGCTTCATCATGTAAGACCACATCGGATAGTTGGTCCCATCAAGATTATCTTTAGCTTGAAGCATGCCAAATAAGTCATTGCTGCCCGCCATTTCACAAAAAAACAAGAATGTGACAAAATCTTCACTTCAACGAAAGCTGAAATGAATGCTGAAATTTCAGCTCACAAAGCATCACTCTGATGGCAATTTTGACTGCACGAATGGCCTCAAAATGGGGGTAAAATCCTAGCATGGTTGCTAGAAATGTTTCCTGGCTACTGAAATTCACTCTTCTATGCTCGGAAGTTGATTTGCACTGTTAAAAGTGTGCACACACCACGATGCAAAAAGCCGAAACTTGAGAAGGAGCTGAACCTGCTCTGATACCACTGTCGGGTGTGTGTAGAAATGCAAGAGACACACAAGAAGCATACATAAGGAGCACAAATGCAAAAAGACACACGGAGAAGACGATGGCTGGAATAGCTCTCTCTATTGATGATGAACTGAACTGAAGTAAGAGCTGAATAATAATCCCTAAGTACAAAGTACCACCACATATGAGTGAATCATGTATGTGGTAACATGGGAAATAAACCTCTGGCCAACACTAGAGTAAAAAGTGCCCATCTATAGGGAAAAGGTTCACATCAAAGCTACTTGAGGGACACAAAAGTGTAACAGGTACATGGTATCCCTATTACCCTACAAGGGGCCTCGTCCCTATGCGGCTAGATACTTTACAGTCTCTTGATGAGAAATGATTGAAAAGTTGCTTTCTTTTACAAGAAATTTAGTTGTGCCAAGCTCAAACACATGATGTTTTTCTTCGCACTCTGGTGTTTCAAGTTGGCTAGTTGGTATTATTCTATAATGTTAAAGCTGATCATGCCTCCGAAAGGTTTAAACTTCGTTGGTTTGGCCCCTACCATATTTTTGCTCAACTGGGTCCGGCTACATTTCAGTTGGCCACCATTATCGACGTACTTATGCACAACCCTTTCAATGGTTCTAAACTCCACCCTTATTGTCCACCATTTGGAACTGTTTGAATCTGGTGTCTACCATAATATATATCTATATATTACCCTTTTTTCCATGAAACTTCACCCGTTCTGGTTCTTTTTCGGTTGAACATTTGACTGTTCTTCTTCTGCCCGATCACATTGTATTTTTAATTGAGGTCTGTCCTTTATGATTCCGCCTCGCCCGCCACCGTTTATGTTTTCTTGACGTGCTATGTCTGTGATGATTTCTGATGGCGTGGATTACTGTGTCACTCATTTTGATGATTATTTGCTGGCAGTCGTTCCATGCAGATTACTTAACTCGTGATTTTTTGTAATCTTGCTCCATTAGTTGTGTGTGTTACATTTTTGCCCTCTGTCTGTGCCGTGTCTGCTTTGTGCTTGTTGTGTGTGATATTGCTTTCGCCATGGAAGCCTTGCCGCATCTTACTGTGTTTTGCATTGGCATCCCGAATAAGCTCGTGGAGTATCTTTGGATATGAGGCCTGCTGTAGTTCGTGGAATTGCCATGGCACCAGGTGCCGACTCATCCATTATCCTTCACCCTTTCCCATGCAATTGCCACTTGTGCACCCACGGCCGATGCATGGCCCATCGTTTCCCCCTCCATTACCATTCATGTTACTGTTTCCACCATAGGTGACCAATTTCATCTTGCTAATTCCCATAAGAATAATGTTCCCCCACTGCCACTGGCCACAATGAATCAGTTATTTCCTCATTGATCGTCCAACGAGTATGCGATTATGTGTCACCCCGTGCCTGAATGTCAAGCACTTCAATTTCTAGTCTTCGCACTTAATTTGTAGAAATGCAATTATGGTATATCCTGACCCTTCTATTCTGTCCGTGATGTGGCATCCCGTAAACCCATCAATTGAGTGCTTTTGTATTTCCATCGTATTCACAAGGAATGCCAGGTGGTCATTAAACAGTTGGTGAAGGGTGAATTTCTGCGTACTTGCCTTCCCCAATGGTCTTCCTTCCTTGTTCCCACTGTGGCTGCTTCTTCTGTTTTTGGTCCTTGTTGGCATCATATGGGAAGACGCCAAGTACAAGCATGTATGCAGATCTAGCACTGAGGCAACCCATCAATTTTTTCCAATCCTTACACATTTTAAAAGTGATTCTTATCACAAAAAACCATTGTAAATACCATTTCCCTTTTTTGTAGCTCCATTTTGTACAAGCCGAGGAGTCCTCGAGCTTGAGGAGCCTTAGAAGTAGTTGCCTACCAATTTTCATATTTTTTAGATCTCGTTTGAACCCTCAAATAAGCCTTGGAACCTAATTTTTAACTAGGCCGGACACTAGGTCTGGACAGGGCCAAAGCTAGTCAAAAACTATAAATAGAGCTAGAGAGCTCATTTTTGGGTTAGCTTCCTGTAGTTTTGAGCTTGTATGAGAACTTGGTTAAAATAGAAGTGATTCCATTGTCTTACTCACTTTGTTCTTGCCGTGTGTGCACGTGTGTGTGTATGTGTGTGCATGTTTGTGTGCTTTTCACTCACACATTTGTGCCTTCACTTGCTCGAGGTCTTCATACCATCCTCATGTCTTCCCAGATTGACATTAAAGGAGGTGCTACTCATCACTGAGCTACACCAAATTTTGGCGCCGTTGCCAGGGATTCGAGCTTTGAGGACGAGCGTGTGATGGTAAGACGTAGAGAGGACGCGATGGAATGGTAAGTAGTAGGTAAATTTTTTGTTTTTTCTCCATCTCCATCTCCATCTCCATCTCCATCTCCATCTCCATCTCCATCTTCATCTCCTTCACCACCTTATATTCCCACTTCCAAATCATTTCCCTCATTTGTTTTGTGCAAGTTTGAGAGAGAGCGAGTGTGTGTTCTTGTTTTTGTGTGCTTTTGCATGTTTCTTGCAGGTTTCAGCTCCATCATCATCTCTAGCAAGCTCAGCAGGTATGGAATCTCTCTGCGCAAGCCTCGAGGCGTCGAGCTCGAGCTATCACGACACACCGAAAAGTTGCCCCAATCACGATTCTGAGTGCACCACGACACTGCGCAGCCCTAGAGCTCCTAGGATCACTAGGAAGAACAGAAAAATTCACCATATCCCGACCTATCGCGACACCTCGAGGTATCGCGACACTCCCAGGTATCGCGACACTCTCAGGTATCGCGACACTCCCAGGTATCGCGACACTCCCAAGTATCACGACACCTCGACCTATCGCGACACTCCCAGGTATCGCGACACCTCGACCTATTGCGACACTTGTTGGGAGTGATGGTTGGATGCACTCAAGAAATGAGTTGGTGCTTCTATACCTGCTTCACACCAGCCCTCCTTTGATTCCAGAAATGCTTAGTACACACCTTGAGCTTTCAAATGATACCAAGAAAGCATATATGTGCTTTGCAAATGATTTGTGTAATGACCAAATCAAAACAGACAACTTTGCACTTCACAAATTCTAGAAAACTTGCTATTTCTGTAATGATACCTGCTCAGTGTTATGCTCAGTGTGACCAGCACACTTGTAATTGAAACAATTCCTTTTGGGAGTATTAAAGTACCTTAATAAACTACCATTTGCAAGTGGAATGAGAAGAAATGATAAACCACATCCAGAGAAATTGATTTAGCAAAATTATGATTACCCCCGACTTTTTAGGAGAGTTGCAGAGATAGACCAAAGGTGACTTCGAAGCCGATTTCTCGAAAATGGCTGAATGAAATCTTCTGAAATTTTGTATGCTTGTAGAAGACCTTAAGCTGGTTCCAACGAGCTATTAAACTCTTGATTTGGTTCAGTGAGCACTGAGAAATGCTCCTTGGAAGTTGACAGACTTGAAGTAGAAAACACAGAGAACCAGATATGATGACTGTGTATATATCTATTGATTGATATGATTATACAAGCTCGTTAGGATGACAAGCATAGCTAATTGAGGTGTGGTGGTGTAGGCTATGGAGTAGCACTAACACACACACAGTTACAACAGTAGAATGCCTCGGGGAGTGAGCTAAAGTGAGTGACACACCCGCGAGTTTTTTCTCTCCACTTTTATATGAGTTGAGTGATCATTTTAATTTGAAATTCAAATGTAGGCTCCCTAGAATATCTCTACTAAAAGTAGGGAGATATTCTCTCCACTAAGCCATCTACTTTTCAACGAATACAATCAAGTAGGTAGGTGATTAAAGTGATTATATGTAAATGCCAAGTCATATAGACTTTTACAATGAGTAAAAAGGTAAGAACTTATAAGCATAAGTTCTTATGGTCCTTGCTTCAAATGAAGATATCCTTCAATGGTTCCAAGCCAATGTGTGAAGGCTTGAAATGCACCAATAGCTCCCCCTCAAGCCAAACACTTTGGCTTAAGTCTTCATCTTCAATCTTCAATTACTTCCTGCAATCCAATCATAGATTTGAATCTGCATAACTTGCTTCCATCCAATGCTTTAGTGAGTAAATCTGCACATTGCATATTGGTAGACACATATGTCAATTGAATCTCTTTGCTAAGTAACTTCTCCCTCACATAGTGGTAATGAACCTCTATGTGTTTGGTTCTGGCATGATATATTGGGTTGGCTGCAAGGTGAAGAGAGCTAGTGTTATCTCCAAAGATGATTGGTGGCCTTGTATATAGGCCTAACTCTGTATATAGAAGCTTCAACCAGATAGCTTCTTGAGTGGCATTGGCAAGCCCTCTATACTCTGCTTCAGTGGATGACAATGCCACTGTAGGTTGTTTCTTGGCTGATCAAGAAATAGGCTTATCTCCTGCAAAACAAATGTATCCTGAGGTGCTTCTCCTATCATCCTTGCATCCTGCCCAATCTGCATCTGAGTAAACTTTAATGTCAATATCTGATGTATAAGGAAAGTACAAACCATGACTTTGAGTTCCCTTCAGATACTTCAAGATCTTCTTTGCTGCCTCTAGGTGAGGTACCCTTGGTTTGTGCATGAATTGACTAAGCACACTAACTCCATATGCTATGTCAATTCTTGTCAAGGTAGCATAGTTCAAACTACCTACCATACTTTGGTATCCTGTGATGTCTTGGACTTCTTCTCCTTCATGAGCACTTAGCTTTAGGTTGACCTCCATCGGAGTAGTAGATACTTTAGCATCCTGCAAGCCAAACTTCTTGACCATATCCTGCACATACTTCTTTTGAGTGATATATATACCTGAGTTGGTGTAGACTAACTCAAGACCTAAGAAATACTTCAATAATCCAAGATCACTAATCTTGAATTCTTTCATCATCTGTCCTTTGATGTGCCTAATCCCATTTACATCATTACCTGTAATGATGATATCATCAACATAAACACATAAGTAGATTACCTCTGTACTACTTCTCTTTATGAATAGAGAAGTGTCTGCTTTACTCATCACAAATCCTTGGTCTTGGAGGTAGGTTGTCAACCTGTAATTCCATGCTCTAGGTGCCTGCTTTAAACCATACAAAGCCTTCTTCAATTTACAAACATAATGTATCTTTTTTGGATCTTCATAGCCAGGTGGTTGTGACATGTAGACTTCTTCAGATATCCATCCATTCAAGAAAGCATTCTTGACATCTAATTGGTACATATTCCAATTCTTGGATGCAGCTACACTCACCAATATTCTGATAGTTGGCATCTTGGCCACAGGAGAAAATGTCTCCTCATAATCAATGCCTTGGGTTTGTGCAAAACCCTTGGCTACCAACCTAGCTTTGTACCTGTTTATTGTTCCATCTGAATTCTTCTTTAGTTTGTAGATCCATCTGGATCCTATTACCTTCATAGAGTCTTTCTTGGGTACTAAGTCCCAAGTATCACTTTCCTTGAGAGCTTCCATCTCTTCATCCATGGCTTCTTTCCATTCTGGTTTGGTAATTGCTTCTTCATAGGTACCTGGTTCTTCATTCAACAAGTCCTTTGCAAGATATACAGAATGTTTAGTTACAAGTGATGTGTCATACCCAAATCTGATAGGCTTCTTCTTTTCTCTCTGAGATCTCCTCATTGCTTGAGTTGAGGATTCTGGTTTATCTTCTAGTTGCTTCATCTTCATCTTCCCTTTGGATTTCCAAGCCTTGAACTCCTCAAGATTTATTGTATCATCATCATCTGAGCTTGAATCTTCTTTCTGAATTGATTCCTCCTTGGTGAGCTTTGGGAAATCCTCTTCCATGTCATAGGGTAGACTGATCTTCCTGCATTCATTCTCATACCATGAGTCATTCTCATCAAAGATGACATCTCTGCTTACCTTGAAGCCTTTGTTTGTTGGGTTGTAGAATCTGTATCCCTTTTGGTTCAAATCATAACCAATGAAGATACATTTTTCAGCTTTAGGGTCTAGCTTTCCCCTTACCTGTGAGGGAATATGCACATATGCTACACAACCAAAGATTTTGCAATGATCTAGAGAGGGTCTCTTACCATGCCAAGCTTCATATGGTGTCATGCCATCAAGTGATTTGGATGGCAACCTGTTTATGAGATAGGTGGCAGTGGATACACTCTCTGCCCAAAGATAATTTCGTAATTTTTTTCCATTAAGCATAGACCTAGTTGTTTCTACTATGAGTCCAAGAAATCTTCAAACTCATTGGAGAAGTACTCTCCTCCACCATCTGACCTTAGCCTCTTCAAACTTCTTCCTGTTTGGTTTTCAACAAGTGCAAGATATCTCTTGAAACAATTAAACACTTCATCTTTATGCTTCATAAAGTATAAAATGGTCCATCTGCTATAGTCATCAATGAAGGACACATAATACCTTGAACCTGAAATAGAAGGGTCCTTGCTAGGTCCCCAAACATCTGTGTGTACCAAGTCTAGGTAGTCTTCATGCATTAAACCTTTCCTTGAATAGGGTAACCTATGAGACTTACCAAATTGACATGATCCACACTTGTAAATCATGTGTTGCTTGGATACATTAGGTATCCCAAGCACACATTGATCCCTGCACATTTGCTTTAGGGTTCTTTCACCTATGTGCCCTAATCTCTTGTGCCATATTTCTAACTCTGAAAGTGTCCGATCCTTGTAATTATACAAAGCAATGTTCTTGGTGTCTTCTAGCTCAAAAGTAAACAATCTACCTGATTTCTCCCCTTTGGCTATCCTTCTGAATCCATGTCTTGGGTCCTCCACATATGCTCCATGTTGTGTGAATCTGACCTGCAAACCTTTCTCCACAATCTGACCAACACTCATTAGATTCTTGGTGATGGTTGGTACATAGAGTACCCTGCTCAATAGATTCTGGTTTCCATCACATGTCTTCACATTTCCAATCTTAACAACAGAATGTTTAGTGTCATCACCTGTTTGTACCTGATGTTTGCCCTTGGGCTCTTCCAAATCAGAAAGTAGTGCCACATTGCCAGCTACATAGTTAGAACATCCTGAGTCAATATAAAATAAATGATCATCATTTGTACCTGCCTTGGAGGTCATATTCATGATCAATAGGGAGTCATCTTGCTCCTCTGTGTAGTTGTTGTAGTCTCTTCTGTTTCTGAATCCACCTTGGTAGTTACCATTGTGGTTGTGATTGTAGTTGTTGTTGTATTGATTGTTGTATCCATTGTAGCTTTGATGTTGGTTGAATCTGCCTCTCCCTTGAGAGTATCCACCTCTTGAGTAGCCTCTTCCTCTTTGATTCTTGTAGTTCTTGTAGCATTCATCTGTGGTATGATTGGACAATCCACAAATGTTGCATGGTGATGAGTTGTAGGGTCTCCCCCTACCTGACTTACCTCCTCTGCCTCTTCCTCTAGATGATCTACCTCTCCCTGCATAATTAGCTTGGGAGGTAGAGCCTTCTTCATCCTGTTTCTTCCCTTTACCTTTATCTTTAACTTTCTTATCAGTATAGAGAGCAGAGGGGTTATTACCTTTTGATTGATCTCCTGCCTTTGTAAACTTTGCTTCATGTGTAAATAGTTGGCCCATGAGTGTTGTGAGATCTGGGGTATGCATGTCCATATAGAGGTCCATTGCAGTGGTGAAACTTTCCCACTTATCATCTGCCTTGAGTCCATTTGTTACTTGCCTGACTATTTGCTCCTCTTCAATCTCCTCTCCAATGCTTGCTAATTGGTCTGCCACATCTTTAATCTTAGTCACATACTCTGAGACTGGTTGCTTGGGCTGCTTCCTAAGGGTTGTGAATTCAATCCACAGTTGATTCTTCCTAGCCCTTGTGTTGGAAGAAAAATATGTTGACAAGGTTTCCCAAGTCTCTTGGGAAGTCTTACAATTCCTTACATGAGGTAAAAGAAAGTCAGATATAGAGTTAAGAAGATAAGACCTTGCCAAAGCATCCTTTGCACACCATTGGTTGAGTCTTTCATGTTCATCCTTTGTGGGTAGTCCTCTAGTCTTGAATGAGGGCAATTCCTCATCTCCTGATATGTATCCAAATAAACTTCTGCCTTGTAGATAGGTCTTCATCCTCAATGACCAAGCTTGGTAGTTGTTCCTGTCCAATTTGTCAATGAATGAAGGAAATCCATCACCCATGTTTACCTTCTTTGCTCTGATACCACTGTTGGGAGTGATGGTTGGATGCACTCAAGAAATGAGTTGGTGCTGCTATACCTGCTTCACACCAGCCCTCCTTTGATTCCAGAAATGCTTAGTACACAGCTTGAGCTTTCAAATGATACCAAGAAAGCATATATGTGCTTTGCAAATGATTTGTGTAATGACCAAATCAAAACAGACAACTTTGCACTTCACAAATTCTAGAAAACTTGCTATTTCTGTAAT
This sequence comes from Ceratopteris richardii, assembly GCA_020310875.1. Lineage (NCBI taxonomy): Eukaryota > Viridiplantae > Streptophyta > Polypodiopsida > Polypodiales > Pteridaceae > Ceratopteris > Ceratopteris richardii. Next base: position 120,500,247 of record CM035443.1, read on the forward strand.
GATACCTGCTCAGTGTTATGCTCAGTGTGACCAACACACTTGTAATTGAAACAATTCCTTTTGGGAGTATTAAAGTACCTTAATAAGCTACCATTTGCAAGTGGAATGAGAAGAAATGATAAACCACATGCAGAGAAATTGATTTAGCAAAATTATGATTACCCCCGACTTTTTAGGAGAGTTGCAGAGATAGACCAGAGGTGACTTCGAAGCCGATTTCTCGAAAATGTCTGAATGAAATCTTCTGAAATTTTGTATGCTTGTAGAAGACCTTGAGCTGGTTCCAACGAGCTATTAAACTCTTGATTTGGTTCAGTGAGCACTGAGAAATGCTCCTTGGAAGTTGACAGACTTGAAGTAGAAAACACAGAGAACCAGATATGATGACTGTGTATATATCTATTGATTGATATGATTATACAAGCTCATTAGCATGACAAGCATAGCTAATTGAGGTGTGGTGGTGTAGGCCATGGAGTAGCACTAACACACACACAGTTACAACAGTAGAATGCCTCGGGGAGTGAGCTAAAGTGAGTGACACACCCGCGAGTTTTTTCTCTCCACTTTTATATGAGTTGAGTGATCATTTTAATTTGAAATTCAAATGTAGGCTCCCTAGAATATCTCTACTAAAAGTAGGGAGATATTCTCTCCACTAAGCCATCTACTTTTCCACGAATACAATCAAGTAGGTAGGCGATTAAAGTGATTATATGTAAATGCCAAGTCATATAGACTTTTACAATGAGTAAAAAGGTAAGAACTTATAAGCATAAGTTCTTATGGTCCTTGCTTCAAATGAAGATATCCTTCAATGGTTCCAAGCCAATGTGTGAAGGCTTGAAATGCACCAACAACACTCCCAGGTATCGTGACACTCCCAAGTATCGCGACACCTCAACCTATCGCGACACTCCCAAGTATCGCGACACCTCGACCTATCGTGACACTCCCAAGTATCGCGACACCTCGACCTATCGTGACACCTCGACCCGACCTATCACGATACATGGGCTTAACGCATAAAATTTTAGAGTGAATTAATTGAGTGAATTGAGGTATATTTGGGCTTAATTTTGGACACATTGGGATAACAGTAGAGCCTTAGGAGTGGGCAAAAGACCTAGAAACCAGGGAGGAATTTCCCGAACCCTGAGAGCTTGTTTTGACCCCTAGGTGCTTGAATGGTCATAACGTCACCATACGAACTCTGATTGATGAGATTTTGGTCTCGTTGGAAAGCTTGTTGAGAACATGTATTTTTAAGTTGGCCATTCGGTAGAATTAGGTGGTCATAAGATTTTGGGGGTACAGTGAGTTACTCCAAGGGGGGCCTGTAACTGTTGATGTGTGTCAGTCAATCCATTGTGGTAAAGGAGCTATATTAACTTGAGAACTTTTGCAGGAACATTGTGTCCAAGCAAGGCATTCCAAGGCAAGCTAGCAAGGGTGTATACCAAGCTTGGGAGAAGGCTTCTTGGGTTTTGCAGCAGTCTGAGCAACTAGAGAATTGAGGTTGGAAGTTCTCTCAACCCTCCTTTGCCAATTCCTAGCCTAGGCTAATAGGTGTGGTAATTAATTAGGGCAACGTCAGGCACGAATTAAGTCCAAGAGAAATAATCAACCAAGTGCAAGCATTAAGTAGGTCTTAAGTGCGAAAACCTTAAGGGACAAAAGTAAACTTGAATCGATCACTTATCAAGTGCGAAATTCACTTAAGTATTCCTGACGACGCGATATCAAACAAGATCATAAACATAAGAATCAACTAAAAAGAACAAAGTGATTGGTGCCAAGGGGGTAGAGAAACCAGGCATATGAACCTTAGGTCAGGCAGACACTTAGGCCGAGACAGACAAAGCCTCAGATCTTCTGAAGCTAGTGTCAATCACACTGCTAGGTCTTGGGCCCAGCAGTTGAGTGATTACCCATACACTCCCCGATCAGAAACAAGTGATTCTGAAATGTCCTATAACATGGAGAGACCAGTAGGTAGTTCAGGGGTGGCATACCTAGAAAAGCCAGAAGGACCTTACAAGACTCAATTGGAATACATCAGGACTAATCATCTAGGTGCTCGCATCTACGAAGACGGCTTGAGAAGATCTGTGGTCCTGATTAAGAACCTCGATCAACCCCATGGATTAGAACACCCGGTAGTCAAGTTCGAAAATGGAGCATACCTAGATAAAGAGGGGACTATTTATGTAGTCACCACTCTTCCTGATAGAACAGACGAGTTTGGAAATGTGATTGCAGAGACCGACATGGGTGATATAGAGCAAGGGAACTTAGAGAGAGAGCCAAGAACTCCCCGTGGTAAATCCATCTTGACCAGAATCATGACTCCAGAGTGGATTCCACAGGATAATAAAAGCATAGATTTGCTTTTAAATCGAGAAACTGATGAGGCTTTTTGGAGATATAAACCTGCCCAACCTCAGGAAGTAAGTGCTCTCACAATCTATGAGTTTAAAGACCCTGATAGCCAAGGCAAAGTAACCTACCTAGACAATACATCAGAGAGGATCTTCATGGTCACCGAGCATGGCAGACATGCCTATACATGGAAGGGTGAATTTGTTTTTCCCCAACCTCGGTCTAATGTGTCCTACAGTCACCAAGGAGCTGGGACCTCCCAAGCTCATGGAGCTCAAAGAGATAGGAGTAGAGATAGACCTGAGGTAAGCTTTGCCAACTCCCTAGGAAGAGAAAGGATGAGAACATGGACAGATAGGGAAGAAACTGAGAGACCTAGAGCCCCAAGGAACCAGAGAAATGCTAATGAATTCCCTTTGCCAAGGCCTAGAGAACACACTAGGGCTCTGAGACCAACACAACTGGTGAAGTCCATGAAGAATTACTTCGATGGCACTGGAGACCGTTATGACCATGTGGCAGAATTTAGGCAAGTCTTGAAAGCTGAACAGGTAGAGGACCTATTCACACAATATAATGCTTTTGGTCTAACCCTTAGGAACATTGTCCTTACGTGGTTTCAACCACTGAACGAGAGGCATTTCAGAAACATAGACCAGCTCCTAGAGGCATTTATCATTGAGTTTTCTAAGAGTGGCATAAGGCACAACATTCCTCACTAATTCATAGCTTCAAGCAAACACCTCAAGAGACGGTCAGACTAGCAGGAAGACGGTTTAGGCAATACCTAGAGAGGTGCCCAATGCCTGAGTTACCCACACCAGCCAAGCAAGTGGCTTTGTTCTTAGATGGATTGTTGAGCACCAAGCTCAGGTCATATGTGTATCTGAAGGACCCCAGAACTATAGAAAAGTGCGTGCGCATGTGCATAGACATTGAGGATAATCTAGGCGAGGAGTTAGAACTATCAAAAATCTATAAGGATTCGGATAGCTCTAGTAGCCTCACATCTGGTCAATCCACATCCATTGAGGAACTTGTAGAGAAGGTAGCTCAAAAATTAGGTGTCTCTAGCAAACAAATTCCAAGATTTGCCCCAGTCAAGAGGTGCTATACTTGTGGAGGTGACCATATGGCAAGTGTTTGTCCTATTATGGCCCAACCCCAAGTGAATCCTAGTAGCCAGTACTGCACCATAGAGCAAAGGTACACCAACCACACCGCACAAAACTGCCCTTATAACAAACAAACTGTCAGGCAAAATTACCCTCAGCCATATCCACAACAGGGTAGATACCAGAATCAGTACCCACCACAACAATACGGCAGACCACAACAATCTTATCAGCCACCTTATCAAGGGCAACAGAGACCTCAACCAGTCCTAGCGCAGCAACCCCCTGCTCCAACCAATGTGATCCCAGTGAAATATGCATCTGCTGAAGAAAATCTGAATAGAGCCATAGTCACAGTCACACCGTTGCTATCAGACAGTGATCCAAGTGACCATAGTTTTGACTCCACACATATTGATAGCCCACAGGCTTACTACATGCAGTCACCCGAGCATAACGAGTCATACTATTATGAAGACCCAAGTGAAAATAGTGGGGAGCCTGAGTATGCTAATGCCATGTACACAAACCCCAACTCTAGACCTCAACCTAGGCAGGTACGACCCCCATTTCCTAGAGGACCATGCTTGAGATGCCAGGGAGATCACCTTATACGTGATTGCCCACTGCCTGCCCCTACACAACCCCAACCAGTGACAATTTAGGGTTTCTGTCAAGACTACGGAAAAGAGCATCTCTTATGAGATTGCCCAAAGAACCCTAATAACATGCCTAAAATCACTCCTATCAATGTCATTGGGTTAGTGGTAGACTCTAAGGGAAGTATAACTTCCGCCGCCCCCGTGCATGTGGTCACTAGAGCTCAAGCCTTGCAGCAGACTCAAGGAGTAGGGCAGGAGAAGAGTTCTGAGGTTAGTGAGATAGAGATTATAACCAAGAAAAGGACAAGAGCATGGAGAGATAGCTGGGAGAGAATGAAAAGACAATGGTCACAGAATGAGCGAACTTGAAGAAAGCTTGAGAGAAACCAAAGCAAAGATAAGTGAACTCATATCTCAAAACCACTCTCACACCACCCCACCACCACCCTTTCCATCTTCCCCCAACCCACCACCTTCCATTTCCCAACATTCTAATCCACCACACGTAACCCACCCACCACCCAGAGTAGGATCAGTCCTAGCGGAACCCACTCCTGAGGATCTAGACATGATGCTTAAAGCATATCAGGCCAGAATCCAGGAAGGGCCAAACATGACAGATCATGACAAATGTTACCCTAGAGCCGATTTAGAAATAGAGAGAACAAAGCTTTGTGCTAAGATGGTCGAATTGCCGCAAGCCATGTTTGAAGCCAGTCGCTTGTTCAATGGCTCTAGCTCCACTAGAACACCATTGCATTTTGACGGTCTATTAGATAGATTGGAAAGGCTACTTGCAAAGTCTGGGAAAGGAGCCTCCTCCCAGCTTGAGGGGAGTGCAAGAGATAGAATAAGCTTTCCTCCCCAGGAAGCTTATGTGCCTAACTCCACTGAACCAGACACTTCTTCTTCTATGAATAGGTATTCACCAGAGTTCCTGAGAGAGATTCAAGAAGAGAAGTGGGCAAAGGAAAGTGAAGTCCCTCCTCCCATTGAACTTGTGGATGACGCACATGATCAATTCCCACAGGACATCCCTTCTATCTATGAAGAACAGGAAAGTGCCCACCCTCATGAGAGGTTAGAATTTGAGTCTAATTTCTTGCAAGAGCTACCACATTTCACAGGCCCATGGGAAACTAAGTCAACATGCATGAGAGCGCCCACGGTCATGATAAGAAATGAAGATTCGATCATACCTAGGAATACTGAGGTAGTAAAAAACACTAAAGTGCAGTGCAATCTCACTTTAGAAGAGCTACTCAAAGTTAAGCCAGAAGTGTGGAAACACGTAGCCAAAGAAGTGCCAAACTTAACCAAATCTCATTCCCAGGTAGGATCCCACAGAACAGTACCAGAAATACCCTTGGATAAGATAGGAGACATGAGTGAAGGAGAGGAAGGAAATACCTATCTACCAGTTACCCATCAGGGATACACAACCAAGGCAATTTTGGACTCAGGTGCAGGAGTTGCAATTGCTACCACTTCCTTATGGAAGCGTTGGGGCAAGCCAGCACTCAGGCCAACGAGAATGAAATTGCAGATGGCCGATGGTCATATTGAAAGGCCCTTAGGATTGCTAGAAGGAATAACTCTCACTACATGTGGTGTTGAGTTTGAGCATACTTTTGCTATATGCGACTTTACCAAAAACCAAGCCTAAAGAGATGATTTTGGGAAGGCCATTTATGCGGCAATTGCAAGTGGTACAGGATTGGGGAACCAATTCCTTGTATTTGCAACATCTAGGTGTTACAACCAAAGTCGATCTCAAGGATTACTCTCATAGAGACGTACCGCCTATTCAATGGAATCCCATCCATAGAGCCAAAGATGAGACTGAGTCTGTGCATTCCATAGGATCCGGATCCTCATGGATGCATGAAGACACTCACTTATGGATGTGTAAGGTAGCAGTAGAAGAAGAGAAGAGAGAGAAAGCCAGAGAGGTAGGTGCAAAAGAAACCCATAGATCAATTCAAGACCCAGCCTATGCACCGGTAGTTTTTCCTGACAAAGAATTTGAGCCTCACGGATGGGCTGAAATTTTAGCAACAATGGATGTAGCCATCAATGAAGAACAATGGACACCCCACTGTGATGAGGATGGCTATGCCATTTCAGTATTTTCAATAGAACCGATCATGGGAGATGCAGTATTAGAAGAATGCGAACCTAGCCCTGATGCATTTAAGGATGCAAGTGACTCCGACCTAGAGTCAATCATCATGGACCCACCGTTTGCATCAGAGGGAGAATACTTCCATGAGGTAGAAGTTCACCCTCAGAGACATGAAGAGCTGATGAATGAGGTGAGATTAACCACACAAGTGACCACCAAGAGTGAAGGAAAGAAAATAAAGAAGAAAGAAGCCACACCGGAGGAAGAGGAGTCCTTGTTTGAGGTGCCAGAAAATTTCAAGAAGTATGAGATAGAAGATAGAAGAGTCATGGTAAGAATGCCTAAACGTGAGGCACAATCAGGAGAGGCCTATGATAGCAAGGAAACTACTAAGAAAATAGTTGTAGCCGTAGAAGAAGGTGAAGAAAGATGCACCTACATAGGACATGACCTGACAGAAGAAGAAGAGCAGGAGTTGATAGCTTTGCTAAGGGAGTATCGAGAGGTATTCGCTTGGAGCTACAAGGACCTGAAAGGTGTAGACCCTGACATATGCTCACATACGATCCCCATGACTTCAGAGGCTAGGCCCTCTAAGCAAAAGCCATACACATACAATGACAACTATGCGGCCAAGATCAAGGAAGAGATAGATCACTTGGTTGAAGCTGGATTTATCTATGAAATTGAGCATACTGAATGGGTATCCTCCATTGTAGTGGTGCCCGAAAAGAATGGCAAATTACGTGTATGCATTAACTTGAAGAAGGTTAACACAGCCACTATCAGGGATAGTTATCTGCTTCCTATCACTGAGCATCTATTAGAAAGGGTAGCAGGCAAGGAAGTGTAGAGCTTCCTAGATGGGTTCTCTGGCTACAATCAAGTAGCCATTCCACCAGAAGATCAGCATAAGAAGGCTTTTGCCACATAGTGGGGCATATTTGCCTTTCGGGTAATGCCATTCGGGTAATGCCATTCGGGTAATGCCATTCGGGCTTACCAATGCACCTGCTACCTTTCAAAGATTCATGTGTCACGTGTTTAAAGAGTTCTTGAGGAATAACTTGGAAGTCTATGTTGATGATCTATGTGCTCATTCCAACATTAGACAGACTCATATACCCGAACTCAGGCAAATCTTTGACAAATGTAGAGAATATCAAGTCTGCTTGAACCCAGAAAAGTGTACTATTTGCTTGCGAATAAGTTTAAAATTTTTACTGACCATCAAGCTCTGTTGTACTTGGTAAACAAGCCATGCAATACAGGAAGATTAGTAAGATGGTTCCTCTTACTAATGGAATACGACTTTGAGGTAGTGGTGAGAAAAGGCAAGACTCATTTGAGAGCAGATCATCTCTCAAGGCTCACATCAGGAGAGGCCCCACAAGGAGTTTCAGATGACCTACCTGATGCTTACTTGTTTAATTTGGAAGTTGTACCACAGTGGGCTAAGCCATTAGTGCCAGTATTGACATACGGTCCTAATCACCCGGTAATGCACACAGAAGATAGAGAGATAGTAAGAGCTCAAAAGTATCATATCTTGGCAGGAAGTATGTACAAACATACGGAGCAAGGAGTATTGGCCTGTTGTGTGGAAGAGGACGCGTACGCTAAGTGGTTGCAATTAGCACATGTAGGTGCATTAGAGCAACACTACTCAAAACAACGAACCCTACAGACCCTGAGGAGACTAGGAGTGCATTGGCCAACCATGGAAGTTGATGTCCATAGAATGTGCAAAGAATGCCCAATCTGCTGCACTAAACCACCAGTGGAACATGCCACTCTTTATCGAGTATCTTTAGTGCCAGATTGGAGTGAACCATTAGTAGCCTTCTTGAGGACGAAAACATTCCCTCAAGATATGACTTTGGCCAGACAAAGAAGTTTGGAACAAGAAGCCTTGGATTACACAATCATTGGTGATAATTTATACAAACGTGGTAAAGATGGTTACCTAAGACTGTGTGTTCATGAGAGCGAATACCTCAAGATATTAGAGACTGCTCACCAAGGTGTAGCAGGAGGACATTTCGGTCTAGATAGGGTGATCAAGGCAATACTATTTGCAGGATTTTGGTGGCCCACCCTTCACATGGATGCACATACCTATGTGAAGAGGTGTGAGGTTTGTCAACGAACCCAGTATCCCATACGCAAGGATGAGATGCTATTGAAGCCTATGATGGGTGGACGTGCATTATCTAAGTGGGGAATAGACTTTGTGGGTCCTATTAATCCCCCAGCTAAGGGTTCACATGCTGAGTATATCATCGTGGCCATAGACTATCTAACCAAGTGGGTAGAAGTGAAAGCCACTACAAAAAATGATGCTCAAACAACAGCAAAGTTCTTATTTGAAAATGTGTTCATGAGGTACGGATTGCCAATAGAGTTGGTGAGTGATAGAGGCACACACTTCTTGAATGAAGTCATAGAAAACCTTCTCCAAGAATTCTTGGTGATACATAAGAAGTCTGCTCCCTATCATCCACAAGCTAATGGTCAGGCTGAGAGCACAAATAAGATCTTATGCAATGTGCTGACTAAATTGGTGAATAACAAACGCTCTGATTGGGACAAATAGCTACACCACGCTGTTTGGGCATACCGAGTTGCCTATAAAACGGTACTCCAAGCCACACCCTTTCAGATGGTGTTTGGCCAGAACGCGGTGCTACCATTGGATTTTTCGATACCTACATTGAAAGTTGCACACGAGCATGATTGGATCGGCCATGAACTCTCCTCTAGAATCTTTGATCTCGAACGTTTAGGTGAGACACGATTGAGAGCTGCAGCAGGGATCTATGCAGCCAAGAAGAGGCAAGAGGCGTATTTTGATACACACGTGAAGAATAAAGGCTTGAAGGCAGGAGATCTAGTCCTAATCTACACATTGAAGCAACACGCACGGAAACTAGAGAAAAGAGGCTAGGGACCAATGATTATCAATAGGATATCCACAAGTGGAGCAGTACAACTAGCCACTCTAGAAGGTGACGTGCTACCAAGTTACATAAGCAGATGCAGAGTCAAGTTATATCAAGAACCCTTAACTGAAGAAATGCTCAATTGGCTCAATACTGCAAAGAAACGTAAGGAAGAGGAAAAAAGAATTCGAGAAGAAGCACAGGCAGAAGCTTTAGAACGCATCCGACGAATGAAACTGAGAAGACAAGGTAGAGATCAAGCCATGACTGACAATCATGAAGCTCTAGGTTATCACATAGCCATGTGCGAGGCTTTAGGTGAATAGTCCCATAAGATAGTTGATCGACGACCTTTTGTGACCCGAGAAGTAGGACAAGGAGAGAGTGCAAGGACCGTGAGAGCTTTAATTGATTCAGGAGCCGCCACTAGTCCAGTTCGGTTGTCTTATTGCCAACAATTGCAATTGGAGGTAAAACCCCTAGAGGCATATCTCATAGGGCTAGGAGGAGTTGAAACCCCTTGCATGGGAGAAGTGGAGCTTCCCCTCTACATTCAAGAGGTCCTAATGCCAGCAGAAGTGCTAGTATGTGAAGACGAGGATCTTACCGAACCTCTTGTCTTGGGCCAAGACTGGATCTATGATCACGCAGTCAACCTCAACCTAAGAAGTGGACTTCTTCAGGCATGGGAAGGCCAAAACTATCTTATGATTGAATTAGAAAATCAAGCACTCAAACCATTAGGAAAGGCACCAACTCCTGGTCTCTCCAGGAATCCACATGAAGATAACGATGCTGTTCTTGTCCAGAGTTCTATGGTGGAGAGGATTGTCAATCTTACTGAAGGTACATGAGTCAATGAGGAGTTCCCAGCTGTTCCAAAGAAGATTCTAAACATGTAGACCAAACATCACACGACACGAAGGAGACCGCTAATCAAGAAGCAGGAGTGCCAACCAGTGCAACATGGAGTACCTCGTGGCGTGAAGCAGATCTGGATACGCAAGGATGGAAAACCCACAACTCTAGTAACAGGTTCTCGAGGAGGCACAAAACAAGCCACACCATCAAGGACACAAGTGAAGGAGTACCCTAGGCAACCTCCTAGGCATACCACGTCTATTTGGGTCCCTAAGCGGTCAATGAAGGCTAGCTCCAATGCTAGACAGATATGGGTGCCCAAGGCCTGTTTTTGAGCCCAAATAGCACCAACTCTAGTAACGGGCATAATTCAACACTCACAAGTCCTCTTGACAAACAACTCAGGAACTCTACCTAAATCCCACACTAACACACACTCAGTCAAACCTAGGACTGTCTGGAAATGGGTACCCAAAAGGTCCCAAATCTAGCACAATCTCGCTCATAAATCTTTACCTGTCCTTAGCTCTAAGAACTACGAATCCTTAATTAAAGTTTGGCTAACTAAACCCTGTATCAAACCCCCTGACCCAATTTTGTAAATCCATCCACTCTGATATAGGTGCATTCTGAGTCCATTGCATAACCAAAGTATGCATCTAGGATGACACTAACCTCTAATCATCACTCACATCTATCACAAACACTTCACCTCTAACCACTAACCATCTGGATTGTCATGTTAGTATTGTGGAGGGAACACCATTACATCCTGTTTCCTATGCAGCACTAATGTGCCTTTCTTCTTCTAGCAGATAAGCATCAGAAGTGTCATGGCAGCTGTAGCAGGAACAAGCTCCCAGGCGGGCACTAGTACTCAAAGCAATTGGGATACCATGCCTGTGGAAGCTCCACTGACAGCAAGACCTGAAGAGCTTTTGAATGTGAGAAGAATTCCTATCTCAGATCCACCAAGTGGCCTAACAGAAAGAGTAAAGGGGCATTCTCACTAGTTCAATGAGATGCCAGGAGATTTGGGAGATGCGGACCACATCTGGGAGTCCAAGTTGGAATTCGGAGGAGTCTGGTGGACATTTCAATTCTTCTCAAGAGAATTTGAAACCTTACAGAATGCAGCTCCTCTTCAAGATATTTGGCTGAAAGCGGGGTTGCAAGATTATTTTAGTGCAGCTTTGCCTAGACCTGATTTTCTGAGGTGCTACTACTTGATTGCCACACTGAAGGCGACAGGAGATAAAGATCATTCAGGCACATTCCTGGTGCCCTCTCTATCAAACCAGGAGGAAATGAAGAAGTTTGAGTTGAATATTACTTTAATCAGGGAAGCCCTTCAGATGTATGGCACCCATGTACCTTTCGATCGAGACCCTTTGATACCGGAGTCTATGAAGAACAATAAAATCAAGAAGTTGAAAGAAATGTGTGCTCTCATCCCCAACATCACCATACCATTACGGATGTGCCTTCAACACTTCGCATTTCCGGCACAAGACCGGTTCACCCAACCTCATAAGAAGATATGGTATGGGTTATACCTAGCAGAGACCGGGAGCTTACCTATGAAAATGCCAGTATGGATCGTTGATCAGTTATATGAAGCAAGCAAGCGAGGAGTGAGGAAGCCTACTTTGAATGGCTGCTACGCCATTACAAGAATCATCTATAGATGCCTTGCTTATGATGTGCCAATTGCACGAGCCCTCAAGTACTCACAATTGGAATTCTTTCAGGGGCAGAAATCAGGGGTTCAACCCGCTAAAAGAATGTGTGGATCACTTTCACAGGTTCTAATTCCTCGTGAAGTCACCATAGAAGCCTCCAGTAGAGAAGAAGAACAAGTAGCCCCTTTCACAATCCATCTTCAAGGACCCCAATCAGGAAGCATGGTACAACCCACTCCGTCAGCCCCCCCACTACCCATAGATGTGGAGTTTGCATCCATGGCTCCACTGCCAGAAGACCCATCTTTTGACTTTGAAAGCTTCTTGCAGACAGCTCACTTATCCGAGAGTGAGTTCTTCTCAGACACGGACGGCCCCGAATCATCATCCCAGAGAGGATGGGCACATAGTGTGGCTAGAAGGGTGCATTGGGAAGATGAGGCACAACAAACACAGGAGGGAGGGACACATGGGCAGGAAGAGATGCAGAGGAATGAATCAGAAGAAAGTGAGGAAGAGGCCCTTGCCTACACGGCCCAACTCAAACGGCTCTACAAAACGATCAAGCAAGTACAAAAGAGACATAAGCTATCAGAGGAGGCAAATAGAGCGATGGTGAATCAAATGCTTCAAGCAGAGAACGCGGACCCCCATTTTGTGGAATCATTGAACCTTTTGGCGGAGACATATGGGATTATAGAAGCTATGCGGATCATGTTACATCGCAACCCTCCTCAATACGATAAACGAAGGATCGATACAAGACCATGAAGGGGGAAGATGATTCAAATGGAAGTCTCTACCGCCTTCCCTACCACCACTCAAGAAGGTGTTCACATGGCCAACCCAACTAACCTTGATGAACCAGATGTAAATATACAGATTACATCTCCACTGTCACCTCCCATTCAGCCCACCGAACCCCTCACTGCTAGCATTCTTGAGCAACCAATATCCACCCTCAATGAACCTATATCACACACCATCATTTTGTCATCCTTACCTATCCCTACCTCTATCATTGCGGGTCCATCTTCCCAACATCATATAGGTCATCCTGCCACCCCTCAAACCATCACAGGTCACCCTTCTTTCCAACCAGCTCTTGGGCAGACACATCCCCCTACCCAGACCTTAACACCCACATTTCCCCTCACCACTACACTTCCTCTTTCCCAACCTCAGACCATTGAGGTAAAAGAGCTACAAAGATCCCAAGTGCCTACACCACAACCACCGGAAGCTAAAAAGATGGTCAATGCTGCCACTTCATCAGAGCCTGAATCAACAACGACCAATGAGGTACTTGAGCTATGACAACAAGTGGCAGAATTAAAGATCAAGCTATTAGAGTATGAAAGACCCCCCTCTCCACCTGATCAACCAATAGAAGAAGAAGCAATAATCATTCCAGTGGAGGAAACATTTGAAGACAACTACGAGCCTCAACCCATTCCAAGAGGCAGCATCACGGAGGAAGGACAAGACACATATGAGGAGCCACCGTTGGCATGGATGAAACAGGTAGAAGAAATGGGGCCAACTCATGAGGAATGTATCTCCACCCAGATGTTGGCCATGAGGACTATTGAAGAGACCGTACTTCAATCCGAATATTTCAAGCACTTGGCTACCAGGCGACTGATAACCAGCTCCGAATTACAATATAAACCATATTTCGTACTATTGGCAGACTACAACACCGAGATCAAACGCAAAACCAACAAGTACCCTACTTTTGCTACCCAGTTTGAACCTGAGGACATTCCAGAGTACGCCCACAAAGGGAACATATTCCAACCAACCTGGAGGCAAAAGTTACTGAAAACCTCTCCGGAGATGCTACGAACATGGGATCACACGCCCATGCACTTGAAGTATAACAATTGCTACAGGCCAGTGCAACGAAGAAGATCATGGAAGGCATTTGCCATAAAAGTTAAGAACAATGCCAATTGCAAAGAATGGTTCAATTACCCCGCCATTGCACCCCCAACTGGCACATCTACTGTAGCTTACATGATGGCTACCATCAGACATTGGATGCCACACCTCCACCCCATGCCTGATGTCGCTGCACAGATGATGCTCAAGATACTGGACATGATGCAAGTGGTGTTAAAGACCTTCCGAAATGTACGTAATATTCAGCCGCCAATTCCGGGCTTCATCAACGGTAACTATGATTTACTTTATGATATGAGCACGACCCCGAGTATCAGAGTGGCTTATGCGTGGCATGCACGAATAAGATATCTCTCTGCTTGTTACAAGCAAACGTTTGATGATATGTTCACCACCGGGTTCTGGGAAGCACACTCAGAAGTATTCGTGCCACGCCCAACTCATCTGCTCCAACTGTTCGCGTGCGAACAGACAATGCACTCAGAGCTCTACACCACGCCACAACCTGACATGCCTAGTGCAGTTAACTGGGAGGCCCTGCAGAGAGACTTGGTCAAGGAACTGCAGATTAAAGAACAAGAATTGGCAATAGTCATACTACAGCAATACATTGATCAAACCAGGGAGCAGAGGTCTGTCAGAGGCGATAGACGCTAGGGGGGGGAGAGTGTTGGCATCATATGGGAAGATGCCAAGTACGAGCATGTATGCAAATCTAGCACTGAGGCAACCCATCAATTTTTTCCAATCCTTACACATTTTAAAAGTGATTCTCATCACTAAAAACCATTGTAAATACCATTTCACTTTTTTGTAGCTCCATTTTGTACAAGCCGAGGAGTCCTCGAGCTTGAGGAGCCTTAGAAGTAGTTGCCTACCAATTTTCATATTTTTTAGATCTCATTTGAACCCTCAAATAAGCCCTGGAACCTAATTTTTAACTAGGCCGGACACTAGGTTTGGACAGGGCCAAAGCTAGTCAAAAACTATAAATAGAGCTAGAGAGCTCATTTTTGGGTTAGCTTCTTGTAGTTTTGAGCTTGTATGAGAACTTGGTTATAATAGAAGTGATTCCATTGTCTTACTCTCTTTGTTCTTGCCGTGTGTGCGCGTGTGTGTGTATGTGTGTGCATGTTTGTGTGCTTCTCACTCACACATTTGTGCCTTCACTTGCTCGAGGTCTTCATACCATCCTCATGTCTTCTCGGATTGACATTAAAGGAGGTGCTGCTCATCATTGAGCTACAGTCCTCCTCTTCTCCCGGTAGCAACTTCTTCTCATATGGAAGAAGTGGACGAGGAAGATGAAGTTTTGCTGTGCTTTCCCAAGAAATGGCATCGTATCGCCTTAACTTCTTCTTCCCCAGCCTCGAGCGCCTCTTCTGCTCCCATCTCTACAAGTGTTCATCTTTCTCAGAAAGAGGTTGCTACACCTCGGCCGACTGCAGTAAGTACCAGTGGAGATGTTATTGAAGTTTCTACCACCCCACCCAATTCTCCATCCACTCCCCTCTCGGCAATGGCTCATGAAGTCCTCCTTTTGTTGGTAGTGGACCTCCCATCTCGCCTCGCCTCTCCGTCCAAAGATGTACAAGAAGTGCATACCATACCTGTTCTCCTCTCTTCTTCTCCTCAACTTGCCCTAGCTCAGCTTCTCATTCCAACTATTTCCTCTGCCCCCATTACTTCCCCTCTTCCTCCCTCTTCTTCTGCTGATTCCTCTACTGACACCTCATCCAAATCCCCTAACTTATTCCCCATCGAAACTATCGGATGTGGTGCGGCCTCCCTCTACTTCGATAGTTGCTACCCCTTCTTCAAATGTCTCCTTAACTTTTCCCCCTTCCCTTCAACATTTGGCTGTTGTTGGCCGCTATTTAATTCAAGCTTCAATCGTGTTCCATTCGCAAATGCTTGTCAAAAAGCAAGCACTTACTCACGAATTCCAGCATAAATTGGAAGTGCTGGAAGCACATATTACCCCTCTTGAGGAGGAGCTTATTAGTCTTCAAGCGAGCGAAGCTCATCTCTAGAGTCAGGTTTGTTCCCACGAAGCTAAAATTTTGCAATTATGGCAAGCCCTCACAAATAGAGATGCTTCACTTGAGAAGATGAGTACAATATTGGAAGCTACAACTATTCAAGTAAGTGATCTGGAGCAAGCTTGCAGCACCCTTCATTCGAAAGTAGCTCAATGGGAAGCCGAGTTAGCCACTACCAAAGAGGAGTTGTTCCAGAAAGCACAGGAGCTGAATAATGAAATTGGACAAAAGTTATAGTTAAGAAAGGAATTGGAAGCCATGCAAAAGGAGCGCCAGACATATTTCAAAAACAATCCAATTTCAAACTCAACAGATGGAACAGATGGAGAAGCAACTAGGCTTAGAGCAGGATCAACTCCAGAGGGTCGACACCCGGATACTTGAGAGCCAACTTCACTATTAGGTGGCACTAAAAAATGATTTCTATTCACAGGAAGCCTCTCTACAAAATCAGAGTCAATAACTCCTTATGCAAGCAGTTGCTTCTAGTTTTGCTAGCCCTGAAGCTCAGCTATTGGATCCTGCACATGTCCAGTAGTTGCTGAAGGCTCTGCAGAAAAGATTAGGTGCAATCTTGAAGAATCCCAAACCATGTATATACATGGATTAATCGATGAGGATTAGTATGTATTTAGGGTTCGAGTCCACTATGCGTGCCAGTGTTAGGCCGCCGAATGGTTCGAGTATTATTCATGATAATTCTGTAACTTTGTTGATGAAGCGCCGTAAAAGGGGCTGGAACAATGTAACTCTTTGCATGATTAATATGAAAAGGGTCATGTTCGTGTCACTTAGAAGGAGAGAAGAGACGCACGGTAGGTCCTTGCCAGACTGTGCATGGCGCAATGACCAGACCGTCTTGTGTTGATTACAATTGAGTTGAAGTCTGCGTTGGTGTGGTGCTCGTCTGTGTCAGTTAAGTATGTGCTGTTAAGTGATGTAATTTAACTATATAGTAAATTGGGATTAAAATGTTGATAATAATTATAGTTTTTTTTGTATGATGTTAATTGATGTGTCTGTATAAGTTTATCTGTATCGTCTACTGAACATGAAATAGAGATGGTGGAAGAGCACCCTTGTTTGAGGCAGTATCGGAGTTAGTTATGCTCTAGAAATTGAATGCGATTGTGTAATCTTGTAATCCGGTTTAATAACCCTAGAGATAGTATTTTGCAAAGAATGAGGAGAATGGAAATAATATAGCGGCATGGAAAAATTACTATAGGGCCTCTGTCTTAACAGACCCCTGTCCAACCCAAGAACCTTGTAGGAGGAAATCTTTTGTTATTCCTATTTTGCTGGATTCAGTTCAGGCGGGAATAAAGAGAGAATAGTTAACATTAGTTAACAAAGTTAACAATAGTTAACAAAGTTAACAATAGAAAGGGCATGAAAACCAAGTGTACAGGTTGAAAAAGGCATTATATGGTTTGAAACAAGCACCACGTGCTTGGTATGAAAAAATACATGCTTACCTGATTGCACATGGTTTTGAGAAAATTCCAACTGAGAGCACCTTATATGTTAAGCATGCCAATGATGTGCTTCTGATCATTGTTGTGTATGTTGATGACATACAGCTCACTGGTCCTCATGAGAAGCATATTGCTAATTTTAAGGATGATCTGCATGCCTCATTTGAGATGTCTGATTTGGTGCATTTGCATCATTATTTGGGCATTCAATTTATGCATGTTGATGGCGGAATAGCATTGTGTCAAACAAAATATATAAAGATAGGACTTACCAATGAAAACTTACTAGAAGGAATTCAATTCAAATTGCACCAGTTAATCTCAAACAAAGTTTAGAAGTAGAAAAAATCCTTCTTTAATCATTGAACGTAAATCTTCAAGCAAAAAATATTGGAAGTCAAAACTCTTGAATATATACTATGTATGCATAGCATTCAACTTCTATGCTATGAGAAGGATAATTAAATTCAAGTCTCATGAACATGCATAAGTCTGAGCAAGTGTTTTGAATAGAGTTTGAAACAACAATCAATCAAATTGCATGATATATACGTGTGCTTCAGCCTCTTATCCAACTTATGTAAAAAAAAGGTTGACTCTATTTTGCTAGATATAGGATTCAAATAGAAATCTCTAGAAATGTATGAGTCAATACGCTAGGCTAAAAACATTAAGTGATGAAACAATTTCATCATTTTATAAATACTTTTGTAGAGATTATCAAATTTCAAACCTACAAATTCATCTGACAACAACACATAAAAGGATGCTTAAAAGAATAACTTGAGATTGGTGAAAGTTCAAAGTTTTCATAGAGTTTAAGAGGAAGGTATACAACAACACTTATGCTTTTGGAGTATAAGCAATAAAATGTGGCATCATAATGGTAATATTATACGGATGAAATATCAATCCAAAAAGGAAAATAAGAAAGAGATTTGATATGATGGAGAGCATGATTGTAATATTCTAAAGAAGAAAATTTATTAAATTTAAGGTATAACATGGTGACACAAAATCATGATTGGAAATGAACTTACAAAAGAGATTCTACCCATGCTCTATAATTGAATGCTGACAACACTTCTTCATTGATGGTCTAATGCAATATGTGAGTCCTTAAGCTGCTCCAAGTCTACTGATTAAATATTGTCAAGGTGCTCTTCATGCAATTCTTGTGTCAATGATGAATGTCTGTTTGATTAATTTTTTATGAGGAGAATTTCCATGCTTATATGGCCTTGCAGTAGTTAAAATGTAGAAAACATCCGTCATTTACAAAAAACAATGTCACCAATTTTATCGCCAAAATTATCAATATATTTTTCCATAAAAAGCCGAATGTTACCCACTATTCTTTGTCTTGAAAAATTTTAATAAAATTTAGGCTTTCTGAATTGTTTCTGCACTTGTAGGGATCAAACCCATAACATCACAAAGGTTCAGTCATGTCTTATACCACTATTTCAACCTTATTTTAGACCAAAATGATTGTTTTCAAGTATTGTATAATTTTTCCAATCATCATGGACACATTTCACTCTTCTCATGCAAGTACTACTTGGAAGGATAGAGACAATAAAACAATTAACTCTAAGTTCTCATATAAATCAATGGCCTTCATATAATGCATGGAGTTTGGAAACCTTTAGCAATAATTTTTTTTTCATCTTCCATGAAAGTGCGGAGTGGAATTTTCTCCGACACCGTGCCATATGAAGATTTACATGAGGCACTTGTTGATGAGAGTTTTGACATTGAAGAGGCAAAAGCTATGCTAAACATTCGGTGTAGACTTTGAGAGATAGCAATTAAGGTGCACATTTGCAATATCATACTCATTCATACTCTCATAATGCTTCTTGTGCACCCGATTGTTATGTAATGGTTGTCCCTAGTCTTTTTGATGAGAATGAGCATCTTTATTTTATGTAGCATAGAAATTAGAAAAATGACGGTTGCTATGCAATCAAAATTTGATGCCATTATGAAGAATGATACTTGGTCTTTATATGACGCCTCCCAACAAAAAGATAATTGGCACTAAATGGGTAAACAAGTTAGAAATTCAAGCTTGATGGAACATTTGATAGGTATAAGGCTAGGTTTATTGCCAAAGGTTATGCTCAAGATAAGGGCATTGATTTTGATGATACCTTTGCTCCCACATGACAAATGACAACCGTTTGTGATATTTGTGTGCCTTGTAGCTCATCATGATTGGAATGAACATTAGTTGTATATTAGAATTGCAATTTTGAATGGTGATTTACATGTAGTATATTTATTTTAGTCCTATGATTTTGTGCAAAGAGGGAATGAAAACTAAGTATCCAAGTTAAAAAAGGCATTGTATGGATTAGATCAAGCACCGTACACTTGGTATGAGAAGATACATGCCTACTTGCTAACATATGGATTTAAGAATAGTCCAACAGAGAGCACGTTATATTTTAAAAATGTAGATGATTTACTTCTCATCATTGCTATACATGTTGATGAGATGTTTCTCACTAGTCCCAACGAGAAGACTATTTCTGAATTTAATGCAATGCCTCTTTGGAGATATGCGATTTGGGACTTTTGCATCATTATTTTGTCATTCAATTTATGCAAGGTGATGGGGGAATATTTTTGTATCAAATAAAATACATTGATACATTAATGTAGTTTTTTGGCCTTTAATATTTCAAACCTATTTCCATTCCCATGGAGAAAGATTTACAGTTGAGTCTTCATGATGCTCGAGATGCATTTGATGTTGTTATCTATAAGCAAGTTATTATTTAATTGTTTCCAAAGGTTATGCTCAAGAGAAGGG
Organism: Ceratopteris richardii; assembly: GCA_020310875.1. Classification (NCBI taxonomy): domain Eukaryota; kingdom Viridiplantae; phylum Streptophyta; class Polypodiopsida; order Polypodiales; family Pteridaceae; genus Ceratopteris; species Ceratopteris richardii. Next base: position 120,520,202 of record CM035443.1, read on the forward strand.
CATTGGTTTTTATGAGAACTTTGCTCCCACATGCCATATGATAAATGTTTATAACATATAAGCACCTTTCAACTCATCATGGTTGGAATGCACATAAGTTGGATATTAAAACTACATCTTGAATGATGATTTACATATAGGTATTTTATCCCCATGGTTTTGTGCAAAAAGGGCATGATAACAAATTATGTAGGTCGAAAAAGGCATTGTGTGGAGTAAAGCAACAACTATGCACTTGATATGAAAAGATAGATGCCTGCTTGCTAGCGCAGGAATCCAAGAATAGTCCAATAGAGAGCAACTTACATGTTAAGCGTGTAAATTGTGTACTTTTCATCATTGTTATATATATTGATGATATGTTGCTCACTAGTCCTAACAAGAAGCATATTGTTGATTTCAATGCAATGCCTCTTTTGAGATGTGAGATTTGAGGCTTTTGCATCCTTATTTGGGCATTCATTTTATGCGAGTTGATGGGGGAATAGTATTGTATCAAATAAAATATGTTGAAACATTATTTTAGTGTTTTGGTCTTTAAGATTTCAAAGCTATTGCCATTCCCATGGAGAAAGGTTTACGATTGAGTCTTCATGAGGTTGGAGATGTATTTGATGTTGTTCTCTATTAGTAGGCTGCTAGATGCTTGATTTACTTAGGCATAACTGAGCTTGATATTTAGTTTGTTCTCTTAGATGAGCACATTTATGCATTGCCCATGTGTTAAGCATTAGAAGACAATTAAGTGCATCTTTTTCTACTTGAATGGTACTTTTTTATCCCACGAGGAGGATTGTTACTACTAGATTTACATGTTTTTTTGACGCAAATTGGGTTTGTTGCTAGGACACTCATGTGTCCATAAGTGGTTTTGCTTCATGCTTAGTAGTTCACGTATATATCGGTTGAGTAAGAAGTATCCAATTTTGACCTTTGATGGAGAATATGTACTCCAAATTGTAGTAAAAGTGTGTCAGATCCTTCTAGGACCTCATTCATGGCTACCATAGTCAGCCAATAACTCAATTTCTCTCTAGTAACTCAGATTGAACCTTTGAGAGAATTTGTACACATAAAAAGATCCTAAGATCTTTCCAACAAGCTATAAATCACTATAGTTGGATTTTGGGAGGTATACTAATCTTTACACATAAGATAGACTACTTACTATCTAGACAAGGTATGTGTGCATATACATACTCACATTCACATATATACCCATAGTATGTAAAGAATATATGATAATGATCCTTACAACAATAGCAACAAGTTGAAATAACTAGACTTGAAATCCAAGTCATATACAAAGAGATATGCCTATGTGAAATTCTATATCTATGTGTAGAGTTAAGTTAGAAACAGGGTAGCTTAACTCGATGCTAGCTTGGACAAACATAATTGCATCAAAAGGATGATCTAAAACTCATGGAAGAAGCCAGGAATGATTCCAAATGAGTGTATACAGATTTAAAGATGTCAAGTGATCATTTGAATTTCAAATTCACATCCAAGAATCTCCCTAACTTTCTCCTTCTTGATAGTTGAGTTATTTCAATTAGTTAGAGCTCACCAATTGATATATGTTGCATCACTACTGAAATATTTGAGTTTTCCAAATCCAATAATTAATCACCCTCAAAATCAAGTGAGCTAGACTCCATTGATCTCCTTCATGTTGAAGTTGCCTTTAATTTTTTTGCAATTTGCTTGCGTCCGTAAACTTGTTCATAATGCTTGCTATCTGCTCCTTGTTGTTTATGTATTTGATTTCAACCTCTTTGGCTAATAATTTCTCTTTGATGAAATGATAATACACCTCTATGTGCTTGCTTCTTGTGTGGAACATTGAGTTGTTTGCTAGATGAATACTTGAAATGTTTCCAGATAATGTAAAAACTTTTGACCTCCACATCCGAGTCCTTGAAGATCTTCTCGAGCCACATGATCTCAGATGTAGAAAGGGATAAATAATAAGGCTATGTAATCAGCTTAAGTAGAAGATAGAGCAACTGTGGGTTGCTTCTTGGACATCCATGACATGAATTTTGATCTTAACATGAAGATATAGCTAGACTCCCTTTATCTTCCTTTGAACTAGCCCAATCAACATCATTGAATCCCTGCGTTGTAGTCCATCATTTATAAGGGTAGAATATCTCTTGGTTCACTATGTGATTGATATATCTTACTCTCCTAGCTACATTAAATAAAAATTCATTGGGATATTCAAGAATCGAGGCAATACCCCTAGAATTTTAGCTAAATCGTGCCTTGTGATTATTATATAGTTTAAGCTCCCAAGTATGCTTCTGTATGTTGTAATATCTTCAAGTGATTGTCGTTCACATGCACATATATTTGTATTTGGCTCTACAACTTGTGTGAATGGTCTACATCCACTCATACTATATTTATAGAGCACATTTAGCAAGTAATTTCTTTGTGCCAAGGATACATCATTTGCTACATAGATTAATTCAATCCCTATAAAGTATTTATGTTTCCCAAGATCAAAGATCTTGAACTCATTTCCAATCTTGACCTTGATTAACTTCATACGTGCATCATCACTTCTTGTTATGATTAGATCATCTACATGTATGCATATATAAGAAACTAGGTTTCCTTCTATTTTGAGGTATAGAGAGGGGTTTGCATTACTTGGTTGATATTCTCACTTGCATAAGTACTCTAGAAGCCTTTGGTTCCAATCCCTAGTGGCTCTCTTGAGACCATACAAAGATTTTCTAAGTTTACACATACTCTAGTTTCTTAAGATCCTAAAAACCTTGAGGTTATGACATGTAGATTGTTTCTTGCAAATCATCATTAAGAAAGGCCTTCTTTACATCCAATTGATAGATAGGACATCTTCTTGAAGTGGTTATTCCAATTTTAGCCCTCATTATGGTCTTCTTGGAAACAAGGTTGAAGATCTCTTCGTAGTGTAACCCCATTATTCCCAATTACCTTCATTCCTTCTTGTTTCGGTGCCAAAATGCAAGTATTGTTGTCCTAAAATTCTTTGTGCTCCTGTTCCATGGCTTCTTTCCACTCTTTTATGCCTTTTTCCTCTTTATAGGTGGAGAGTTCGTGATCCTTGATGGCCCTACACGTGTATGCATAGTGCATAGCAATGAAGGTTTCATAAATTAACCTTTAAATAGGATTTCCTACTCTATTTGACCTCCTTTCTTCTACCTAAAGTGGAGTGTACATTCTCTATCTTGGCATTTCAATATCTGCCATTGATATAGCTCCACCCACTAGCAATGGATCTTCAACATCTTCCATTTCATTCCCTTATTCATCAAGATCTACTATCCTTGCCTTTTACTTGTGTTGATCAATTGATTGCTGTGTTAAGATACTCCCGCTTAATTGTAAGGTAATACTTGAGCTCCTTGGGATGCTTGGACCAATTAATTCCAAGCTCTCTTGTATCCTAGATGCATGTCTTCTTTCTACCTCTTCAATTTTTTTTATCTTGCAACATAAATTTGGAACCATACCATGCCTTTAGTTCACCAAAGAAAACATCTCTAGATACCTTGATATCCTTTGTAGTTGGATTGTCATGCCTATATCCTTTTCCAATTAGTATCCAATGAGCATACATCTTTATGATCTAGCATTAAGCTTATGTCTCAATTCTTGTGGAGCATGTCTATAGCACACACACTCAAAGATCTTGCTATGTGAAAGGTCTAGTTTCATCCACTCCATGCTTTCTGTAGTATCATGTCATGTAATCATGAGCTCGGGCATCTATTCATTAAATACATAGCAAAGAGATAGCACCTGTCCACTATAATAAGGAAACATTAATTTCATTTAGCATGCTCATAAAAATTTTTCTATATACCTATTTTTCCTCTCTCCCACCCTATTTTTATGGGGTGTATACATACATATCACTCGTTTTTTGATCCCTTTTTGTTGCAAGAAATCACAAGAAAAATTAGAGAAATACTCTCCCTCTCCATCCGACCTTAGGATCTAGATGCAACATCCTGATTCCTTCTCTATTTGAGCCTTAAAATTTATTAACATGTCAAACATATTTGACGTTTTTTTATGTAATACAACCATAACATGTGTTACATAACTAATCTTCTTGGATGGATGCCCTAGTTGACTTTCAAGGTTGGCATGCTTCACACATTTCATGTAATGTTGTAATGATAAATGAAGCAACACTCTTAGCAATTGCTTGTTCTCCATACCCTTGAGTCCTTCATGATCCTAGAGATGCATTTGATGTTGTTCTCTAGTGGTAAGTAGTTGGATGCTTGATTTACTTATGCCTAACCTGACCTGATATTTAGTTTACTATTTCATAGATGAGCAGGTTTATGCATTTCCCAGGGCTGAGCATTGGTAGATAGTTAAGTGCATCTTTCATTACTTGAGTGGTACCCAACTACTTTGATTGTTTATCCCAAGGGGGGATCATTGCCACCAAATTTACATTATTTTTCTAATTCACATTGGGTTGGTTTCTATGACACTCATGTATCCACCAATGGTTTTAGTTTCATGCTTGGTAGCTTTTGCATATCTTGGTTGAGCAAGAAGCATCCTAGTATGGCCACTTTTAGTTATGAGGCGAATTATATAGCTTCCATAGCTACTATTGAGTGTGTGTGGCTCAAATGCCTTTGTTAAGCTTCTTCCACCACCATTTTTAGTGATAGTCAGAGCACATTGAGAGTTGTAAGGAACCCTATGTTCCATGCTTGCAGAAATCACATTGAGGTGCACTATCATTATGTCAAGGAGAGACACTCCATTGGAGAGATCAGTCTAGTGTATGGGACCACATAGGATAATGCTGCAAACCCTTTTCACAAAGGCTCTCCCTAATGAGAAGTTTGAAGCTTTTTGCACCTTTTGTGGATTGATTTTATTCCACATAGCTTGACACTTCCTTATACATGAGTGTAAGCTTCTTGTTCATGACATAACTAACTCCCAAGGGGGATTCTTTGATATCTTTGGTATTGATGTGTATGAACACACTTAAGACCATCGAGTCACTTTTTTCCCTCTCTAGGAGGTTTTTCCCCTCGGCTTGTATATATGTATATAACCCTAAAGGGTCACTTTTCTTTGTACACTCACTTGGTAATAGAGACAATGTTGTTTTGTTCTGCAAGCTTCTTCTTCTTCTTCATTGTGCTATTTGTGTGCTTTTGTAGTCCTCCAATTCCAAAAAAAACATCAAATTAAATAATCTTAACCTTTATCCTAGAAGCATGTGATAGACTTTCCCTCATGCAAATATAGGTGTTCATAAACCTTTAGTCTTAGACTACAAGTAGCCTTGCATACTATCAAAATCCCATCATCCAAGTTCATATATGCGAAATTCTTGGTTGTAAGATGAAATTTATGCATCCAACTAAAAAAAAGTTCATGTCCAACAAGAAAAGTGAGTCTAAATTCCTTGGAAGAGCTTTTTCTATGGCCCAAAAATGCAATCCTTCAAACATTTCTCTTAAATTAATTTTCCATCCAAATAGAAAAGCATTCCTTTTGAGGTTTAGATAGGTTTTAGAATCGATCTTCCTAAATGGTGTGTTGCACACCCCCAACCATAATTTCTTATTGGAACCAAAGGTAGTGGATCACTTTACAAGGTCAATTTGTGCATCTAACCTCTAGATAGGTGTATGAATAAACAAACTAAAAGATGGCAATCAATGAAGATAAATCTCGCAATATTTAAAAGAAAGCATGCAAGAAACAAGAGAAAATCAGTTCTAAAGGGTGAAAAAGAGGGTAAAATGTCACAATCCACTCTCGCATGCATGAAGAAGAGATAAAACAAGTCCAAAAGCACATATAAAGGATTGATCATAAATTTCTTAGCTAATTCCTTGAAAAATGAACTCCAAATCTATATACAAGTATTTGCAATTGTTGCTTGTACTTTTTGGATTGGTCTTATTTCCACTTACTCTTGGAGACTCAAAAAACATTCGAATTGAGATCATAAATAAATTAACCTCTTAGAATGAAATCCTAGTTCAAGGACTCCTTGGTCTTTACAAGGTAGAGTCTATTTCTCTTGTAAATACAAGGGATGATTATTTTACATACAAAATTGACCTAAAAATATATGAAGATTTTTCTTTGTCAAACCTCCCTCCACTTCTTGATGTTTTATTTTGATATCCTCAACTAGCTCTCTACTAACAATTCCACTTTCCCAACCTTCCATTTTTTATGGTAAACTTCTCATTAAAGTAGTTTTCCCTCTTAAGTTCAAGAATGCATGTAGTGTTGAAGGTGGGTAAGGATATTTTGATAATTTCAAAGATCTTATACAACATTTAGCATGTGATATTTGGTATGTTCGACATGAGATACTACTAGAACTCATGGTATTTATAGGTAATTGATCAGTTAGAACCTCAATGCATGAATAATTTATCCAATATTTACATATTGGAAGAGTGGCTCTCATATTATCATAGCCTTTTGTACAAAGGGATGGCTCACGAGGAAAACATCTCCTCATTTTGGATTCAAGAGTTCTACTGAGCCCCTTGGTAAGTCTTTAGTATCATTTGGCACAATCATAGAAGCAATATTTGGTGTGATGGTAAACTTTTCAAATATGTATTCCATAGCATAGGCTTCAATAATCACATAGAGTACTAGGTACGGCTCAAATTATTATAAAAGCTAGAATTTTTATTGATCCATTGCCTCACTTTTGAAATCATTGCAAAGCTCTTGGATTAGTTAGAATCTCTTCTTTTGCCCTTGTTTAAATAGCAGTTGCATTTGAGCCCATGTTGGTGGGTCTTCTTCAAGATTGTTGATATGTGTGATGGTCTCCAATTCATAGGATGATGATTCAAGAGGCATTAAAAATTCTTTAATTGCCTCAAGAGATAGTGGTGAAGGAGCTTATATTGGTTGCAAAGTACTAGGGACCAATTGCATATATGATGTGATGGGTTATCTCTTTAGAGACTTTTAAAATCCTTTGATGAACTTGTCTTTAACCACTAACTCTTACTGTAAAACTAGCTCCTTTGATGAACTTGTCTTTAACCACGAGCTCTTCAAATAGGTACCTTGAAAGTACCTATTTGAAGAGCTGATTGAAGTACTTTGAGAGGGGCATCATCTATTAGTGCTTTGAGTAATGCCACTATATCTTGATGTGCATATGTAAGATTGTCATTGAATCACCTTGAGGAATCTCCCAATTCTTCTATTCACTTTTCCATTTGGGAAATCTATGTTCATGTGACATACATTTCTTATCCTATTGTTCACTGTTGTTCTTTGGTTTCCTCTGTGTTGTTTCCTAGTCTCAACTCGATGTAGTGCTATTTGGGAGTGATGGTGCATGTGACAATATTCAGCTCTTATATCTAAACCTCCATCAAGGTAGGATTAAAGATAGAGTTTATTTCCACACCTTAATTTCTTGGCCTTGAAATACTATTGATAAAGTATCTTGAGAAATATTTATCATCATTGAATACTCATAGAGTCGATATTTACCTAGTATCCTCTTTAGTTAGATCACCATCATTATAGTTCAGGAAATTAATATGTGTACCTAACTTTCCTATATGAATAGGAATTGAGATTTCCCCACAAACAGATGAATTGAAGACTTTCCATTCCTATCATGTATGCTTCTATTGGTGTGATTTGTATGTTTAACTCCTTCACTCTATATTTATGTATGGTTTTGAGTAATGCTCTTGTATCAATACGGGAATCTAATAGAATACAAACCCAATTTCCCATACATACATTTGGAGAGTTTCTATCTTTGCCAATCTAGTTATCTTCTCTATTCATGTTTCTTCTTTATTCTTTCAAGATCTTGCATTCTTGCATGTTCTCTCTTTCAAGATCTTGCATTCTTGCATGTTCTCTTACTTTTTCTTCAACTTTTGTTCTATTTTTCACATTCCTCATGCATTCAAGCATTTCATACAGTAGAAATTTTTTATATAACTTACTCAAAATATGGTGGTATAGTTTTTCAAAACTTCAATTTCTAAAGCTTTTAAGCTTTCTACTCTCCTCTAGATATCATGTTTACTAATAATTGTCCATATCCCCTATTTTGTGACTTCTTAGCATGTATATGAGGAAGAATATTACAAGTTTTAATCCCACGTCCTTGATGTGGGCATCATATTATGCTTTCTATCTATGTTTTGCTACATAAAAGCTTGTTATTTCATAGAGATGAGTTTCTTATAATTCCTTAAGTTGATCAATGTATTGAAAAAGTGTACTCCATGTCTAGATGTGATCATTTGAAAATCTAAGAGTAAGTAATAAAAATTCTATTATGGAAATTATTATATAATCAACACCCTCATGCCGGTGTTGAATAGAACCAATAAAATATATTACCCATTTGGAAAATAACTAAGCTATGCACTTTTTATCTCAATGGCATGCTATATTTTTGCATATGGTATTTTTCCCTTTCACATATGTCATATCTTTTTACATAGGATTCTACATCCATATGAAGTTTACGTTACCATAAGCAATTTTTTCAACAGAGAAGTGTCCTTGTGCTTCTCTAGCATAGAACATTTCCATTATGGAAAGGTAATCATTTTCATGTATGCATAAACTTAATTGACATCTCTTCCTCCCTTGTACATTTGAAACTCCTATTCTAGGGTTGTTTTTCTTAAAGCACTAGCTTTACGAGGATATTCAACACTCTTTGGATATTCTACCAATGGCTAAATCCAATTTGGTGTTATGGTCAAGTGTCATTGACTAGGATTTCCCCTAGGAAATGTGTTCTTGCATCCTTCACATCTATGGGTCTCCAGTGAATTTTTTGTCACTTAGGATGTCACAATATATTTTTGTATTCATAGCCAAGCAAATCCAGTGCGTGGTTATGAGAGTATGTATCTATACGAGAGCCTAGGTCAGGAGCTACATAAGGAAGTAGACGGTGGTGGTTAATATCTGATTGTCTCTATAAGTTTATTATGAATAGAATCGATTAGATTGTTGGATGTTATTGTGTCGTGTGGATGTTGGTGTGATTGAGAGAGATGGTGTACTAATTAAATTTGCATATTATAATGGGTATAGTTCTTTACTTTCTATAATTCTATATAGTTTTGTATGCACATTAGGAACAAGAAAGCCACTATCCTCTTTGTGACAATGCCCTATTCTAGAACCCCATCTATTTCTTGTCATTGTGACATGAAAACACATCCCTCACATGTTTGTATATATCCTTTTGTATGGAAGGCCAATATACCACTAGTCTATATGAATTATTCAATAATTTAGACTTAGATAAATGGGTCTTCCATATGGTTTCATTGACTTTCTTAATAAGTTTTTGTCTCTTGTCATCATCTACACATCTCAATAAGGTTCCATCATAGGTTTCATAATGTAAACTTCCAAAAACAATCTATTACTTTCTTGTTTCTTTCATCCCTTCTTCTCATTTGCTACTGATTTAATGCAAGTCTCCATATGTTAATGTAGATACTAGTCTCTCTACCCACTTAGGAATGACTTTAGAGTTGAACAAATATGTATCTAGTAGATGTCAGTAACCTCTTAAGGAGATTCTTCATGAGTTAATTTGATAAGTGATCCAATCTTAAATGAGTATATCCTTTATTTAATATCACTTCAAAGTAAAACTACATTAAGATTAAGAACAATCTCATTATCTTTTCTATGCTACAAGGTTTGTTTACCGAGTATAACTAGTTTGATGATCCACAAAATGCTTAAATATATTGGCTAGGAGGTAAAATCAAAATCTTAACTACATAGAACACTCCCATGCCATCTTGTTCTATTGTGCTATAGTGTTTTCTCTACACTAGTCATATTCTACATTGACAAAGGCATATGAAAACTCAGCTTCCCTTCATTTTTTGGTTGTTTTACTCATTTGATTACATAGCTTGATGCATCCACATTAATATAGAGATTCGTTTTCCAATTAGACACTTTTAGTATGGTCTCTTAGCTCAAGCACTTCTTCAACTTTTTTAATGTCTTTCCTAATCTGCTATCAATTCAATGTGTGTAGGAATACCATATAATGGCTTTGCCCTGAGAAAATACATATTTATGAATCTTTAATAATGACTATGATGGCCCATAAATGCTTGCACTTCTTATTCATTCTTTCATCTAAGCATATTCAAAATTACTTATATTTTTCTTCATAAATAGAAATTATATTACATAAAATCATGGATTTGGAAGGCTAAAGGTATGGATTCTAAGGGTTGGAATTTTGGAAATTTGGCTTCTATTTGAACGCTTGGATTTATATATATCGAAATGAAGGTTTTGAACCTTAACATTAAATTTCCTAAGTCTACAAGCACAACAAGCTTGAGATATCCTTTTAGAATTCATTTGAAGATTGTGTGATTTCCAAGGTTAGAAGCCCTTGGATCAGCATCCATGTGGGAGGGGACACTTGGCTAGCTCTCCTTATATTTCCCCTTCACCTTGGAGGTATATATATGGATTGAGTTGGTTAGGTGGAGTTGTGCATCTCTCATTGCCTTTGTTAGTCTAGTTATGATGTCTGTGTGAACAAAATGCCATGCCACAACAATGGTAATCAGAGCCAATTTCCTTTTATTAGATCTCATGGATGTCTTGTGTGAGTCGTTAACCGGTTTTGTCCATGAGTGTGAACGTTTTAAGTGTTGCTTTTAGGAAATGAAAGGTAGTTGTTTATGAACCTCCCAAGGGGAGAAGCCAAGGCCTCAAGAGCCTCTCTAAGCCACTCGATGGGTGATCAAGGAAGGCACCTAAGGTAGCTATGAAAATTCCTATATGAATGCAAATAGAAGGCAATGTGAGTGTCTCTCTCTCATCCTTGATCTTGGAAGAATGAAGACTCAAGTGCCTTATATATAGGCTTCTTTGTTCCATCTAGACCCCTATGTGGTATTACTTTTATTGCTCTCCTCTGTTTGCATCTTAGTGCACATAAATCTTCTCTTATGTACCTCTTTGCAGACATTTTCCTTCATTTTTCTACATGTGAGGGAGATTCGAAACATACTTGTTGTTCTGAGTTCTCCATATTTTGGAGTTTATGATCAATTCAAAATATCTTTTTGAATCTCTTTTCTTTCTACTTGAGGGGTTACAAGTTTATAGGTCTAATATCCCATTCTAGCTGAAGAGAAGATTTAGAGAAAGAGTGCTCATATTGCCTCTTTTTTCTATTTTCATCTCAAATAAGGAGATGATGCACCTCTCTCTTAAGTAAATAAGGATGTTTCTATCATAAAGAACAAAGAGGAAAATGAAGACAAGGATTTCTAGGAAGAGGAGTGGCATTTCAACCTCAACAAGAAGCAGATAACCATGTATGGATGGCCTTCATTAAAGCCATTTTGGAAAGTAAAGTTTATAGCTTTGTAAATTTCTAATTCACTTTATTTTTTTCATTGCATGATTGAATGCTTTAAATAAAGGAAATAACATCATTTCAAACATTCTTTGGAGCATTTTAGAAGTTTTGGGGAAGCTAAGAGGGAAGAAGGGAATCCATGCAAGAGGCTATGTAATGGAGAATAATGAGGTAAGGATAAAGGCATGGAAGTAGAGAAAGAATCTTTCCAAATATCAAATAAAGGAAGATGTTTGAGATTAAAATAAGTATCTTTCAAATTATAATCTTTTTTTATTTTTCATGGCATGTTATGCATAATTGGGTTGATGATTTATGCATTATGTGCATAAATTTCTCATGTACAAAGGAGAATTCTATGCATAATGCTATTACATGCATTTATAAGAGCATGATTCTTTTTGAAGAGTTCCATTTCCAAGAAATGCACAACAAAAGAATATGTGTGCATCACAATGGAAGGAAACATTTTTATAGCATAAACTTTAAATTACTTGATTATGCATATCGTACCTATGAAGTTGTTAAAACATTTATGAAGAATCTTCATTCTTGAAAGATTGCATCCTTTAGTATGCATGCATAGAATAGATACATGGTTTTGAAAGTAGATTCACATTTGTGGAAACAAGTAAGTAAGAAGTGCCAAGAAGGAATGGAAGACATGAGATGGCCCAAGCTTGCATCACCACAATGGAAGCACTCAAGAAGAGTCAAAGGATGGAAGGATTGTGACTTCTAAAGACACGATTTATTTATAACATTAAGAACATGCATTGGAAAGATTGTAGCCCTTATATGTGACAAACCATAGTTACAATAGACATGAATTTGGAAATGGATGCTTAGATACTCATGAAATGCTTTAAATTTGTGGATTATGGAAATGTTTGGATTATGCATCAAATTCATGTAGACGGTTTAGGAAAAGAAGGTTGATGATGCATTAATAAATCACTAGAAAAACATGGCCATGGTTTGCATAGAATGCATATGATGTATTTTAGAAATTTTCATGTACAACACAAAAGAAGCATCGTAATTAGATATAGGTTCAAAACTTGGAGAATCAATTGGGAGCAGAAAGGTTTGCTAATGGGGAGACTGCAGAGATGTTTATCAAATGGCAAGAGTAGGTGTACAAGAGTCAAGTGAGGAGCTAGCATGACATTGTCTTCGAATCTGTCCACCAAAGTTTGATGGTTTGGTAACTGATCTTAATACTAAAATCATACCTCAACCACTAAATTGTGAAGGATTGAGTGCCTTACTCATGGAGGAGGAGTTATGAATCAAGACAAGGAGTGGTGGCAGCAAAGGAGATGCTGCATTCACAACAAATGCAAAAGGAAGCAAAGCAAACTCTTCAAAAAATGGAGACAAAAGGAAGAAGGACAAAAAGAAGTTCAAGGGAGAGTGTCTCCACTACAAGAAGAAAGGCCATAGAATCCAAGGCTGTTGCATCAAGAAGGTAGAAGAGAAGAATGGCTCTTCAAAAGGTTTCAAGGGCAAGGAGTTCGTCAACAGTGTAGGAATAGAGCTTGGGTTATTTGTGAAAATAGGAGAGGTATGATCCTCAGCTGAACATTTAAGAATAGGTGACTCATGGGTGTTGGATAGAGGTGCCTCTCATCACATGAAGAGCAGAAAAGACCTTTACATTTCCTTATAGGGTCTAAAGGAACCCATCATAGTAAAGGTAGGCAACAATGCAATATGTCATCTAGAGGGCAAAGGTATGATTTCTTTCATTAAATCAAATGGGGATGTCATAAAGCTTTCAAATGTGTTGTATGTTCCACAAATCAAACAAAATATACTTTCAATAGCTTCTATGAATGATCAATGCCATAAAGTATCTTTAAGTAAGACATGAACTAAGATTATGGATAGTAACAAAAATGTTGTTGGGATTGGCATAAGGAGGAACAACATGTATGAATTGTTTGCTCTTATAGCCACTACAAGTGAGCACAAGCAACCTATGGCATGAGAGATTTGGCTACATCAGATACCTTGTACTAAAGGAGATGCATCATAGGGGTATGGTTGCACACCTACCATCGACTATGGAAATGAAGGAACCATGTGACACTTTCATGATGGGCATGTGACAGAGGAAGGCATTTCCACAAGAAAGCAAGAATAGAGTAAGTTATTCTCTAGAGTTGGTGCATGCTAACTTGTGTGAAAGAACGCCTACATAGGCCTTGGGCGGATCTTCCTACTTCATGTTACTTGTCGATGACTATAGTAGAAAGATGTGGGTGTACTTCCTTTATGATAAGGCTCAATATTTTGGTAGCTTTAAAGAATGGCTTCAGCTTGTTGAAACTAAAAATAGGAAGAAGATGAAGAAACTCAGTACAAATGGTGGTGGTGAATTCACATCATTAGAGTTTGAATAGAGTAAAGGAATCAAGCATCAACTCACAATGGCACAAAGCCCTCAACAAAACAATGTTCTAGGACGTCAGAATCAAACCATCATGGAGATGGGAAGATGCATATCAAGCGAAAAGGCAATCCACTATGAATATGGCCCAAGAGATATCCATTCTACACAAGAGAAGGAAGCATCATCTTCAAATGATGAGTCTGAAAGTCACCAACCTGTCGTCACCCAAGCAAAAAATCCATTGCCACGTTGGGTGAGGTAGCTCTATGATTCTGCAAACCCGATCCCATAATCACTAGAAGAGGTTGTAGATGTACCAAGCCAATCATAGAGAATAGAAGAATAGAGATGGGTAGGCACCCATATTGTAAACACAACCCTGATGGTTGAGATAATTCAAGAACAAGAAAAGGAACCAACCAATATGGAAGAGGCACTCCATGATATGAATTGGAGGGTTTCCCTGAAAAAAATACAATAATATCATGAACAATGGAATTTGGGAGCTAATGGATCAACCCCCTACGCATAAAGTCATTGTACCAAGTGGGACTTGAAGCTAAAGTACAAGGATAATGGTACTCTAGAAAAGTACAAAGCAAGAATTTTTGGACAAAGCTACTCACAAGTTGAAGGCATTGATTTTTGTGAATCATTTGCCTGGAGTGCAATGATGACCACCATCCAAGTAGTACTAGCTACGGCTACACATAAGCAATGACCAATCTATTGCTGATATATTTTGGTAGTGATGTGTGTGAACATACTGAGGACCATGGGGGTACTTTTTTCCCTCTTTAGGAGGTTTTCTTCCGCCGGCTTGTATATATGCCTATAACCCTAATGGGTGCTTATCTTTGTACATGCACTAAGTCTTGGTAATACATTTAGTATTGTGTGTTGTGCTCAAGATTCTTCTTCTTCCTTGTGCTATTCATGTGCTTCCGTAGACCTCAAACTTTAACAATTGGTATCAGAGCAGGTCATCGCTTCTTGAAGGTGATGTAGATGGCATTGAACATGATGATCTTTAGGTTCCTCTTCATGCTTTGGCTCTTGCAGCACCTACTATAGAGAAACTTTTTTGGGATGGTAGAGATGCTCAGGCACATGCATTGATAGCCTTGTCTGTCAAACATGCCATTATCCCTCATATTCTCTCTTGCAAAAAAACAAAGGATGCTTGGGATACACTTATCACTTTGTACCAGTCTAGAAATGAGGCTCATGTTGCTTACCTCCGAAAATAGTTGGAGAGTGAGCATATGAATGAAGGAAATCTCTATGGAGAATTTTTTGAAAAAGATCAAAGCTTTGAAGGAGCAATTGATTTTTGCTAATGAAGTCTTGCCAGACAGTTCACTTGTGCATGCTATTTTGAATGGTCTTCCACATTAATATCAGAGTTTTACTTCTACTCTTTGGTTGATGATGAAGGACAATCCAAGCACCTTAGTATTTAAGGAGTTATTCTTTGTTTTGTTGTAGGAAGATCAATCTAGGCAGAACAGGTCCATCATGCATGTACACTCGAGGAGTGTACACACATGATGATGAAAGGCAATCCAAAGACCTTAACATTTGAGGAGTTAGTCTGTGTTTTGTTGCAGGAAGATCAATCTAGGTAGAACGGTCCATCATGCATGTCCATCATTCTGCACACTCAAAAAAGGAAGACAAAGATGAGAAGAAAACAAAAAAGCAAAAATTGTTTCATTAGGGCGAAAAACGGCCCAAAAAGGGCCGTGTAAGGATTTCAATTAGTTGTGCTTAATCGGGATTAAAGTTGTCAAATCCTTTAAGAAATTCCGTGTAAGTTCATTTAAAACGTATCTTATGCAAATTTTGAAGAGAGAGAAACTCGTATCATATAATCATGAAAAGTTTGTGTGATATCTTACGCCTCGAAGTTTGTGTGATATCTTATGCCTCAAAAGTTGAATTTTCCTCTTGTTCACGGACCTATATAATGTGTGCTGATCACGTTTTGCGCTCCTTTTCTCTACTTTTCATAGCAAGCCTGTTTCTCCCTTTCACGTCATTTTAGACACTTGCTGGTCATTTTTCATAGCAGACCATGGAGAACGTTAACCCAAATACTCTCCCTGAGCTTTCAAACATTCGAAATCATTGTAAAAAGTTCCATATCAACATTGCAGTTAGTCAAGAGTATGCGACGACAAGAAACGTATTTCGAAGGGCTCTTCATCCTCTTGAAGTAGATGGATTGCGAAAGGAAGGCAAGAAACATATCGACATATGGACAGATGGATCTGTTTATCCAATTGATCCACAAACTGGAAGGTACCCCCCTTTTCATAATCTTCATGATCTGATTAGATTTGTGGGAGATGGTGAGGATGGTTTACGAGGCTATTGTTCAAGGCTCTGGGATATTTCAAGGAATTATGTACAATACATAAACTATTTACAAAACACACTACACCAGAAGAATTTACATATGAGGGAGCTAGAAAACAAATTATCCACTTTATCTTCTCAGTTAGAGTCTTTTAAAAAAATGAAAGAAACTCCTATAGGTTTGAGAATGCGGTCAAAACGAGTAAAAGCTTTTTTAGATTTGACTGAAAAATCTGGCCAGAAAAAGAAAAGAATGAAAATTGTTAGAGATCATGTGACAAATGTGCTAGGTTTCAATATGTCGAGCAGTTTTGAGCGCATACATTTCTGTAATGAAATTTTGAGTCAAAATGATGTTTTAAAACTATTGAAACTAAATGAAAATACATGCTTGAAACGCTTTGTTTTTCAAAAACTCATGACAGAAATGAATCTTTTACTTGAACCATCTCAAATTCAAAATATTTGTGATAGTGTCGGAGTGAGTAGGAAAGGTTATAGAGCAATTTCAAAAGTTTGGTGTGAATTTTTAAAATTTAACAAAGTTAGAAGTTTTGGATTGCCTAGACCCCATCATGTAGGAAAGTTTCGGCTCTGCTTGAATAAGAAGATCACATCAGTATTTGGTGAATATAAACATATTCACGGTAACATGCCTTACGAAGTAGGAAAACAAAAGTTACATTTCACTTACAATGCATTTAACAACATATGGATAGATGTTATAAAACTTCAAACATACATGGTTCAGTTCTATAATATAAAAGAGCATGAATGTTCTGGTCTATTGAAATTTGTAATCAAACTTGATGAAGCTGAGCTTAAAAAACATCAAAAGATGGAGAGAATAAGCATTGCACTGATGAACAAAGCTTTGGACTATAGCCTTGGGAAATTGGATACTCCATCTCTCAAAGTACAATCAGAAATGGAGTTATGGTGGGTTGGCTGTGCTCAAGTTCCATCTGAGAGCCATAAAACACTTAAATGGTTATTCTCACAGACAAACATTCCAAATGTTATCCAAGGGCATCATGCAGGAGAATTGTTGAATGTCAAAGACTACGGAAACTTTCAAGTTGAGTGGCATTTGAGTGGAGACCTAAAGACACTCAAATGCATGTTTGGTATAAGTGGGGGAGCAAATTCTAAATACCCTTGCTTGTACTGCATGCAAAGCCCAGGCACAAATGGATGGATTACTAGAGCTGAGGGTGAAGAGGCTCCTTCTAGACAAAATGTTATTCTTCGTAACTACTCATCTTCTTCAATGATTTGGGATCCCATACTTCCAATAGCATTGACAAATGTACACATATGTACACTACATGCAGAGTTAAGAATCATTGACAAGTTGGTCCGTCTTCACTTGGATTATGCATATTCTATCAAGCCTACAACTCTTGCAGATGAATGCATAAAAAAATGTGAATGTCTTCTTTCAGAAATGGGGTTTCATGGTGGTGATGTTCATCTAAGAAAAGATCCAAAGCTTTCACAAAATACAGGTGATGTTTTACAGGATGTCTCAATGGGAGGTGCAAAAGCAAGGAGATTCTTCAGCAACCATGATGGCAAACAACTTAATGCCATGTGGAATTCATGGAAAACATTTTGTGAGGTCACGACTAATGTAAAAAGCAAACCAGAAATAGCAAAAAAGAGAATGGAGGTGTGGGTCAAACTAGATAATCTTTTAAAGATCATGAGGCAGCACGTAACATCAAAAAGTTATGTGACAGATTTCAGAAAGGCGACCACAAAGCTTATAGAAACCATCATAGAGGCATGGGGTGCCAAAGACATAACATACTACTTGGTGAGCTCCAAAGATATTTTATTCAATTTATTTATTTTTAATTGAAATAAAGATCTAATGAAATTCTTCTGCTTTCCAGCATATTCTTCTTGTGCATGGTGCATTCTTTGCAGAAAAAGAACCACTTGCCATGTGGAACACCCAAGGCATGGAAAAATCTCATTATCAAGCAAGGACAAGCTTCTTTAGGTGTACAAGGAAAGGAGGAGGAGTAACAAAGAGCAATGCCTTCAGAGAGCTTTTTGATTGGTTCTTTAGAAGACAATTACAAAGGACCTCTCCTCTTTTCAAAGCAACATTTGTCACTAACAATGTGCATTTTTGAGCTTGGGCTCATGCACGTGCACTTCCCTATATTGACACTCAGAGGAATATTGGACACGTGCCGGTTCCTAAGAGATTACCATTGACATAGACCATTCACCAGTGCTACTGTTCCATTCAGGAAATACTGAGAATTGAATTGCTTTATATTCCTTGGCAAGCAACATCGTGTAACTACACCAAGCTGAGTTTCACATATTCTCTTTAGCTCACCATATGCAGGAGTCTTCTCCTCCAGAACTACCTTGTGCAGATATCTCCTTGGATGCTCTGGTACATGAAGTAGTTAAGCATCACTCAAGTTGCAGACCTTCAAGCTCTTTAGAAGACAATTACAAAGGACCTCATGCCAAATATAATCAGAAGGATATGGCTATCTCCAGACAAATCATGTATCAATATCACAAACTGAATCAAATCATGTATCAATTTGCAATGTCTTATATCACATTGGGCAATTTCTGTATATGTACATTTGTTGAGTATAGAATTTGAAAAAATCAAGTCATTCCTTGAGCCTTTTGAAAGAGCTTGGCTCTGGCAAATCACCTCTATATCTCAGGAACTCTTTTCTCCTGTATCCAGCAATGCTTTTTAAATTTGACACCCCTGCAGCCATTGCATAGCTTGAATAACAAAGAAAGTACCCTGCCCTTGAAGCATTGAGTCCAGGGGCATATCCAAAAATTCTGAATGTAGTTGCTCTTTCAAGCAGTAAAACTCTGAAAGCATTAAAGGGTATTGGAGTAAAACCCATGTATTTTGATAGAGTCCTCAAGCAGAATAATCCAAAGTCTGGCTCCTCACTATAGTGCTTGTGAATAACACAAAAAGTGGCTGGGTCCAACTTTGGAAGATAGTGGATAATAGAATGAATATCCACCTTTGCTTTTCCTTTCTCTTCTAAGGCTTTTCTTGTTCCCTTGCCCCTGCCAAGGTAATTGTCTTCATCCAATAAAGTTAACTGTGATAAAAATGAAAAACATGGTTAGATGAAGTGCAAGCACACTTAAGGAAACATGTGAAGTAACTTGAAACTATTAGAAAGAAAAGCAAGAGACACGACTGATGCAAGCGATAAGGCCCAGCGGAAAATATCCGATGGGCCTAATCGCTTGCATCGGTCGTGATCCATTTCTGACACTTGGAATGGAGAACTTGGACAAATCTGATACAAGAAAGAGATTTTGCATTGGTCCCATCTCATATCCTTAACCTAAAGATCTTGAGAACATAGTTAACTGTATACCTTGATGTCATCTTCCTAAAGTCCAAACACGACCGATGCAAGCGATGAGGCCCAACGGAAAATATCCGATGGGCCTAATCGCTTGCATCGGTCGTGATCCATTTCTGACACTTCGAATGGAGAACTTGGACAAATCTGATACAAGAAAGAGATTTTGCATTGGTCCCATCGCATATCCTTAACCTAAAGTTCTTGAGAACATAGTTAACTGTATACCCTGACGTCATCTTCCTAAAGTCCAAACACGACCGATGCAAGCGATGAGGCCCAGCGGAAAATATCCGATGGGCATAATCGCTTGCATCGGTCGTGATCCATTTCTGACACTTCGAATGGAGAACTTTGACAAATCTGATACAAGAAAGAGATTTTGCATTGTTCCCATCTCAAATCCTTAACCTAAAGTTCTTGAGAATATAGTTAACTGCATACCTTGACGTCATCTTCCTAAAGTCCAAACACGACCGATGCAAGCGATGAGGACCGACGGAAAATATCTGATGGGCCTTGTCGCTTGCATCGGTCGTGATCGACTTCTGACACTTCTAATGGAGAACTTGGACAAACTGACACAAGATAGAGATTTTGCATCAAGCCCATCTCATCTCCTTTTCCTTTAAATCATGAGAATATATTTTACTACATACTTGACCTCATCTTCCTCTTCAAGTCCGAACACGACCGATGCAAGCGATAAGGCCCAACGGAGATTATCCGTTAGGTTGTATCGCTTGCATCGGTCGTGGTCATTTTCTCACTTAAAAAAATAGAGATCTCGGACAAAACTTTAATTGATAGAATATATCAAACAACATACCTTGACCTCATCTTCCTCCTCAATGAGCTCTTTTGAGTCAATACAAATTGTTCCTTTGTCCTCAGCGACATCCAAGAATGAATAGCCACGTCCAAACGAGTATATTCCAAGTTGCTTCTGATGCTCATCAAACTCTTCATCAGCAAGTTTTGGCTTCTCTGAGATAGCTTTCTCAAAGCATTTTGAAAGAGCTTGTGATGAATCTTTGAATTCTTCATTAGACAAATCCAAATCAAGACGCAAAAATTCCTCTCTTCTTTCTCCTTTCTTATTGATGAATCTCCTTGCAACTTCTTCTGCCTCAGCTATAGCTGCAAGACAGTAGTCCTCCCTTAGATTGAAAAGTTCCTGAATGTAAAATAGAGGTATGAACTCTTTCCCAGAGATAAAGTAAAAAGGTAGATTTGGGAGAAGTAGGGACTTCTCAGACACTTGAACTTCTTCACTTGGCTCCCTTATTGCAGTCTCTGCTTTAAAAGTGGCCACATCAAAATCTTTGACCTGCTCTTCTTCTGCTTGCAGATTGATCTCCTCAACAATCTCCATGACACCTTTCATAGTTTTTGAGCTAGCCTCAAGTGCCAGCTCTAAGCAAGGCTCGTCTTCATCATGAACATTTTCCTCCCTTTCAACTAAGATATGATCAAGCCATATCAAGAAAGCAATGTTTAAAGGGAGCAAGCAGCAGTCCTTTTCATGCTCTGGGCAAAAATCAAGCTTCCCTGGCAAAGGGGATATCCTTCTGCATTTTCTTGTGATTTTAGCCCTATCTGTTGGATCCTTCCCAAAGATGTGAGGATGGACATAGGTTTTCTGAGAAATAGAAAGGATCCTCCCATCGACCAACCCCAAGAAAATCTCTCACTCATCCTTAAGAAAACTTTTCGAGTTCTCTAAGAGTTTTTCAAAATCAATTTCGGGGTTGAATATGGTCATTGCATCAGGAAAATAATCTACACTTAAACCCTCTTGAACCATGAAATCAAGAAGTTTCTCTGATGGAGAGACACTAAGGATCTCATTCATTACCTCCATCTAAGCTGCAGCTTCTCTTGTATGTCTATTAGGAGAACACAACCGATGCAAGCGACTAGAGCGAATCAACGTAGGTCAAATGGCGAAAATCGCTTGTATCGGTCGTGTCGGCGACGAAAGAAAAATACACATGTAGGTGAGAAATTCTCTGAAGGTTGAAAATTTGAGTTTGTGAAGAAATAGGTATTTATAGGCGAGGAGGGAACAAACGGTCGAATGAGGTGGACCAATCACAGAGTGCCACGTGGCAACGTGTACGTTGCCCGATGCAACGGATAGATGACGTGGATCAATCAAATCATGCCACGTGGCAAAAGACGCAACGGGTATCTGACGTGGACCAATCGGGGCATGCCACGTGGCACAACGGTCAACTCAGTTTTGGGACCTATTTAAGCTTCCCTATTCATTTGCTTTTTTTTTTTTGTCAACACTTGCCAAGCGTGGAGGTTCCATTGCCACCAAGTTTTTTGGCTACTTCACAATTTCTATAGAGAGCGCTCTCTCCGTAAGGTAATGTGGACACGACCGATGCAAGCGATTAGGGACATCCGAGATTTTTGGATAACCCGAATCGCTTGGATCGGTCATGTTTTTTAAATAGCATCGTCCTTGATCATACCTTGCAAATTTTGGTTTCTTTTGTGTTGCTTGAGTATAACGCATTGTTACCTTTATTTTAACTTCTATTTATTGAAATATGATGATGAATTCAGGGACGACCGATGCAAGCGATGAGTGACATCCGGGCATTTACGGATGACTCTTATCGCTTGGATCGATCGTGTCTCTAGTGAGGAGGGAAGAAACGGTCGAATGAGGTGGAGCAATCATAGAGTGCCACGTGGTAAAGTGTACGTTCCCCGATGCAACGGATTGATGACGTGGATCAATCAGATCATGCCATGTGGCAAAAGACGTTGGAATTCGCAACGGGTATCTGACGTGGACCAATCGGAGCATGCCACGTGGCACAATGATCAACTCAGTTTTGGGACCTATTTAAGCTTCCTCCTATTCATTTCCTTCATTTTTTTCTGTCAACACTTGCCAAGCGTTGAGGTTCCATTGCCACCACGTTTTTAGCCTACTTCACAATTTCTATAGAGAGCGCTCTCTACGTAAGGTAATGTGGACACGACCGATGCAAGCGATTAGGGACATCCGAGATTTTTGGATAACCCTAATCGCTTGGATCGGTCATGTTTTTTAATATCATCGAGTCCTTGATCATAGCTTGCAAATTTTGGTTTCCTTTGCTATGATGAAAAGGAACGTCCGAGATATGGAAACCAAGACATTAAAGATGCTGCCTTGCTTAATTTGAACAGCCAGACAGAAGAGTCAGCTTCTCAAATCCTTGACATGCATGTGGGGATCTTTTTCGAGGAGCAGGACACCAGTGGGGGGTTTTGTGAGATATAGGTGTGGGAGGTCTCCATCAAAAAGGAGGAAGCGGGTTCTGCTAGTAGAGGATTTGAGAAGCTGACTCTTCTGTCTGGCTGTTCAAATTTTTCTTTATAGTAAGCAAGGTAGCATCTTTAATGTCTTGGTTTCCATATCTCGGACGTTCCTTTTCATCTCGTGCCTCTGATAGTGGAAAGAGTCATTGATTATAGTTTTCCAATTATCTTTATCTTAGTGATAATTGAGTGTTTTGCATTGTCAGATATTATTTATTGATATTTGATGATTAATTTAAAGACGACCGATGCAAGCGATCAGGGACATCCGGGCATTTCCGGATGACTGTTATCGCTTGCATCGGTCGTGCCTCTGATAGTGGAAAGAGTCATTGATCATAGCTTTTAGAGAGTAAGTTTTGACAGTGGAATATTCCACTTTTCCTAATTCCTTGCCTAAAGATTGATTTTTTGCAGAGTATGGCTAGAACCAAAAAGACAGCAAGGAAGCTGTACCCTGAGGGTCAGGACAAGAATGCCCAAGGGGAAAATGTCCAGGAGCAAAATTCCCAGAAGGTTCAAGCCAAAGTGCCAGAGCAGCCTTCAAAAAAAAGGGTCAACTACCATGTTAAGTCTTTGAGGGAAATAAGAAGAGCCCAAAAGTCTGTGGGATTGTTGATC
This sequence comes from Ceratopteris richardii, assembly GCA_020310875.1. Classification (NCBI taxonomy): domain Eukaryota; kingdom Viridiplantae; phylum Streptophyta; class Polypodiopsida; order Polypodiales; family Pteridaceae; genus Ceratopteris; species Ceratopteris richardii. The sequence goes on from CM035443.1 coordinate 120,543,717, forward strand.
CCAAGACTTCCATTTATGAGAGTTGTCAAGCAGATCTCATCCAACCTCTGTTCTTTGATGAAGACCTCATCCTTTGTCAATGTGAGGTGGCAAACTCAAGCACTGCTATGCCTGCAAGAAGCTGCAGAGGACTTTGCTATTGATTTCATGAATGATGCCTACTTATGTGCTGCTCATTCTCATAGGGTAACTTTAATGGCGAAGGATTATGTTATTGTTTCAAGAATAAGATATAAGTTTGATAAAGCTCTAGTTCCTATTGATCACCACGACAAAAAATTCTTCGATATTTTAAATATACCTCCAGCTCGAGCACCTAAAACAACAGTTGTCATTGAAGAGATCAACGCTCAAGTCACTCATGATCATGAGACTAGAGCTGCAGCAAATAGTGAGGAGGAGAGGAAAAAGCAGGGATTATTTACAGAGGAAAGTGCCATCTTAACCCAGATTCAAAAGTTACAGAAAGCAAATAAAGAGCTCCTCAAGAAAGGAGATGGGCAGGTTATAGTTAATGTTGCAATGCCATGGCAAGGTGAATTGTTTCTTGACATTAGACCTGAAGATAACAAAATGTTGAGGGAGCTTCATCTTGAAATATCAGATAGTGTGGTCAACATTTCACTCAGGTATATCTAGAGGCCTTAAAATGCTTTTGTTTTGCATAAGTTTCTAGTTCCTTAACTGCATTTTTATTTCTTGATTTGTAGGGTTCTTCTTCAACAATGTGAGGAAAAGGTTCAAAGAAAAGTATTTATTTTAGATCCTCTGGTGACACAATGTTTTTTACATAAACATGGAGATGCCAAGTCCTTTCTACGGGGTTTTACAGAAGAAGTAGAATGTGTAATTTACCCATACATTGAAAAGTAAGTATTCATCTTCATTTTGGAAACATATTTGTTTCATTTAAGAAAGTATATTTACATGCAACTCATTGACAGGGGCCATTGGAGTTTGATTATTGTGGACTTCAATGCATATCAAGCTCTTTTCCTAAACTCTCTTCCATCACAGCATGGGAATTGCAAAGTGTAAGTTACTATACATTTTGTTGTTCTCTATTTTAAAGCCATGCCCCGTTTTGATTTTCACTTTACAATGCAGTGCTGCAAAGCTTCTCAAGATGCATATTGATCAGAATTTTCCAGGAATAGCTAAAATGAATGAACAAAAGCAATTTGGATACAGCCAAATTCATGTGCCATTGCAGAGAGACTCAACATCATGTGGCTGGAGAGTGATTGCAAATGCTGTAAGATTCTTGGAAAGAAGGTTCTACAGTCCTGGATTGAATTTATCAGACTACCCAGATGCATGGATCATCTTGATCAGAGAGAGAGCAATAAATAGTATCATGAAACATGCAATCTGCCCACATGATCCAGACTCACCTCCACCCCCTCCACCTGATAGAAAACAGTCTGAAGATAAAAAGAAAGGGCTTCCTCTTCACTCACCACTAAAGCATATGAACAACATAAAGAGTCAAGCTGAAACCTCCAAAAAGGGACAGAAGCAACAGAGAAAGCAAGGCTCTAAAAAGGATAGAAAGGGTTAAATCAATTTTTGAGTCGTAGATTGAAATCAATTGTAAAGCCAACCGAGGTTGGAATATTTATTTTTTAACAAATTGTATGTAGTTATGCCAATCTTCATCTGGAAGATGGTCACAGTTGTATTGAACCTCTTGAGAGTTTGACAAAAGTTCACTGGATGGTCCAATTAAATTTATTTATGTCACAATTATGAATGCATTGTGGGTTTTTTACTTCATTCTTGTTGGAAAGTGTTTAAATTTGAGAAGTTACAGAAGGACATAAAGAATTAAGAGGACACGACCGATACAAGCGATACGGGGAATCGGAGAATCTTGGATTGCCCCTATCGCTTGCATCGGTCGTATTATCCATTTCATCGCTGCTGCTAGTTTTTATACTCGTGAGTCAAATCTTTACGCAAGGTCACTTCTTGAAGTCTCCCGCGGTAGTTTGCTAACACGACCGATGTAAGCGAAAAGGGCCATCCGACAATTTCAGATTGCACTAGTCGCTTGCATCGGTCGTCTTCACTTATCTCGTCTTCTCTGCTTTATGCCTTGAGACATGCTCTTCTTATATTGAAATACCAAACCTTGGATTGGAATTTGCACCAAGTTCTCCACTCTCTCTTATATTACTTGGTAGTTTGCATTTGTACCATGATAATTTCTCTCGCGGTAGTTTGCTAACACGACCGATGTAAGCGATAAGGGCCATCCGACAATTTCAGATTGCCCTAGTCGCTTGCATCGGTCGTCTTCACTTATCTCGCCTCCTCTGCTTTATGCCTTAAGACATGCTCTTCTAATATTGAAATACCAAACCTTGGATTGGAATTTGCACCAAGTTCTCCACACTCTCTTATATTACTTGGTAGTTTGCGTTTGTACCATGATAATTTCTCTCGCGGTAGTTTGCTAACACGACCGATGTAAGCGATAAGGGCCATCCGACAAATTCAGATTGCACTAGTCGCTTGCATCGGTCGTCTTCACTTATCTCGTCTCCTCTGCTTTATGCCTTAAGACATGCTCTTCTAATATTGAAATACCAAACCTTGGATTGGAATTTGCACCAAGTTCTCCACACTCTCTTATATTACTTGTTATGTGTACCATGATAATTTCTCTTGCATTACTTGAGGACAAAAAAAGTTGCATAGAATCAAATTATTTAGCTGAGCCTAGTGTGCACCTTTGATAGACTATAATTATTAAATTGAAATTAGATATTCAATTCTAGATCTCTTCTTCATCTAGAATTAACTTATGCAAGTTCCTGTATAATTATTTCTTAGTCATCAATTCACTCCTGCAAAAAAAAATCAATGGAAATATGAAATTAAGGACCTAAAAAATATCTAAGACATTTAAAATTAATAATTTAACACACATTGTTTGTAACCATCCTGCCAAGAAAATTCAATGGAAGTATCAATAGAAGCTTCTATTAGATGAAGATACATTATGTAAGAATGTCAGGGTTAACTTGTTACAATCTTAAAGGTTGGAACTTAATCACCCTTGGTGGCAGGCAGCTTATGCAAGATAATGATTTCTCTGATCTAATGTTAACTATTGCATCATCAATTGAGAATCTACACTGAGATGATACCTCATCAAGGTATTCTAGAAGCTCCCTTACATTTCTGAGATTCCAATTTGCAGTGACAATTATTTTCCTTGATTGAAAATCTGGATGAATCAATACTTCTAACTCAAATTCTGGACAGCTCTCCTCTGAGTCCAAGGCTATCCAAAGTCCAAGCTTTTTTTTCCACCTTCTATAGTCATATCCTAGAACCAGAGATTGTCGACAAATCTGATATGAGATTGAAAGAGAATTGGGACTAACTTTACATAAAATAATGTCACCTAGCTTTTGAACTTCTTTGCTATCCCATTCCCTACCTAAAACATCATCAATCTCTGAAATAGGGACTCTCCTATTCAACCACATTGTTTTTGTTTTCTGTAATAACATGTTTTTAAAGCATGCTACAAAGACATGAATAGGCAAAAACCATTGAATCTTTATCCTTCTCGAAATTCGGCCTGCTGACATTGCCTTCTGGATGTCAAATTTAATTTTGGAGAGAAAACTTGAAACTGTTGAATGATCAGGAGCATCCCAATCTAATGAAGAGATGCAAGGACTAGGTACGTGTACAAGAATTCCATAAGAACTCCTCCCTGACGGCACTTGATAATCTGCATAATGGACAAATAACTCTATGCTATTGAAGAATTGAACAGATTTCTCTGCATACATGAGTTCTGCATATTCCTTATGAAGAACTCTGAATGTTCCTGTTAAACATTCAACAGGTTGCCATTCCACAATATTGGAAGGAAAGATATCTGCAGTACAAAAACATATGTTTCATTATACAAAATCAACTGGAATGATAGAAGAGCATTGTCAAACTTCACTTACAGTACGAAGGGAATTGAAGATGATTTTCTAGAACAAGATCCTTAGCGGTGTACACATGCTGTACTCGTGCAAACCAACCGCATCTCTTCAATTTGAAACTGAGAATACGTCCCTTCCAATGGTTTCTTGCGTTGTCTCTTTTGGCACGCTTGACTTTATGGACACCTCTATAGCTAGGAAGCATAGTAACCCAGTCATTTACTTTCACAGAAAGAGGTTTCCACAAAGAATCCTCTCTTCTGTTGTAAACCTCACATGAAGTTACGCGATTGGAAGGACGACGAGAAGAAGAAGCCATTTGAACTTAGGAGAAGAAGAATGTTCAAAGCGAGAAACCGACGTTCACAAATTTTGGCAGTATTTATAGAAAAAAAGGCTTTGTACACGTGGAAACTTTTGATTTGATGTTAACCCTGTCGTTGAATGATCATGACATTTTGTGAACCCAAAAATATTTCGTATCTTCAAAAATCAATTCCTTCTTGGAAATTCGAGAATATGCTTTGTGTAGTGTGCAAAAGTATCTTTTTTTGCATCAAACCGAAAAATTGTACACTGAATACGAGACTCTTCATCACTTTAGCGGCGCTTTGAAAGAAAATTGTATTAAAAAAAGAAATTCTCCATACGGTTAAAAGAGACAACAATGTTATATTCTTGTACACGTGGAAAGACGCTATTTGTCAATTTCCTTAATCTCTCATTAGCAAACAGCCCCTTTTCGGCCGTTTTTCGCCCTAATGTTGCAAATACTATAAAGGAAATGATCATTTCATAAAGAGTTATCCAAAACTGACTGCAAAAGAGGAAAATAAAAAAGAGGCCTGAATGGTTGTTGTAGAGGCCTCTACACCTAAAATAGAGTCAGCTAATCTTGTGCAAAATGAAGAATGGGCATTTACTAATGTTTGTAGTTATGACCCATCTTCTCATGAATAGTGTATGTCTGCATTAGACTTAGACGTTAGGCACTTTGATAGTGGGGTAACCAAACATATTACCTTGCATCGTAGTTTCTTCAGATCACTTGAGACTACCCTTCATGGAATACTATCACATGTGCTAAAAACCCCTCTTATCCTATAATGGGAGCTAGTAAGATCATTCTGACTACTACTGATGGTAATTCTTTAACATTGTCAGATGCTTTGTTTATGCCAAGTATCAAGAAAAATCCATTATCAGTTTCAGCATTAGTTAAGATTGTCTTGGTTGTGAAATTCATTGATAACAGATGTACAATTCATGATCTATCAAATGACAATGTGATTATTGCTTCTGGAATTTTATGTCATAAGATCATAGATTATGAAAAATCTATGAATGATTCAACATGTGTAGTTCAAGATTTTTAGGCTATCTCAGATGCAAAGCTTTGGCATGCATGCTTTGTTCACCTGAATTATGCTAGTTTGCTACACCTATAGAATTTGAAATGGTATCCTCTCTACCCAGAATTGATTCACCTTGTAATCATGTTTGTGAAGGTTGTATTTTGGGCAAAATGTAGCATTCCTCCTTCCCAAAAGATGGTCTAGTTTGAGCTACTCTTAGCTTGATCACAGTGATATATGTGGTCTTATGCAAATACCCTCTTTTGGGAATTACCTTTACTTTGTGACTTTTATTGATGAATTTTCCAAGCACGCATGGGTGTATTCATTGAAAGAAAAGTCTAAAGTTTTTATGTGCTTCAAATAATTTTTGATTTTGGTTGAAAATTTGTCAGAACGTAAAATGGACATCCTTCATTCTGATTGAGGGGGGAATACATGTCTTTTGACTTTAATGCATTTCTAGCTAAATGTGGGATAAACCATTGGTGTACACTATTGTATACACCTCAATAGAATGGAGTTGTTGAAAGGAAGAACATGTTAGTCATGGAGATGGTGAGGTGTATGGTCAAAAGTTAGGATTTACCATATAACTTCTGGATTGAGATGGTTATGTGTGCATCATATGTACTTAACAAGTGTCCCACAAAAACATTGTAGTATATCACTCCATATGAGGCTTGACATGTTTGCAAGCCATCTGTTGCTCATCTGTGTGTCTTTGGTTTTTTGACATATGCATAAGTGCTTGGAAAACATAGAAAACTAGATGATAAAGCAATAAAATGCATTTTTGGTGGAGACAATTCTGAAAGCAAAGGCTATTGCCTATATTATCCACAGACTAAGCAGATTTTGGTTAGCCGTGATGTTGTTTTTGTGGAAGATGCAATTCAACCATTACTTTCATGTAATAACAAGACATGAGTTAGCTCCAAAGATGTGCATGACTCTTTTCTATCTCTTTTTACAAGTGCATAATCGATTATTGGTCCAAATGAGACAATTTCTCAGCCTTTATAGGTTTCACATGATGATGCAAATAATTCCATTTCTGATGCAAATCTACATGATGCACTTGTTGAGGCAAGGGCTGATATAGAGGAGGAAAAAACTATGCCGAAGTGGCAAGTGCAAACTTTGCGAGATAGAAATTAGATGCACCTCTATCATATCATACTTGTTGAGGCTCTCGTAGCGCTTCTTTTGCATTAGATTGCTATGCTATTGTTGCCTCGAGTCTTTGTGATTAGAATGAGCTTGTTTCTTTGGATGAAGCACATGATTCAAAAAATTGGATGGCTACCATGGAATTAGAATATGATGGTATTATGAAGAATTGTATTTGGTCTTTATGTGATTTTCCTCTAGGCAAAAAGGTGATTTGCACTAAATGGGTATACAAGATGAAACACAATGCTGATGGAACACTTGACATGTATAATGTTAGGATTGTTTCAAAAGGTTATGCTCAGGAAACATGCATTGATTTTTATGAGACCTTTGCAACCACATGCCGAATGATTATCGTTCATAGCATCTGTGCACTTAGAGCTCATCATGGTTGGAATGTACATCAATTGGACATTGAAACTACATTTTTGAGTGGTGATTTATATGAGGAAGTGTATGCATTTCAGCCCTGTGGTTATGTGCAAAAAGGGCATGAAAATAAAGTATGCAAGCTAAGGAAGGCATTATATGGTTTGAACCAAGCACCATGTGCTTGATATCAAAAGATAAATGCCTACTTGATTGCACATGGTTTTGAGAACAATGCAACTGAGAGCACCTTATATGTTAAGCATGCAAATGATGTGCTTCTGATCATTGTTCTCTATGTTGATGACATGTTGCTCACAGGTCCTAATGAGAAGCATATTGCTGATTTTAAGGCTGATTTGCATGCCTCTTTTAAGACATCAGATTTGGGACATTTGCATCATTATTTGGGCATTTACTTCATGTAGGTCAATGGCAAAATAACTTTGTGTCAAACAAAATATATTGACACATGATTGTAGCATTTGGGCCTTAAAGATTGCAAACCTATTTCCACTCCTATGTAAATAGGTTTATGGTTGAGTCTTCATGATGCTGGAGATGCATTTGATGTTGTTCTCTATCAACAAGCTTTTGGATGCTTGATTTACTTATGCATTACCTAGCGTGATATTCACTTTTCTATCTCTGAGATGATTAGGTTCATGCATTGCCTTGGTGTCAAGCATCGATATGCGGTTGAGTGCATTTTTTGCTACTTCAGTGATACCTAGCTACTTGGATTGTTTTATCCCAAGAGGGGATCACTACCGCTAGATTTACATGGTTTTTTTGACTCTGATTGGGATAGTTGCTATGAAACTCGGGTGCCCATGAGTGATTTTTGCTTCACGCTTGGTAGATCATGCATATCTTGGTTGAGCAAGAAGCAACCTATTGTGGGAACTTCTAGTTTTAAGGATAAGTATAGGGTAGCTTTCACAGTGACTGTTGAGTGTGTGTGGCTCATATGCCTTTTGGATGACTTGGGTGTTGGTCAGTCTTTTGCCACCATGATCTTCATGAAGACTCATAGCACATTGGCAATTGCAAGGTGTTGATATATTTAGGTAGTGATGTGTGTGAACACACTAGGACCGCCGGGGCACTTTTTTCCCTCTTTAGGAGGTTTTTTTCCCCCGACTTGTATATACGCCTATTGCCCTAACGGGCTACTTATCTTTGTACATTCTCTAGTAATATAGTCAGTATTGTGTGTTTGTACTCCAAGCTTTTTCTTCTTCCTTGTGCTGTTCGCGTGCTTCCGCAGACATCTATCTCCAACAATTGGTATCAGAGCAGGTCATCACTTCATCTAGGGCGCCGTCGACACTCCTCCGTTTGCAGTCTCAGATTCGCACGAAATTTGGTGAGCATACTTAGGGTGTTTCAGAGATCAAAACGGCTTCGCTCTGTGGTGCCGAAATCGCGATCTGAGCTCGTCTCAGCCTTTGAACGCATTATCGTAGCGCTTGTGCAGGCTATTTCATCTTTTTGTGCCCAAGGTATATACCAGTTTCTGTTTGCCAGTATAAGCTTCTCGAAGTCTGCTACAGGTCTAGCAGAATTTGTTGGGGCAGTTCTGTTCAACTTTTTGAGATACAGTCAATTTTTTGCATCAAGGTATTTTAGTCACCGGCCATGGTAGTTCTTTTACATTGTCAGATGCTTTATTTGTGCCAGGGATCAAGAAAAAAAATCTATTATCAGTTTTAGCATTAGCCAAGATCTGCTTGGTTGTGAAATTTGTTGATGACACATGTACAATTCATGATTTGTCAAATCACAATTTCATTGTTGCTTTTGGCAATTTATTTCATGGGCTATATAAGATCATAAACTATGAAAAATCTATGAATGATTCAGCATGTGTAGTACACGATTCTTAGGCTATGTCAGATGCAAAGCTTTGGCATGCATGCTTTGGTCATTTGAATGTTGCTAGTTTGCTATGCCTACAAAAATCTAAAATGGTGTCCTCTCTGCCCAAACTTGAGGCACCTGGTAAACATTTTTGTAAAGGCTATATTTTGGGCAAAATGCAGCGTTCCTCATTCCCAAAAGATGGTTCAGTTTGAGCTACTCAGAAATTGCACCTTGTTCACAATGATGTCTGTGGTCCTATGCAGACACCCTCCTTTGGGAACTACCTTTACTTCATGACTTTTATTGATGATTTTTCTAAGCATGCATGGGTGTATCCAGTAAAAGCAAAGTTTTAGGTATTCATATGCTTCAAATAGTTTTTGGTTTTGGCTAAAAATTTATCAGGGGGGAATGTATGTCTTCTGACTTTAATTCATTTATGGCTGAACATGAGATAAAACATCACTGTACAGTGCCGTATACACCTCAACAAAATGGAGTTGCTATTAGAAGGGAGAGCATGCCACTCATGGAGATGGTGAGGTGTATGGTCAAGAGTTAGGCTTTACCACATAGTTTTTGGCTTGAGGCTGTTATGTGTGTAGCATATGTACGTAACATGTATCCCACTAAAGCATTGTAGTCTATCACTCCATATGAGGCTTGGCATGGTCGCAAGACATTTGTTGCTTACATGCGTGTCTTTGGTTGTCTGGCATATGCATTAGTGTCTGAACAACAACATAGGAAATTGGATGATAAAGCAATGAAGTGTATTTTTGTTGGGTATAGTTGTGAAAACAAAGGCTATCGTCTGTATCATCCACTGACGAAACACATTTTTGCTAGCCATGATGTTTTTGTGGAAGATTCTATTTAGCCATTACTTTCATGTACTAAGAAGGCATCAGTTAGCTCCAATGATGTGTATGATGCCTTGCTACCTATTTTTATAGGTGGACAATCTAGTGCAGCTCCAAATGAGGCAACTTCTCAGCCTTTATAGGTTTCACATATGATGTAGATCGTTCCATTTCTAATGCAAATTTACATGATGCACTTATTGATGAGAGATCTGATACAGAGGAGGAAAAAACTATGCCTAAATGGCTCGCGTAGACTTTGCAAGGTAGGAAATTAGATGCATCTCTATCATATCATACTTGTTCAAGCTCTCATAGGGCTTCTTTTGCATCAGAGTGCTATTCTATGGTTGCCTCTAGTCTTTGGTGATGAGAATGAGCCTGTTTTGCTTGATGAAGCACAAAATCGTGAAAATTGGATGGCTGCTATGCAATCACAATATGATGCTATTATGAAAAATGGTACCTGGTCTTTATGTGACTTGCCTCCTTTCAAGAAGGCCATTGGCACTAAGTGGCTATACAAGCTAAACTGTAAGCTTGGTGGAACATTTGATAGATATAAGGTTAGGGTTGTTGCAAAGGGTTATGCTCAAGAAAGAGGCATTGATTTTGATGAGACCTTTGCTCCTACATGCCAAATGACTACTGTTCATAACATATGTGCACTTAAAACTCATCATGGTTGGAATGTACATCATTTGGACATTAAAACTACATTTTTGAATGGTGACTTGCATGAAGAAGTGTATGTTTTTCAGCCCTATGATTTTGTGCAAAAATGGCATGAAAACAAAGTGTGCAAGTCCAAAAAGGCATTATATGGTTTGAAGTAAGCACCATGTGCTTGGTATGAAAAGATACATGCCTATCTAATTGCACATGGTTTTGAGAACATTCCAACTAAGAGCACCTTATGTTAGGCATGCAAATGATGTGCTTTTGATAATTTTGTCTATGTTGATGACATGCTACTCACTAGTCCTCATGATAAGCATATTGCTGATTTTAAACCTGATTTGCATGCCTCATTTGAGATGTGAGATCTAGGGTGTTTGCATCATTATTCAGGCATTCACTTTATGCAAGTTGATGGTGGAATAGCTTTGTGTCCAACAAAATATATTGACACATTATTACAATGTTTTGGCCTTGAAGACTACCAACCTATTGCAACTCCTATGGAAATAGGTTTACGGTTGAGTCTTCATGATGTTGAAGATGCATTTGATGATATTCTCTCTCAGTAGGCTATTGGATGCTTGATTTACTTATGCATTACTCGGCTAGATGTTTAGTTTGTTGTCTCATAGATGAGCAGGTTTATGCATTTCCCATGTTTCAAGCATTGATAGGTGATTAAGCACATATTTCAATACTTGATTAGTACTTGACTACTTGGAGTGTTTTATCCCAAGGTGATATCACTATCGCTAGATCTACATGTTTTTTTGACTCTAATTGGTCTGGTTGCTATGACACTTGTGTGTCAACCAGTGGTTTTTGCTTCATGCTTGGTAGTTCATGCATATCTTGGTTGAGCAAGAAGCAACCTACTGTGGCCACTTCTAGTTGTGAGGTTGAGTCTAGGGCAGCTTTGACAACGACTATTGAGTGTGTGTGGCTCAGATGCCTTATGGATGATTTGGGTGTTGGTCAGTCTTCTGTCATCACCATCTTCACTGATAGTCAAAGCACATTGGCAGTTGCAAGGAACCCTGTGTTCCATGCTCACACTAAGCACATTGAGGTGCACTACAAGGAGAGGTTCTCTACTAGAGAGATCAGTTTGGCATCTGTGCCCACACAGGAGAATATTGCATACCTTTTCACAAAGGCTCTGCCTAGGGAGAAGTTGGAAGCTTTCCATAAAGCTTTGGGCCTACTTCCTTTTCTGGATTGATTCCACATAGCTTGGCACTTCCTTATACATGAGTGTCAAATCCTTGTTCATCGTATAACTCCAAGGGGGATTTGTTGATATATTTAGGTACTGATGTGTGAACATGCTAGGAGGATCGGGGAACTTTTTTCCCTCTTTAAGAGGGTTTTTTCCCATAGCTTCTATGAAGTATTTCGATGGTGATGCACCACAATGCACTCTCCTTCTTGAGAGCTCCACAACAATATCCTAGGAGTAGAAAGCCAAGCTCCAAGCGCCACACATAGTACTCCGTGCAAACACTGTGCGGAATATGGAGAAAAACATTGTACATAGGGAGCATGAACACATACTTCTTAGGTGTTACAAATGTGGCCGAACTTACAGTCTGTGGATGTTTATTAAAGAACATATACAAAAGTGTCTGATGGCCATTTGGTGTTATATTCCAGATATGTACATGCTTGGAGGAACGAGAAGTTCCTTGCTTGGGGGATAACCAAGGCCAAAAGCCAGAGAGTTCATACGAGGTACCTACTCATGATGGCCAGATGAGTAGAAGGACCTTAGAGGGAACCCTAGATGGTGACTAGACAAGGGCTATAAATAGGCTGTGAAGTGAGTCCTAGGCATGTCATTCTCCACTTCTCACATTTGGTATCAGAGCAAAAATATGATGCAAATTTGGTATCAGAGTTGGTCGTCAAGTGTTCGATCCTTCCAATAACATGGTTATAAAACTCTGAGAAAATATCCAAATCAAGTGATTTTTGTGCCTAATGAAGGCTTAGGAAGAGTTACAAAAGGTTGGAAAATTTCATAGATTTTGTATGAGTAAAATTTAGTTAAAATTTAGCTTTAATCTACTACTATTGGAAATTTTTTATGCAGGAGATGTTGTTGAAAGGAAAAGATTTTCCATGGGTTTTTATGATATTATTTTTGAGATGGTGTGATCACCATGGGCTAGCTATGTCCTAGATACTTGTTGATTGATCATTGGTTTTTGGTGATCGTTCTCAGTAGAAGAGATGAGACTCTATCGAAGTTTTCAAGAATATATATAGTGCCATGAGAGCATGGAACAGGAGAACGTTGCTAGTTGTTCTCATTTCATATAATTGGATTCATACAAGTTGTATAAATTCCAATTTATTGTGAGTCAATATTTGATTCAAGTCACATGAGTTGATATATGATGCAAGCCACATCCTTCACAAATCTAGTTGAGTTGATTTGTTATATAGTTTCTCATTTCTCAACTCAAGATGAGTTGATGTTAGAGATATTTATGAGTGATAGAGTCATAGGAATGACTCTGTTCTTTCCATCGAGGGAAGGAAACACTTCAGGAACACTTCATGATTTCATTACATTATTTATGGTTGTGAGTACTCACCTAGTTATTCTTATTGTTTTGGAGAGAAGTGTTCGACTTTCATCTCATACACGCATCTATGTGGGGTACAAAGTTTGGTGGTATGGGACATCAAACTTTGTATTCTACCTAGGTGTAGGACAGGTGGTATGGGAGAGAAATCTCTGAGATTGTATTTTGATATGATTTGGAGTTCATTCATATGATCTTCTTATTATTAGACAATAGAGGGGCAGTTGAGCAGTCACTCTGTATATGATCGCAAACAAGGCAAGTACACAGGCAAGTGGTCTATAAGCAGAAAGGCAAGGTTTGCAAATAAGAACTGTGAATAGGCAATTGCATTAAGAAGAAATTCATAGAGTACGTACTACTTTATTTGATATGCCTGAGAATAGGCCATGGTTCATACGTAGTGTGTATGAGGTGAGCTAGATGCTTAGCCTAGTGGGGTATGAGTGTGCACACATCTACTTACCCTTTTTCAGTGTATTTGGTGGACTCATATTATGGTGCTCATTATATCTGGGAGTGCCAAATTATTATAGTAGTTTACTTGAGACACCTTATTTCTAGTTAGGAATGATTTGATCATATTGATGATCAGATGGTGCTCATGGATAAAGCAAGTTTCATCCACTTGGAACATCTTGCATGTTAGTATTGAGAAGGTGGTGGTAGTTCCACTAGTTGCTACACTTTCTTAGTACGTCTTCATTTGGCATGATGGACTTAGTTCCACAGAGTGGATTGGGACTTACTTTGTATGGGAGAGATTTTGATCCATAGTTTGGATTATATATATATATGATACATCGAGATTTTGATCCATAGTTTGGATGTCACTGATTGAGATCTTAATCCATAGTTTGGATCATTGACAGATTGATATCTTGGTCCACAGTCTGGATCATTGACAGATTGATATCTTGGTCCATAGTCTGGATTCGTAGTTTGGATCATGATGAGACTTTCTTGAGTTTCATTTCATTATAGTGAGTAAATCAAGTAGATTTACTCGAGCTTAGAGATTAAGCACTATTTGGAAAAGATTTCCATTTATCTTAAGTATTTTTCCACAGAGATTGGGACATAGTCACATTGTTTTGGATAGCATGATAGTTTTCATTACTCTAGTGGAGTAAGTGATTTTGCACAATTATACCATATGGCAAGCTGTCAATGGGTATTCCAAGGAGACAAGGGCAAGTTGCCAAGGTTTCTACAAGTGACAAGCCGTCACAAGTTAGTGGTCAAGGTGTAGGCATAGGGAGTCCGAGGATATTCCGAGTACTTATGCTGCACACATATGGACTCATTGGGCCTCAAAGGGATTCCTACAAGTAGGCCCAAGGCAAGGACTACTATTTATGGATGGAAATGCTAGATAGGAAACAGAGAGATGAGTGGTCCTTTTTTTGATTATCTAGTATTTCAAACATCCAGTACAATCTACTCTTATTATTTGGAATCATAGATTCTGATTCCCAGGTTTATAGCTCCTTCTATATCATTGAGGACAATGATCTTTAGAAGGGGGAGAGAGTGTTATATTCCAAAGATGTACATGCTTGGAGGAATGAGAAGTTCCTTGCTTGGGGGATAGCCAAGGCCAAAAGCTAGAGAGTTCATACGAGGTACCTACTCATGATGGCCAGATGAGTAGAGGGACCTTAGAGAGAACTCTAGATGGTGACTAGGCAAGGGCTATAAATAGGATGGGAGGTGAGTCCCAGACATGTCATTCTCCACTTCTCACATTTGGCCTTTCACATGGACACTAACGGTAACAATCTCCCACTAAAGGCCACTAATGACAAAGTAAGTATGGGAGAAAAAATAAAGAATGATAAATAATACTTGAGTGTAAGTATACAAACTATACCTCCCACCTGATGGGCATGTTACACAGTATACAAGTGACGGTATAAGATCATGAATCAAGTAGCCTCCACCAACTGACAACAATGTCGAAAGCTATCATGTGGTAGAGCTTTAGTCAAAGCATATGCAACATTATCTCAAGTATGAACCTTCTCAAGAATAATGCACTCAGTGGCTAAGCAATCTCTAATGAAGTGATACCTCACCTCAATGTGCTTGTTCTTTGCATGATAGACTAGACTCTTAGCCAAAGCAATGGCACTCTAACTATCACTCAACAAACAAGGTACATGCTGAGGTAAACCCATATCACAAGCAAGATGAGAAAGCCACAATGCTTCTTTACATGCCTCACTTTGCTACAACATACTCTGCTTCTATGGTTGAAACAGTTGTACATTCTTGAAGATGAGATCTCCAAGAGGTAGCACCTCCAACAAAATGAAAAATGTACCCTGATGTAGACTTACGATTGTCTACGCAACTAGCATAGTAAGAATTTGTGTAACCAATAATGGATGCCTTCCCTCTACCTAAGCATAGAAACTTGTCCTTAGTGCCACTCAGATATTTCAAAATCATCTTGACCTCTTCCCAATGCTGCTTGCCAAGATTAGACATATATCTACTCACAACTCCCACTGCAAATGCAATGTCTGGTCTCATAGCTATGATAGCATACATGAGACTACCAACAAGAGATTGATAAGGAATTTTGGTCATGAATTCCTTTTCCTCATCTAATTTGGAGCAATCATCCCTACTCAATTTCACATATGTGAGAAAAGGGATACTCAATGCCTTTCCATGTTGCATATTCAACCTGTGAAGTACTTTGGATATGTACTCGCTTTGAGACAAGTATATGCATCTTTTACTCCTAGCACGAGTAATGCACATGCCAAGAATATGTTTGGCATCCCCCAAATCCTTCATATCAAATGTTTGACTCAACTTCGTTTGAGAATCGACAAGTCATAAGAGGACTTCCCACAACATATCATCGACATAAAGTATCAAGCATATCAAGCAGCCATCTGAGCATCTCTTTGTGTAGAGACAATGATCCTCATTGCTTTGAGAATAGCCTTGAGACTTCATAAAAGCATCAAACATTTGGTACCATTTTCTAGGGGAGTGGTTAATTCCATATAAGCTCTTCTTGAGCTTGCAAACTAGACTTTCTTGCTAGGAACTACATAATCCTCTAGTTTTCCATATACATCTCATCTATAAGGTCTCCATGCAAGAAATCAATTTTCACATCCATTCCAACTACCTCTAAGTCCTCGATTGCAAAGAATCCAAGCAACATGCATAGGGTAGTCATCTTGACCACTGGAGAGAAGATTTCCTCGAAATCAACACCATGTACTTGCTTAAAACCCTTTGCAATAATTCATGATTTATACTTTGGAGAAGTACTATCTAATGTGAATTTTAGTGTATATACCCATTTACATGGTAAAGCTTTCCTACCCTTTGGCAAAGGTACTAAATCCCAAGTACCATTGTTGTGAATAGAATCCAACTTACTCTTCATGGCATGCTCCCACTTGACATGATCCATTGTTTGCATAGCCTCTTTATAGCGAGAAGGCTCACCATCATCTGTTAGCATAACAAAATCCAAACCTAGAACATACCTATCAGGTGGATGTGAGACACGTGTAGAGTGTCTCAATGGTTGCTGAATAGGAACATTTGCAGACTGATCTGATCGGACATTCTCTTGAACGTCCCTATATGTAGCATTTTTGTGCATGCTAACTAGAGGACTAGTATCCTCAAACAACACTCTTCTCACTTCAACCTCCTTAATGGATTGTTTATGCATCTTAGACTCATTGAAAATGACATCAATACTTCTGATCACTGATTGTGTTTCAAGATCACATAAGCGATATCCAAATTGTCCTTCTTGACCATATCCAAGAGAAATGCATTTATTTGACTTTAGGGTCCAACTTTTGTCTAAGATTCTTGGGTATATCAACATATGCTTCACACCCAAAAACTCAAAGATGATCATAATATGGTGGCTTCCTTGTCCATAAATCTTGTGCCACTTTCAGACCTTTGGCATACTAGGTGAAAGGTTAATCACGTGAACTGCAGTCAATACTGCTTTTGCCTAAAAGCCTAGTGAGAAGTTTGCATAATGCAACATAGAAACTACTCTATTGTGAATAGTTCTATTCATCCTTTCAGCTACACCATTCTGTACTAGGGTGTAAGGAGCTATAAACTCTCTACAAATTCCTCTAGACTGACAAAATAGGGTGAATTCATGTGAGGTGTATTCATCCCCATTATTTGATTATAAAGCCTTAAACTTAGTTCCTTTCTCTGTCTCAATTGAAGCAATCCATTTTTTGAAAGTAGGGAATACCTCATCCTTTGCTTTGGTAAGATATTTTCTTGTAGCATCATGTATAAAAGTGACAAAATAAAGAGAACCACCTAATGACATTGTGGGCATAGGACCACACACATTTGTATGAACGAGATCTAAAGGCTGAATTGAAGAGTCAATGTGCATCTTGTGCACATTCCTAGTTTGCTTTCCATATTCACAATGCTCATAAAATGAAAAATCAGAGAAAGATAACACAGGTAAGTAGCCAGAACACGAAAGATTTTCTATTCCACTACGTGATATAAGGCCCAAAAGGCCATGCAAAATGCAATCCATAGGTTGTTCAATAACAACTAAAAAGTGTTCTTTTTGTGATACAAATAAAGGATAAAGTCAACCGACTTTTCTTCCTTTTGCAACAACATATTGCCCTTTGATATGCCAAAGGACTGAGCATAGAAGAACACCTTGTAACCAATGTCATCAAGTTGACCAACTGACATCAAACTACGTGATAACTGAGGTACATGACATACATTATGCATAGTAAATTTTGAACCATTAATGAACTACACAACCACATCTCCAATCCCCACAACATCACACTAGTAAGAGTCATCAAGTCTCATGGTACCAAGAGATTTTGCTGCATAAATAGAGAACCATTCTTTGTGTGGTGTCACATGGAAAGAAGCACCAGAATCTAGCAGCCACATGTGGGAAAGGGAATCACCCATAAGGGCCTCGATGAGCATGGTACTGTCAAGTGTCAATGCATCAACATCATTAGAAACAACATTAATTTCTTCAATCTTCACCATCGAAGAAGATGGTGTAGGTAACTCTTTAACATGCTCATCAACATTCTGTCCTTTACCTTTAGCATTCTTTAATGCATATGATTCTTTCTTCATGTGTCCTTTCTTGTGATAATAATGGCATTCAATATCCCTCTTCCTTGATTTACTTCTACTCTTATTTTATTGACCATTCTTTTTCGTCTTCTAGCTCCTACCACGTTGCTGATTCTTTCCTTGGTAAGAGTCACGAACATTGTATGCATCTCCACTCTAGGTGCCAACCATAGATTTTCTACAAATCTCCTCAATCAAGAGTGCTCCACATATGTCATCATAAACTAGTTTACCACTAGGTGCACTATTGCCAATAGCTGCGCAGAATATATCCCATGAAGATGGAGAATATAGCATCAAACATTCAAATGAGCAGCAACATTGTCTGTGTCCTTCACACAAAGATTGTATAAATTTTTCATCAGATACACTTTATTTGATGCCATTTCTTTTTCATATTTATTGCATAACTTCTTGCAAAGCTCCTCTCCACTTTCACAGTCTAATACTGTAAAGTAAACATTATCTGCTAGGTGCAATTGAATGGTAGACCTGGCCATTTCATCTAACTCATCTCAATCATCTTCATCCATGTCAACAGGCTTCTTTGAGATTCCATTTACTGGCTTCCATTGCCTCCTCTGAATCAGCACATCTTTAATCTGATTCTTCCATAGAGAAAAGTTTATGCCATCAAATTTTTGGATCTCAAAATGGTCTTTGCCCTGCAAATTATAGCTCCTCCTTGGAAAACTGGCACTAGACCCTGATCCACCAGATGTGCTTGAGACCTCTGATGCCATGATGATAGAGAATTGAATAGAATGATAATGGAGCTAGAAGAGTCCGAACCCACTAAGGCTCAAAGAAGGATGACTAAGTGTCAGATTTTGTGAGAGAATTCAACAGTCTTCCAAAAAAAAAAGAATTAATGAGTAGTAATGATAAACCAAAAGGAGTATGTGAGAAAGAGTGGTGTGATTTGATTTGTTACAGATGGCAGAAGGCTGAACTTCTTGTACCTTAGTCTTGTCTTGCTTTGCTTCTTTCTTCTTTTCTTTCCATTTGCTTTTGCCTGCATAATTCATCATCGTCATGCTCCTTCTTCTTCGCTTTACTCTTCTTATCCTTCTTATCTATATAAAGAGACATTGTGGAGTTACAGTGGAAAGATTTACCTTCCTTTATGTTGTTATTGGCCTCTTGATTGAAGAGTTTGCCAAGAAATATGTTGAAGTCAAGTGTCTGCACATCCATGATGATATCATAGGCAATTGTGAATGATTGCCACTATCTATTAGTCCTAATACCCTTTAGGATTTGCCTCATAATGGATTTATCTTCAATCAGCTATTCAATTGAAGCTAATTGATTTGAAACTTCCTTAACCTTGGTAGCAAAATCTATTATAGTATGCTTAGGTATCTTCTTCATTTGATTGAATTCATTCCATAAGTGATTCTTCCTAGATTTGGTGCTAGCAAAGAAGAATGTCTCAACTGCATCCCAAGTTTTTTATGATGTTTTATAGCTTTGAAGATGTGAAAGCAAGAAATCAAAGATAGAGTTTAGGATGCAAGATTTGACTTGAGCATCCCTTGTGCACCATAATGTTAGGTTCTTAGTTTCTTCTTGTGTAGGTCCTCCTTTGGATCTTGGTATAGGCATGAATTCATCACCTTTACTACTCCATAGAGATTTCTTCCTTGTACGACTTCCATGATGGTTTCCAAGTAGCATAGTTGTTCCTATGAGGCTTCTTGATGATGGAAAGAAATTAGTCACCATTTTGATTGAAGAGTGCTCTGGTACCATTGAAAGCGCTTGAAAGGAAGAAGATGAAATAAATATGTTTTCTTGAGTAATGAAGTTAGGTTCAATTATCTAGCATAGAACCTACCCTTTATGACTTGGAAGATTTAATTGACCTTATAAGCTTCAATCAGATGCAACAAAACACACTATGTCCTTTGTAACATCACTATGAACAAGATGGTGCCAAACAGACTACTTGCACATGAAGCAACTATGAAATAGTTTCTAAATATGGATGGAAAGTGCTACTTAAAATGATCACTACTCACAAGCTATTTACAATCGACCAAATTAATCTTAAGGGATGATGCCTTATAGACTTAAGAAGCTATTATGAACTAGAGAAAAATTAATTAATAATGCATGCTCTAGTTATGAGCTTAGCATCCATAATCTTGATCATAAATCTTGATCATTGGACTCCGATGTTAAGAGAACCAAGCTCTGCAACTTTGCTAACTTTGGAGAAGATGATGTAGAGAAAGGGGGCAGTGAACAAGAAGTGAATCAAACTTGATTGTATTCTCTATCGTTTTTTTAGTACAAGTGTCTAAGTGATTATATACACTTGTACATATCTTCTCACAATATTCCATGACTCATAACAAGCAAATTTATCTCATAAACCGCATGGGAATGAGTTAGTTGTGATATATTCTCTTTTCCCACAATCTAGGAAATGAGGTATCAAATTCAAAATTGATTCAAGTGTTATTCAAAATTGATTCAAGTGCTGGTGGGAGACTTCAACTACTTGACTCACGGCCTAAGGCTTTAGTTACATCCTCAATTAATGAACTAATGTTGTGGTACATGAGAATACTTCAAGTATGTGAGTTTACAAAGGATGTACATAAAACCATATATTTTGCCATATGAACAAAGTTCATTTCAATACATAAAATTGATTGCTTTAGAAGCCAAACTTTAATTTTTTTAAGCCTCTATAGATGGAACATTTATTTTTATGTTTTGCACAAACAAAAGCATATGCATACAAGTTCTTCATCGACTAAGGATATGAGTTCTTCACTGAATCCTTAGTCATGGTTGCATGCTAAACATATCTAGGCATAAGTGTTATCTAGCAATATTAATCAGGTCCTCATTATAAATAATCTTCATAAAGAATACCTTCTATAAGCATGGAGAGCTTTTACACGCATTTGCATATTCATGTAGTGCAATATTGCTATCATTCTTCTGAAAAAAAGGAGAAGTAAGTAAGATGAAGTATTCAACAATTTAAAGTGATTGTTTGGTGTTGATAAAACACTTATTTCTCAGGTGAATTACCTATGAAAGGGTAATATTGGTTTCATACTTTTGAAAATATGAGAATCAAGAAAAGTGCATACATGGTTGGAAGAATATGATGTTTGTGTCCTCCTAATCTTCATGAAAGAGATTCCAATGATGGTATTGCTTGTTTTTTCTCATTAAAAAAAGTATATGGATAATGAATGTAAAATGAATAATAGATCTTGTATCACAAGGACATAATGAACCACCTACTTGGATATTAATATTGTCATCTCTTGGCAAAAAATCTTCATTGCGAGTGATTCCATTACTTTTACATCTTATCCTTGGAGAAAACCATTTGAGTAGCCCATGGTTGCTAGAAGTTAGATGAGAGAGAGAGAGAGAGACCAAAAATAACATGTATAATGGACTAGGAAGTATGTGTACGTAGAGAAAAATACATGTTTTGATGTGTATGGGTTAGGGTGAGATTTTCCATTCTATGTGAGTGGAAATGATAAAACTTTTGAAAAACGCATTCCTTGGGGTAAGGAAAGTTATGAGATTGATGATGTGACACTTTAATTTTGGAGGGACTTTGACAAAATAAATATTTTGAGTAATTTTCTTAAAAATGTGTATAAAAAACTTCTGCCATGTATAATAAAAAATGGGCACTTTTGAGTAAGCAATAACTAAATATGTGACTTAAAAAAAAGTCATTTTCTATTCACAAAGATGGATGGATTTGATGATGTGTAAAGTGAAATCTCCTTCTCCTTCTTTTGTAGAAGAGAGAGATGATCCTACTTGGGTTAAAAAAAAGCCTAGTCCAACCTACTAAAAAGTGCTCTCTTAAATGCACTTTGTTCCCTCAAGCAAGAGCAAGATTTAGCTTAATCCCTTAAAATTAGGAATCCTTGCAAGGGACATGCAAGGTTCATTTTTTCCCCTGATGCATTTTGCATCGAAAATAGCTTGAGAATAATGAATTACACATGTCTAATCATTCTTAGATTTGCATAATCTATGAAATTATATAGCCCATGCTAAACAATGCTAGAAAAAATGTTAATATCACCATTCAAGAGATCATGAACTGTACATCTATCAAAAATGAATTCAACAACCGAGGTAATCTTGGCTACTGCTGAAATTGATAACAACTTTTTCTCGATCATTGGCACATATAAAACATTTGAAAATGTGGAAGAAATACCATTCATAGTACTCAAAATGAACTTTCCGAATCACATTACAAAATAAGAGGAGTTTTTAGCACATGTGATAGTACTCACTATAGAAGCACACTCAAGTGAAGTGAAGAAACTATGCTACGAGGTAATATGTACCAAACATTTTTGTTACAAAGGAAGTTTATGGCATAAGGGTCTAATAGGTTCATATCGATATGAGATCGAACATCATTTGGTCATTCAAGTGTAGGGTAGAAGTCTTAAGAGTAGACTTAAGCAAAGGTGCTTATGCTCACTAGACAAGCAAAAATGCTTGGCCTAGTGGTTAAGTCATATGGATGAGAAGGAAGAGGTGTTGGGTTCAAGTTCTATGAGAGATGTGGGAGAGGTTTTTTCCCCAAGAGCTCTAGAGCCTTCTAGAAGCATCCACTTGAGTCAACTCTATTAACTAGGACACTTGCCACACATGTAATTACATGGCTGACACTTGGATGGTTAGCATCCACCTACCCTAGTAGGCAGTCCCTTGGAGAGGGCTATATATAGATGCATATGTTTGGGAGGAAAAAGAGACTCGTTGCTCTGTGCAAGTCATCAGAATGCTTCAATTTGAGTTTAATACAAACATACACTGCTCATGAGAAGATGGTTCATAGCTGCAATTAGTAGTAAACACCCATTCTTCATTATGAACAAGGTTACTAGACTCAATTTAAGGTGTAGAGGTCTTTGTAACAACCATTCCATCCTCTTTCTCTTTTGTTGCTTTTGCAACCAGTTTAGGACAATTCTTAATGACATGATCATTTTCCTTAGAATACTTCCAAAAATATTTCTAGTCTTATGTTTTCTTTTCATCTTTTTCTTCCTTCTTTGTCTGTGCACCATTAATAGATGTCTGCTTACTAGTAAAGGAGATCAATTTACCTTTGTGCTTCTGACTAGCTAAGAAAGCTTGATCCGCACATACATAGGGTTATTGGGAGGATGATTTCATTAAAGCGAATGGATTTTTTAGATCCATACATAGGGAATATTTACTCCAGAGAGTTATCATTCATTAAAATCTCTTTTAATGGAAAGAGAAGCACAAGAAATTTCACTTGATGTCATCTCCTTACATTAGATAGATAAAGTAAAAGCTTATTTCTTTAGTGAAAGTAAGTATATGTTACTAGTAAAGATGACTATGGTAGCTTCTTTGTTAGGATGTATATGTAATTTTTTCCATGAGTAGAAGAAGAAGTTTAGGATTGTCTTTCTAAAGAAAGTTAATATAAACTTTGTGGAAGGGATATCCTAGAGAGATTTTATCACTTAGATTGCCTAGATAGTAGTGACAATATCTTGTTAGAAGCAATAATGGTCATTAGATATTCATAATCATACTTTCAATCCCACCTAAAGTTCAAAAAGAGAGAACTCATTATCTTTAACCATCGATGCTCTCCAGCTAAGCTAGTACTTGAAATTAGCAAGTCCAGAAATAGCATAATGATTTTTCACTTTGATACATGAATTTTTTGAGATAGCATGAATTTGAAATGAGCATCAATCCCTTATCCGATAACTTGACATGAGTATTATGGTCTAACACCTCCAAGAAGATTGATTCTAAAGTCTATTTTAATCTCAAAAGTAATCTACAATCTCTTCATCAACAAACCTTTCTGTTGTTAGCTATTTCTCAAAGTTGTGAATCCATGTCTAATTACAAGTTTCATATTGATTCCTTAATATATTCCATGCTTCACAAGCCTTGATAGTGTGCGGAATCAGAGTTAGAACATTGTTAATAGTATTTGTAAGTAGAGCATAGAGTGAATTTATGTTTCTACATTTTCAAGCACATATAATATCAGCATGAAGAGGAATCATTTTATTCAGATTATTTGAATTAGGTGTTTCTTGAGGCTCATGATCAATCCCAAGAACAATCTATAGAAGCTAAACTTCCATAGGGTGTAATTGTTGGAGTTCAAGTTAAGCGAAAGCACATGAAGAACATAAGAAAAAAGAAGAAGGAGAAGCTTGGAGCACTTACCAAGTGAATTTACAAAGGTTAGTGACCAGTTAGGGTTATAAGCGTATATACAAGCCAAGGGAAAAAACCTTCTAAAGAGGGAAAAAAGTTCCCTTTTGGTCACACTATCATTACCAAAATATATCAATAGATCCCCCCTAGGAGTGATGTGGTGAACAAGGAGTTGGCACTCATATATAAGGAAGTGCGAAGCTATGTGGAAAAACATCAATCCACAAAAGGAAGTAACCCCAAAGCTTTCCGAAAAGCTTTGAACTTCTCCCTAGGTAGAGCCCTTGTGAAAAGTTCTACAACATTATCTTGTGTGGGCACATATGCCAAACTGATCTCTCCAATAGAGAACCTATCCCTGACATAATGATAGTGCACCTCAATGTGCTTAGTGAAAGCATGGAACACAAGGTTCCTCGCAATTGCCAATGTGATTTGACTGTCAGTGAAGATGATGGTGGCAAAAGACTCACCAATACCCGAATTAGCCAAAAGGTATTTGAGCCACACACACTCAAAACTTGATGTGAAAGCTCCCATATACTCAGCCTCATAACTAGAAGTGGCCAGACTAGGCTGCATCTTGCTCAACCAAGATATGCATGAGCTACTAAGCATGAATTTAAAACCCACTAGTGGACACACAAGTGTCATAGCAACCAACCTGTTCATAGTTAGAAAAGCATGTAAATCTAGTGATAAAGATCCCCCCCTTGGGATGAAACAATCCAAGTAATCGGATACCACTCAAGCAAGAAAAGATCCACTTAACTGCATGCCAATTCAAATTTGAATTTGAAATTTAAACAAGGCTCCACATAAAAGTGATCCTCCAAGTTAGGAGTTATTCCCTCAACTGAAATTTGTAGGTCTTTGTTCTTCCTAACTCCACGAGATTTTCTTTACAAGATTCCCTCAAGTAAAAACACTTTTACAATGGTTATTGATCAAACAACTACAATCTAAGGTTCTCATGCTTCTTCAAGTAGTTAAGATGATTCAGGTAAGTCATCCAACCTCTTCATCTTGGCCTTGCCCTTTGATTTCCATGCTTTGAACTCTTCTAGGTTGATGGTGTCCTCATCACCTGATTTTATGTCTTCAATTGTGCTTGGCTTCTCCTTGGTGAGGCTTGGAAATTCTTCTTCCAAGTCATATGGCAACTTGACCTTCGTGCATTCACTTTCAAACCAAGAGTCATTATCATCAAACACAACATCTATACTGGCCATAAATCCTTTGTTGGATGGATTAGAAAACCTGTATCCTTTCTGATTTAAATCATACCCTATGAAGATGCACTTCTTTGCCTTAGGGTCTAGCTTACCTCTGATTTGAGATGGAACATGCACATAAGCAACACATCCAAATATTCTACAATGATCAAGTGATGGCCTCCTACCATGCCATGCTTCATATGGGGTCATCCCATCAAGTGACTTGGATGGCAACCTGTTAATAAGATAAGTGGCAGTAGAAACACTCTCTCCCCACAAATAATTAGGCAATTTCTTTTCATTAAGCATTGACCTAGCTGCTTCCACAATCAATCTATTTCTCCTCTCTGCTACCCCATTTTGCTCAAGGGTATACCTGGTAGTAATCTCCCTTTTACTACCTCTGTCCTGCAAAAATTCATCAAATTCATTGGATAAGTACTCACCTTCTCCATCTGACCTTAGCCTCTTTAGACTTCTTCTTGTTTGATTTTCCACAAGTGCAAGATACTTCTTGAAGCAACTGAACACTTCATCTTTATGCTTCATAAAGTACAAGATAGTCCACCTACTGAAATCATCAATGAATGACACATAATACCTTGAGCCTGAAATTGAAGGGTCCTTGCTTGGTCCCCACACATGTGTGTGGACAAGTTCCAAATAATCTTCATGCATGTAGCCTTTCTTTGTAAAAGGTAACCTGTGTGATTTACCAAGCTGACAAACACTAAATTTATAGATCATATGTTGCTTGGATACATTATGTATCGCAAGCACACATTGATCTCTACATATCTGCTTTAATGTTCTCTCATCAATGTGCCCTAATCTTTTATGCCAAATCTCTAACTCAGACAATGTTTGATCTTTGTAATTATAAAGTGCAATGCATTAGGGGAAAAAATGAACCCTGAATGGGCCTTTTAGATTAAGGAGTGATTAGAGCTGGACCAATGAGAGGAGGGTGGTGGCCACAGTCTAGTCCCTTAATCACATAGGGTAGGCATAGGCTTCCCTGGTTTTTGTGTGGTCAAATATGCAAAAACCACCTAGAAATGGTGGGTTTCCTCTTGAGAATGGTTTTGAAAAACTCGAAAATCATTTGGAGCCCTTGATTTCTTGAAAGATCCAATGGCCATGGTGAAATGACAAAAGTCAAGGCATCTTTAATTCTAGACCCTTAGATTTTCTTGACAACAAGTGGCTACGATGAGAGCCATCATTACATTTTGCGTGAATCGGCGTGCACCCTTGGATCCAGCCTTTCATCGAACGGAGCAATTTGAATTGAGGAAGATTTTGGCGCTCTCATTGTAGGCCCTTAGATCTGGCCTTGATCCCATGGCTTATATTCCATCCTCAAAATCCAAAATCGGATTTAATCTCCAGCCATCGGATGAGGCAGGCGATCGAACGGGCGGCGTCCATCTACGAAGCTAGCTCAGCGCCATTCACGCTACAACGATGGATGATTCAAGATCCGACGGCCCACAATCTTGCAGAGAGCTCTCAAAAGCTGAGCCCCACTCCCACACAAGTGGCATCGTTCTCTCTCTAACTTTTCACGAGCTCAAACATTAGCCATTGATTTAAGATGATCGAATGGTCCAAGCTGCAGACGTCCCAGAGATCAGCTCAAGTGCTTCAACAAATATTATTTTATTTAACAAAACCATTGGTGGTTTCATATGCCACATTAAGTTCAGAGATTAAGATCCTTAATCCCTAAAAATTAGGGATCCTTACAAGGCCCATGCAGGGTTCATTTTTTCCCCTAATGGTTTCTAGTGTCCTCAAGCTCAAATGTCAATAATCTACCTGTTTTTTCTCCTTTGGCAATTCTCTTGAATCCATGTTGGGGGTCCACCACAAAGGCTCCATATTTGTTGAACTTAACCTCCAAACCCTTTTCCACTATCTTTCCAACACTCATCAGATTGTTGGTGATAGTAGGTACATAAAGAACCCTGCTCAACATATTTCTATTCCCATCAGAAGTTTTGACATTTCCTACCTTGACCATTGAATGCTTGGTGTCATCACCTGTCTGCACTTGGTGCTTTCCCTTGGGCTCCTCAAGATAAAAAAGGAGAGCTACATTGCCTGCTACATGGTTTGAACAACCCGAGTCAATATAGAAGAGGTGCTCTGCATTCATACCTTGTTTTGAAGACATATTCATAATGAGAAGGGAATCCTCTTGATCCTCTGTGTAATTGGTGAAGTCTTTTCTTGATTTATGTCCTCCTTGATAATTGTTGTTGTAGTTGTTGTTGTAGCCATGGTTGTAGCCTTGATTATGGTTGAATCTTCCTCTTGATTGTGAGTAGCCACCTCTTTGATATCCTCTTCCTCTCTGATTCATGAAGTTCTATAGCACTCATCTATAGCGTGATTAGACAGTCCACATATGCTGCATGGGGAAGAATTGAAAGGTCTCTCCCTACCTTGCTTACCTCCTTTGCCCCTTCATCTTGAATTCCTACATCTCCCTGCATAGTTAGCTTGAGAAGTAGTATCTTCATCCTCTACTTTCTTGATCTTCCCTTTATCTTTAGACTTTCCTTTATCTGTGCATAGGACAGAAGACTTGTTACCTCTTGATGGTTCTCCATTTTTGTTGAACTTGGCTTCATGGGTAAAGAGTTGTCCCATTAATGTGGTAAGATCTGGATTTTGCATGTCCATGTAAAGGTCCATAGCAGTTGTGAAGGCTTCCCACTTATCATCTGCCTTGATGCCATTGATTATTTGTCTCACTATTTTCTACTCTTCAATCTCCTCTCCTATGCTTGCCAATTGGTCAGCCATATCTTTGACTTTGGTCACAGACTCCGAAACATTCTGCTTGGGTTGCTTCCTTTGAGTAGTAAACTCAATCCACATTTGATTTTTTCTAGCTCTTGTATTGGAATAAAAGTATGAAGGCAATGTATCCCAAGTCCCTTGGGAAGTTTTACAATTCCTAATGTGAGGAAGAAGGAAGTCAGCGATATAGTTAAGTAGATATGACCTTGCTAAAGCATCTTTGGCACACCATGAGTTGAGTCTTTCAAGATCCTCTCTTGTAGGTTGTCCTTTGCTTCTGAAAATAGGCATCTCCTCATCTCTCCTGATATGTATCCATAGAGACTCCTTCCTTGTAGATAGGTCTTCATCCTCAAGCACCATGCTGGATAATTGTTCTTGTCCAATTTTTCAATAAAAGAAAGGAACCATCTCCCATTTTACCTCAACTTGCTCTGATACCACTGTTGGAAGAGATGAACGGATACCTCAAGGAAGTGAGGTGGTACTGCCAAAATCTACTTTGTACCTGCCCTATTTCACTTCAGGGTTATGTACTAGGTGCTCTTAGCTTGCAAATGAAACCAAATAAGTACCTATGTACTTTGGAGTTGGTTCCTCAAACATTCAAATCAAAACAGACTACTTGGCAAATAGCTAGTTTCACAAAACTTGCTATTTTGGTACTAACACCTGCTGGATCTTTTGCTCAATGCTCACAGTACAATAGCAATTGATAAAATTCCTTTTGGGTAAATCAGATTATCTTAGATAGCTAATGATTACAAGTGGATTCATCTAAAATGACAAATCACACACTGAGAAATCAATTTTAGCAATTGGATGCTTACCCCCGACTTTTTAGGGACTGAGTAATGATTGACCAGAGAGCACTTCGATGTACATTTATCCCAATTAGCTGAAGCAAAATCTTTGAAATTTGAGCAACATAAAATAGAGTTTGATCTGGTTTGAACAAGCTATAGAAGATGCAAAATGATGGAGAAATCATTGAGATATGGTCATGCAAAGTTCACTGTTCTGAGTAGTTGTTAGCAACAGACAAGGGAGTCAACGAAGATCTGGCAAATAGGCCAATAATTTTCCTCATGAAGAAGCAAGTACGAGCACTCACGCAGATCTAGCACTAAGGCAACCTTTAAATTTTCAAATCCTTTACACCCATTCAAAGTGATTTTCATCACTAAACACCATTGTAAATACCAATTCATCTTTTTGTAGCTCCATTTTGTGCAAGCCAAGGAGTCCTTGAGCTTGAGGAGCTTTAGAAGTATCTACCTGCCAATTTTCATATTTTTTAGATATCGTTTGAGCCCTCAAATAAGCCCTGGAACCTAATTTTTTACTAGGCCGGACACTAGGTCTGGACAGGGCCAAAACTTAGCCAAAAACTATAAAAAGAGCTAGAGAGCTCATTTTTGAGGTTAGATTGTAATCAAAACAAACTTGTAAGAGCATTTTGAAAGTAATCTAAAAACTCCATTGATTCTCACTCTTTGTCTTGCCTTGTGTGCGCGTGTGTGTGTATGTGTGTGCATGCTAGTGTGCTTCTCACTCACGCACTTGTGCCGCCACTTGCTCGAGGTCTTCATACCATCCTCACGTCTTCCCGGATTGACATTAAAGGAGGTGCTACTCATCACTGAGCTACACCAAATTTTGGCGCCGTTGCCGGGGATCGAGCTTTGAGGACGAGCGTGTGATGGTAAGACGTAGAGTTGACGCGTTGGAGTTGTAGGTATTTTCTTCACTCTCCTTGATTTTCTTTTACTTTCTTTGCCATCTTCATCACCATCATCATCATCACAATCGCCCACCTCCGTCTCCATCATCACGAAAATTTCTGTTTTTTGATCATATCACCTTCCCCACCTCATTTCCCTCATTTCACTTGTGAGAGAGAGCGAGAGAGCGATATTGCATGTGTGTTTTCTTGCATGTTTCTTGAGCTTTTTGCAGGACCTTGCCGAATCACCATCCCTAGCTTCCTGCGCAGGTACGAAACTCGACGAAACTGTCTCGTGGTCGCAGGCTTCTGTCGATCGCGACTGACAAAAATTTTTGGTCTTTTACAAAATTGAGTGCACCACTAGAACAAGCACAAAGAGCACATCCTAAAACATTAAAAACAGTAGAAAAATTCCAAGGTTTTCTGTCAATCGCGACCGACAGCCTCTGTCAATCGCGACCGACAGACCCTGTCAATCGCGACCGACAGACTCTGTCAATCACGATCGACAGACCTCCACGATCGACTGACTGCCACGTAGGACCCTGTCAATCGCGATTGATACCGTCGATCGCGATCGACAGCCACGACCGACACCTCTGTCAATCGCGATTGACACCGTCGATCGCGATCGACTGAAATTCCACGATTGATTGACTTTTACGCGTAGCCACGTGTCCATCGCGACTGATAGGCCCCCGATTGACTGAAATTTCGGCGAAAAAACCGGAAAACGTGTCGATCGCGATTGATACCGTCAATCGCGATTGACAGCCACGATCGACTCTGTCGATCGCGATTGACACTGTCGATCGCGACTGACAGCCCCGACGGACATCTCAGTCAATCGCAATTGACAGACCTGTCGATCGCGATTGACAGGCTTTTCGGCCAAAAAATTAGGGATTTTTATTTCAAGTTGGGGAAAAATTTGGTGGCATTTTTGTCAATCCATTAGCATTTTGTGAGGTTCCTACACTTGTGATTTGGAGAAAATCCTAGGATCTGTCGGCCAGATTGAATCTTGATTTAACCCCCTAAACCCTGAACAGTCATAACTTCTTCATACGAGATCAATTTTTTGAGCTCTAGGGCTTGTTGGAAAGCTCGTGGCATATACTACCCAGGGGGATTTTCAGATAGAGTATTTTGAAGTTGACCATACCCAGGGGGATCAAAGTCAGGGGTCTTTAGGAATGTTTTCTTAAAAATCACTATGCAAGTTTGTGTTTGGGCTACAGGAATGAAAATCATTGGTTCTGTCTTTAGAATTTAAATCTTTAAGCTAACTTTGGAGCTCTTACAGATCTATTGAGAGCATCGAAAGGCGTTCTCAGCAAGTGTAAGTGCAAGCTTGGGAACACACTTCCTGGGCACTCAAGGGCAACCGTGCAGGAAACAAAAGGTTGGAAAGTTTTAACCCCTTCTGTCAATTCATAGCCTAGGCTAAGAACGACTAGAGGTAGGAGTAAGTCAGGGTGACGATAGGCAGGTATCAAGTTGAAGACCACCGAAAACTCAAGTTCAAGCTAAAAACCTAATCTCTGTACTGTCGATAACATAAAGGAAAAGAACCTAACGTG
Organism: Ceratopteris richardii; assembly: GCA_020310875.1. Lineage (NCBI taxonomy): Eukaryota > Viridiplantae > Streptophyta > Polypodiopsida > Polypodiales > Pteridaceae > Ceratopteris > Ceratopteris richardii. Next base: position 120,575,290 of record CM035443.1, read on the forward strand.
GAAGGATCAACCTGAAAGCACGAAGAACATTCAAGCATTCCTGACGACGTAATATCAGACAAGACCTTAAACACGAGAAACAACTAAAAAGAATCAAGTGATTGATACCAATTGATCGGCAACGAGGTTGTACTCTGGGCAAAGAATTGGGCTACTTAGATAGGCATATGAACCTTAGATCAGGACGACATCTAGTAAGGGAGAGACAGAGCCTTAGATCTTCAGAGGCTAGTGTTAACCACACTGCTAAGTCTTGGGCCCAGCAGTTGAGCCACCACTCGTACTACCCTAGCTCGGAGACCAGCGAGTCAGAGATGTCTCAAGGCATGGACAGACCTACGGGAAGTTCAGGAGTGCCATACTTGTACAGGGTAGAAGGCCCTTACAAAACACAGTTGGAATACCTTAGGACCAACCGATTAGGTGCTAGCATCTATGAGGACGGCCTGGGAAGATCCGTGGTCCAGATTAAAAACCCTGACCAATCCATAGGACTAGAGCACCCAGCTGTCAAGTTTGAAAACGGTGCATACCTGGACAAAGAAGGAACCATATACGTAGTCACCAGTCACCCAGATAGGACAGATGAATTTGGGAATGTAATCTCCGAAGCGGACTTAGGTGACTTGGAACAAGGAAACATGGGTGTAGAACCTAGAACCCCTCGAGGCAAATCTGTTCTCACTAGGATTATCACACCTGAGTGGGTTCCCCAAGACAACAAGAGCATAGAGTTGCTCCTCAATCGAGAAACTGACGAAGCCTTTTGGAGGTATAAATCTAATCAGCCAACTGATATAGGAAATATCATGATCTACGAGTTTAAGGATCCTGATAGCCCAGGCAGAGTGACCTACTTAGATCACGCTTCAGAACGGATCTTTGTGGTTACGGAAAATGATAGGCATGCTTACACTTGGAAGGGTGAATTCATTTTCCCCCAACCAAGATCAAATGTATCCTATGGTCACCCTGGGGCTGGAACATCCCAAGCTCATGGAATGCAAAGAGACAGAAGTAGAGATAGACCAGAAGTAAGCTTTGCCAACCCAGTGGGCAGAGAAAGAACGAGGACGGAGACGAATAGGGTAGAACCTGAGATGCTTAGAGCTCACAGGAACCAAAGAAATGTGGATGGAATTCCTCTGCCGAGACCTAGAGAGCACACAAGAACTTTGAGACCAACCCAGCTAGTTAAGTCCATGAAGAATTACTTTGATGGCACAGGAGATCCCTATGATCATGTGGCGGAATTCAAGCAAGTCTTGAGAGCTGAGCAAGTGGAGGATCTATTCACACAGTACAATGCCTTCGGTCTAACCCTTAGGAACACAGCACTTACATGGTTTCAGCCATTGGATGAGCGACAATTCAGGTGTATAGACCAACTCCTAGAAGCCTTCATTGTAGAGTTCTCTAAGAGTGGCATAAGACACAATACCTCCTCATTGATTCACAGCTTCAAACAGACTCCCCAAGAGACTGTAAGATTGGCAGGAAGAAGATTTAGACAATATCTTGAAAGGTGCCCTGTTTCGGAGCTACCCACACCTGCCAAACAAGTAGCCTTATTCCTTGATGGATTGCTGAGTACGAAATTGAGATCCTACGTGTATCTGAAGGACCCTAGGACTATAGAAGAGTGTGTACACATGTGCATTGACATTGAAGATAACCTAGGGGAAGAACTAGAGCTTTCCAAAATCTACAAAGATTCAGATAGCGCATCTAGTCACTCTACCACGCAATCCACATCAATCGAGGAACTTGCAGAGAAAGTAGCTCAGAAATTAGGTGTAACTAGCAAACAAATCCCAAGGTTTGCTCCTGTGAAAAGGTGCTATACATGCGGTGGTGACCATATGGCGAATGTCTGCCCTATTATGGCTCAGCCCCAAGTAAATCCTAGTAGCCAGTACTGCACCATAGAACGGAGATACACCAATCACACCGCACAAGATTGCCCATACAACAAGCAGGCAGTTAGGCAACCCTATCCTCAACCCTATCCACCACAGGGAAGATACCAGAACCAGTACCCTCCACAGCCATATGGCAGGCCACAACAAAATTATCAACCACAATATCAAAACCAACAAAGACCTCAACCGGTGCTAGCACAACAACCCCCAGCTCCAGCCAATGTGATTCCGGTAAAGTATGCTGTTGCAGAAGAAAACCTGAATAGAGCTATAGTCCCTGTAACACCACTGCTTTCTGAAAGTGACCTCAGTGACCATAGCTTTGATTCTACACATGTTGATAGTCCCCAGGCGTACTACATGCAATCTCCAGAACATGGTGAGTCCTACTATAGTGAAGAGCCAAATGAAATAAGTTGGGAGTGATACGAGATATGTGTGAAGGTGAAGAAGGGAACACCTATCTTCCCATCACCTACCAGGAGTACACCACCAAGGCAATTTTGGACTCAGGTGCAGGAGTTGCAATTGCCACTACTTCCCTTTGGAAGCGTTGGGGCAAGCCAGCACTCAGGCCAACAAGGATGAAATTGCAAATGGCCGATGGTCACATAGAGAGACCTTTAGGATTGCTAGAAGGAATAACTATCACCACTTGTGGTGTTGAGTTTGAGCATAGCTTTGCTATATGTGACTTCAGCAAAAATCATGCCTATGAGATGATTTTGGGAAGACCATTTATGCGACAGTTGCAAGTGGTACAGGATTGGGGAACCAATTCTTTGTACCTGCAGCACTTAGGTGTTACGACCAAAGTCAATCTCAAAGATTACTCTCATAGATATGTTCCTCCTATCCAGTGGAATCCCATCCATAGAGCCAAAGATGATACGGAATCTGTGCATTCCATAGGGTCAGGATCCTCATGGATGCATGAAGACACCCACTTATGGATGTGCAAAGTAGCAGTAGAGGAAGAGAAGAGAGAAAAGGCCAGAGAAATAGGTGCAAACGAAACTCATAGACCCATTCAAGACCCAACCTATGCACCTGTAGTCTTTCCTGACGAGGAATTTGAACCCCATGGCTGGGCAGAAATCTTAGCAACAATGGATGTAGCCATCAATGAAGAACAATGGACACCTCACTGTGATGAGGATGGCTATGACATTTCAGTCTTCTCCATAGAGCCAATCATGGGAGAGGCAGTTCTAGAAGAATGCGAACCTAGCCCTGATGCATTTGAGGATGCAAGTGACTCCGATCTCGAGTCTATCATTATGGACCTACCATTTGCATCAGATGAAGAATACTTCCATGAAATAGAATTTCAACCCCAGAGGCACGGAGAGATTACAAATGATGTAAGATTAACAACACATGTGACGCCGAAGGAAGAAGGAAAGAAACGAAAGAAGAGAGAAGCCTCACCAGAAGAGGAAGAATCTTTGTTTGAGGTCCCAGAAAATTTTAAGAAATATGAGATAGATGACAGGAGAGTCATGATAAGAATGCCTAAACGAGAGGCACAATCGGGAGAGGCCTATGATAACAAAGAAACTACCAAGAAAATAGTAGTGGCCCTAGAAGAAGGAGAGGAGAGATGTACGTACATAGGTCATGACTTAACAGAGGAAGAAGAGCATACATTAATTGCCTTGCTAAGAGAATACAGAGATGTATTCGCTTGGAGTTACAAGGATTTGAAAGGTGTTGACCCTGACATATGCTCACACACCATTCCCATGACTTCATATGCTAAACCCTCTAAGCAAAAGCCCTATACATATAACGATAATTACGCTGCTAAGATCAAAGAAGAGATAGATAGACTGGTTGAAGCTGGATTTATCTATGAAATTGAGCACACCGAGTGGGTATCCCCCATTGTTGTGGTGCCCAAGAAAAATGGCAAGCTGCGTGTGTGTATTAACTTGAAAAAGGTTAATGCAGCCACGATTCGAGATAACTATCCGCTTCCCATCACAGAACACCTCTTAGAAAGAGTGGCAGGCAAGGAAGTGTACAGCTTCCTTGATGGATTTTCGGGTTACAATCAAGTAGCCATAGCTCCAGAGGATCAGCATAAGACAGCCTTTGCCACGGAATGGGGCATTTTTGCCTTTAGAGTAATGCCATTTGGGCTTACCAATGCACCAGCTACCTTCCAGAGGCTGATGTGCCATGTGTTTAAGGAGTTCCTGAGGAAGAGTTTAGAAGTCTATGTGGATGATCTTTGTGCTCATTCCAACATTAGACACACTCATATTCCTGAACTCAGACAAATCTTTGACAAATGTAGAGAATATCAAGTCTGCCTAAACCCAGTAAAGTGCGTTTTTATGGTCAGGCAAGGCAGAATTCTAGGACACATAGTGTCAAAGAATGGCATATCTACTGACGAAGAGAAAGTGAGAGCTATAGCAGAGTTACCTAGGCCAAAGAATGTCAAGGAAGTACAAGCTTTCATGGGGCATTGTGGTTATTATCGACGATTTATACACATGTACGCTGTCATTGCAAAGCCCATGTACGGACTTCTGACAAACTTTGAGTGGACTGATGAATGTGAGAACTCCTTCCAAGAGCTTAAACGAAGATTATGTTCAGCACCAATCTTGACCACACCAGATTGGAATAAGCCATTCCATGTTCACGTGGATGCATCCAATTATGCTATTGGATGTGTGCTTGCACAACCTACTGGTGAAGGTAATATGGATCTTCCAATTGCCTATGCTAGTCGACAATTGAATGCAGCTGAACGAAATACCACTACAGAGAGAGAAGGCTTAGGCATGGTATATGCAGTTAAGAAATTTAGACATTATTTGCTTGCAAATAAGTTTAAATTTTTTACTGATCATCAAGCATTGTTATATCTCGTAAACAAGCCATGCAATACAGGAAGATTAGTGAGATGGTTTCTCTTGCTCATGGAATATGACTTTGAAGTTGTGGTAAGGAAAGGTAGGACTCATTTGAGAGCTGATCATCTCTCTAGGCTCACATCGGGAGAAGCCCCACAAGGAGTATCAGATGACCTTCCTGACGCTTACTTGTTTAATTTGGAAGTGGTGCCGCAGTGGGCTAAGCCATTGGTACCAGTATTGACATACGGGCCTAACCATCCAGTGGTAAACACACGGAATAGAGAGGTTGTAAAAGCCCAAAAGTACCACATCATGGCAGGAAGTATGTACAAGCACACAGATCAAGGGATCTTGGCTTGTTGCGTAGAAGAGGATGAGTACGCTAAATGGTTGCAATTAGCACATGTAGGTGCGTTAGAGCAACACTACTCAAAGCAACGAACTTTACAGACTCTAAAGAGACTCGGAGTGCATTGGCCAACTATGGAAGCGGATGTCCAAAAGTTGTGCAAGGAATGCCCAATCTGTTGCACTAAACCACCTGTGGAACACACCACTCTTTATCAAGTATCCATTGTGCCAGATTGGAGTGAACCTCTAGTATCCTTCCTGAGGACAAACACATTCCCTCCAGACATGACTCTGGCTAGGAAAAGGAGTTTAGAACAAGAAGCCCTGGATTACTCACTCATTGGTGATAATCTATACAAACGCGGTAAAGACGGTTACCTGAGGCTATGTGTCCATGAAAGTGAATATCTTAAGATCTTGGAAACTGCTCACCAAGGTGTAGCAGGAGGACACTTTGGACCAGATCGGGTGATCAAGGCGATACTATTTGCGGGCTTTTGGTGGCCTACCCTTCACATGGATGCACATACCTATGTGAAACGGTGTGATGTCTGTCAAAGGACTCAGTATCCTATACGCAAAGATGAGATGCCACTGAAACCTATGATGGGTGGACGTGTGTTCTCTAAGTGGGGAATAGACTTCGTAGGTCCTATTAATCCCCCAGCTAAGGGTTCTCATGCAGAATACATCATTGTTGCAACAGACTATCTAACTAAGTGGGTAGAGGTAAAAGCCACGACGAAGAACGATGCTCAAACAACTGCTAAATTCTTGTTTGAGAATGTATTCACGAGATATGGGCTACCTATAGAGCTTGTAAGTGATAGAGGCACTCATTTCTTGAACGAAGTGATTGAAAATCTACTCCAAGAATTCTTGGTAATACACAAGAAGTCTGCCCCTTATCACCCTCAAGCTAATGGACAAGCTGAGAGCACTAATAAGATCTTATGCAATGTACTGACGAAATTAGTGAACACTAAACGCTCTGATTGGGACAAACAGCTGCACCATGCTGTTTGGGCATACCGAGTTGCCTACAAAACGATACTCCAAGCCACCCCCTTTCAGATGGTATTTGGCCAAAACGCTGTGCTACCGTTGGACTTCTTAATACCTACGTTGAAAGTAGCGCAAGAGCACGAATGGACAGGACATGAGCTCTCCTCTAGGATCTTTGACCTTGAACGATTAGGAGAAACAAGACTGAGAGCAGCTGCAGGGATATATGCAGCTAAGAAGAGACAGAAGGCATACTTCGATGCCCATGTGAAGGATAAGGGTTTGAAAGCAGGAGATCTAGTTTAAGTCTACACACTGAAGCAACACGCAAGGAAACTAGAAAAGAGAGGCTACGGACCTATGATCATCAATAGGATCTCCACGAGCGGAGTAGTACAACTAGCCACATTAGAGGGTGATGTTCTCCCAAACTATATTAGCGGATGCAGAGTCAAGTTGTATCAGGAACCCCTCACGGAGGAAATGCTCAGCCGACTCAACACTGCTGAGAAACGCAAAGAGGAAGAAAAGCGAGTTCGAGAAGAAGCTCAAGCAGAAGCTTTAGAACGCATCAGAAGGATGAAGTTACGAAGGCAAGGTAGAGATCAGCCTAGAGCGAATGACTATGCAGATCAAGGATATCCTATGGCCATGTGTGAAGTTGCAGGAACAAGCTCGCATAGGATAATTGATAGACGTCCTTTCATAACCCTAGATATAGGACAAGGAAAGAGTGCAAGGAACGTAAGAGCCTTGATTGACTCAGGCGCAGCCACTAGTGCTGTTAGAGTGTCTTACTGTCAAGAGTTACAGTTAACTGTCAGTCCTGTGGAAGCATATCTCATAGGATTGGGAGGCGTGGAAACCCCTTGCATGGGCGAGGTGGAACTTCCCCTCTACATTCATGATGAGGAAATGACTGTTAAAGTACTGGTGTGTCAAGATGAGGATCTCACTGAACCTCTTGTCTTGGGTCAAGATTGGATCTATGACCAAGCAGTCAATTTAAACCTAAGAAGTGGACTTCTGCAGGTTTGGGTCAATCATAGTCGAGTTACAGTAGAATTAGACAATGGAGCACTCAAGGAACTAGGAAAGGCACAGACTCCTGGTCCTTCTAGGGGTACACATGAAGATGACCATGCTGTTCTTGTCCAAAACCATGTGTTGCAGAGGAATGATATTCGCAAAAAAGGAGTCAGGGATGCAACGGAACTCCCTTCTTTTCCAAAGGCCAGAAGGAGGCAGCAACCCAAGGTGGATCAAAGGCAGAAGAAGCAGAGTACTACCTATGTCCGAGATCAAAAGTACCTGCGCAGCAGAATGTCCCAGAAAGTAAACCATGTGTGGGTGCGGAAAGGCGAACAACCGGTTGCACCACCGCCAACTACACGGGCTAAGTCTCTTATTAATAACCAACAACACGACATTAATAAGAAGTCTTGCAGAAATTCTCCTGCTAACGTGAAATCTATTTGGGTGCCCAAGAAGTCGATGAAGGCTAGCCCACAATCAAGACAAATTTGGGTGCCTAAGGCTTGCTTGCGGGCGCAAGTAGCTACGCCGAGGCCACGACCTATACAGCATAACCCATCTACTCATACAGCCAGTATTCACTCGTTCTCAACACTCAGGAACACACCAAGGCCCATGAGCATGCATATAATCAATTGTAAATGGGTCCCTAAAAGGCCTCATTTTCAAACCCAGATACCGATAAAGCTCTCTAGAGTCTCTACGAAACCAAAAACAAAGCCCATCCACTGCAATTGGCAGCCTAAGACCTGTAATAAACCCCCCGACCCCAATTTGTAAATTCATCCCCACTTACTAACTTCATTAGTCTCCTAGGACTACCCAAGCATTAACTACACACACGTGCACCGAACACTTACTAACTCATTATTCACTCCCGACCCTCAGGTTAATATTGTGATGGGAACAACAACGGTCCTCCCCTGTCCTGTACAATATTAACACATGGTTGTATATTCTCACAGAGACAGGCAGCAAGAGGTAAAATGGCAGATACGGTTGGAACTAGCTCCCAGGCAGGCACCAGCCCCCAAGTGGTGGACATCGAAAGCCTTCCGGTTGAGGAGGAATTAAAGGAAAGACCAGTGGCATTAAGGGCATTACACGCCATACCGATTCAAAATCCTCCACAGGGTCACACAATGCCGGTGGGCAAAGCCTCACACTGGTTCAGTGATGTTGCTGGACCCCTGGGTGAAGGCACATACATGTGGGAGTCCGAGGTAGAGTTCAATGGACGCTGGGGCAGATACCATTTCTTTACGAGGGAGTTTGAAAAGCTGCAGAATAATGAAGGACTGAAGTCGATATGGAAGAAGGCTGGGCTTTATGATTACTTCAAGTTCCAACTACCAAAGCCGGATTTTCTAAGGTGCTCATACTTAATTAGTACCCTCACTCCCAGCAAAGACAAGAAAGGATACAGTTCCTTTGTGCTCCCATCACTCACAAGGGGCAACGAGCTGAAGCGTTTCCGCTTGACTATCAACTTGGTGAGAGAAGCACTCGACATGAGAGGTATGCACATCCCAACAGAGAAAGAGACTATGGTTCCAGACAATATGAAGAACAGGAATCTGACGAAGTTGAAGGACATGGTTGTGATGACACCTACGATTGCCATCCACTTACGCATGGTCATGCAACATTTCGCCTTCCCCGCGCAGGAGAGGTTCACAATGCCTCCCAAAAAGATCTGGTTTAGCCTCTACCTGGCGGATGCTTTTGAGTTGACCATCAATATGCCCCACTAGATTATTGACCAGATTCATATGGCTCATCAGAGATGGTATAAGAAGCAAAAATCTATGCTGTATGGTTGCTGTGCACTTACAAGAATTGTATACAGATGTCTCGCATATGATGTACCGGTGCAGAGGGCTCTGATCTGGTCCAGAGCATAGGAATTTCAACGCAGATTTTCAGCTGTAGGGCCTCCCTCAAAGAAGATGAGAGGCTCCGTCCAGATGCCTTGTGCACAAGCTCGCGGTGCAACCCTGACGCCTGAGACAACCCCAAGACTTCCCCGACGAGTGCAACCATTTACTATCAGGTTACCGAGGCACAACACAGATGGCCCTAATCTTGTGTTTCCACCAGTACCGGCTGATCTGGAATTCCCGCATGGATTCACTCTGGAGGATCTAATGGACGAAGAAGTTGCAAGAATCATAGATGCTGTAAATGCGGAAGTTGAAGAAGAGCAAGCCGGTGGACAGCAAACTGCCCCAGACCAAGCCCAGCCCAGCCAACCGGACGTAGTCAATGTGGACGATGAAGAAGAAGCTCATGAGGAGGCACAGGGTGGACAATCAGAAGCAGAAGAACAAGAGTATGATCAAGAAGCCCTACAAGTACTGGAAGGTGCCCCCGCCTATACTAACGCATTAAAGAAGCTCTACGATACGATGAACCGAGTCCAAGAGCAACACAGGCTATCATTAGCTGCAGGTAAAGCCCTCATGAACCAGATTCTGGAGGAGGAAGGCGTGGACGAGCAATACCGTGCCACCCTGGAAATAATATCAGATGCTTTGGGAGTACCTGAAACGGTGCACACTGCACTAGCGCAATCACGAAGGACAGAGAAAAGATATGGAAGACGCCCCCCACGAACAGGAAAACGAATGAATGTATTAGGTTCAGGACCACAAGGCACCCCCACAACCACTGGCACAGCACACACTGTTCACGACACCGAGGAAGCCCACACATCGAGTGCACCTCCATCACCTCCCTTGCCACCTTCTCCCCCACATCCACCCCATTCACCTTCCTCTACCACGGTAACCTCTACTGTCACCACCTCCGAACCCACTACACACCGACGCACAAACCATCAGTCAACCCACATACTCTATTTCCACTGAACATATAAGTCTAACCATAGCCACGGTAAACCCCACTACTTCCATCACACTTCCTGGGAGTTCACAATTACACACACCTCTATACACGTTCACAACTATCACCGCCACCACAATCCCCATGTTCACAGTCACTCCCATCACTGCCTCCACTTTTGAATCCATGGAGGTATCACCCACATCTGCACCTCTCCCACCCCCCATTTACCCACAATCTCCCATTCCCCCACCTCCCCCCTCACCCTTCTCCAGTACTGCATCCACAATTCCCTTTCCCTTTCCCTTCCCCGCTGCATTCAACACCATTTCTCCCACCATTCCTTTTAATAATGTATGTAATAATATGTATCAATGCATGTCCCAACTTCAGCAACACTACCAACACCTTGACAACCAACATACAAGGCTCTTCCGAAGCCACGAAGATCTCCAAGCACGATGTAGGGATCTTGAAGAGCAGAAGCAGCTACTACAACAGCAGCACGTGACATTACAGGAACAATACGCACAATTAGAAGCCAACCCACCCCAAGCAGATGATGAAGAACGACGACACATGGACGAGCTGCTACATTCTCAGATCACGGAAAACCTGAAACTTCGATGGAACTTGGGCCTCCTCCGCAAGCATATGTGTACAGCGCTAGAGGAGAATAAAAGATTACAGAAACAGAACGAAGAAAATCTGGAGGCGGCCATGGAGGGTTCCCCACAGGAAATTGACCCAGAGCGATTCAAGGCCATTCCCTCTGAGAATATGAAGGTGGTGTTAGAAACTCATGCAGATCTAATGGAGGCCCATGCCACTTTAGAAAAAGAGAGAGATGAGTTACGAAGACAGTTGGCCACCCGACAGACAGAACCCAGCCAGAGCACAACCGCAGAAGATACAGCTGAAGAGGTCACTAAACTCCGGGCCGAACTTGAGGAATTACGCAGCAAGGTCATGCAATACGAGCGTCAGCCCTCCCCTCTGGTAGAGCCCGAGCCTGACGATCTTGTGCCAATTGAAGTAGAAGAAACATTCAAGGATCCCTATGTCCCGATGCCAACACCCGGAGGTAAGCGCACAGAACAGGGCATGGACACAATTGAAATTGAGGCACCTGAATGGATGCAAAAATTAGAGAAAGTAGCCACGATGCATGATGACAGGGTGGCAGTCCAAATCGCACTGATGTCAAAATTGGAAGAGGTTGTAATCAAATCCGATTATTTTCAGAATCTCTCACACCATAGGTGGATCGGCCCATCGGACGACCTGTATGTTCCTTTTTGCGTTCTAATGGCGGATTATAATGCGGAGATCAAGCGCCACACCTCAAGGGAACCAACCTCTGCCACCCAGTTTGCACCTGACGACATCCCAGAAAGTGCCATTGTACATCAAATATAACCCATGTTATTGCCCTGTATTTCGAAGGAGATCCTGGCCGGAGTACACACAAACAGTGCTGACGATTAAAGGATGTGAGAAGTGGCTCAATTATGTGTACTTCGCACCCCCTAAGGGCCCACCTACTGTGGGATATATGATTTCGACGATTCGACATTGGGGGGTCCGTTTCAAGAATGTACCTGATGTCATGACTCAGATGTGCCTGAAGATTTTCGAACTTATGCTGGTCACCTTCAAGACCTTCAAAAATGTCAAGGAACCGCATCTCTCAGCACTAGGATTTAATGAAGGTAACCAGGACCTTGCATACGACATGAGCACAACCCCATCGATTAATGTTGTGTATGCATGGCACGCTCGCATCAAATATCTACCGGCCTGCTTCAAACAAACGTTTGAAGAGATGTTTGTCACGGGGTTCTGGGAATATCACTCCGAGATATTCATTCCCAGACCATCCCATCTCTTGCAGTTGTTTGCAGTGGAACAAGCTCTCCATTCCGAAAAGCTACGTATACCACATCCAGAGGTTCCTGGGCCGGTAGACTGGGATGCTCTACTCACAGATCTGGCCAAAGGATTGAGAATCGCCGAACACCACTTAGCGCAGGATGTCGTCGAGTACTACATTCAGAAACCCACACAACAAGGGTCTGTCAGGGACGACAGACGCGAGAGAGGGGGGGTGTTAGCAGCAGACAAGGGAGTCAACGAAGATCTAGCAAATAGGCCAGTAATTTTCCTCATGAAGAAGCAAGTACGAGCACTCACGCAGATCTAGCACTAAGGCAACCTTTAAATTTTCAAATCCTTTACACCCATTCAAAGTGATTTTCATCACTAAACACCATTGTAAATACCAATTCATCTTTTTGTAGCTCCATTTTGTGCAAGCCAAGGAGTCCTTGAGCTTGAGGAGCTTTAGAAGTATCTACCTGCCAATTTTCGTATTTTTTAGATATCGTTTGAGCCCTCAAATAAGCCTTGGAACCTAATTTTTTACTAGGCCAGACACTAGGTCTAGACAGGGCCAAAACTTAGCCAAAAGCTATAAAAAGAGCTAGAGAGCTCATTTTTGAGGTTAGATTGTAATCGAAACGAACTTGTAAGAGCATTTTGAAAGTAATCTAAAAACTCCATTGATTCTCACTCTTTGTCTTGCCTTGTGTGCGCGTGTGTGTGTATGTGTGTGCATGCTAGTGTGCTTCTCACTCACGCACTTGTGCCGCCACTTGCTCGAGGTCTTCATACCATCCTCACGTCTTCCCGGATTGACATTAAAGGAGGTGCTACTCATCACTGAGCTACAGTAGTCATAACAAAGAAGTCAATAGATATGATCAACGAAATGTATGTATTATAACACATGATTATACATAATCATTGGCATTGAAATGATGCACAATGAAGGTAGTCTAAGTGAGCTATGATGTAAGTCACTTAGCTACTGTAAATGATCAAAAAAGAACTATCAATGAGGCCACCATGGACCGCACATTTTACAAGTCCTTTTATAAGGATTTTCTTCAAATTTGAATTTGAAATCCAAACAAGGCTCCACCTAAAAGTGCTCCTCTTGCAAGTTAGGATTTATTCCTTCAACTGAAATTCGTAGCTCTTTGTTCTTTCTAACTTCATGAGACTTGCTTTACAAGATTCCCTCAAGTAAAAACACTTTTACAATGGTTATTGATCAAACAATTACAATCTAAGGTTCTCATGCTTCTTCAAGTAGTACACATATTTGCTTCCATGCCTAGCCAAGTGTGATGGCTTGAACATTTGTACCAATAGATAGGACTTGCATAAACCACAAGGATAGTTTTAGGCTAAAACCAAGACTATGAGTACACTCAAGGTTAGAAAGATCTAGAGGGGTATGCGAGAAAGTCTATTATATGGTTGGAGTGGGTTCGAAATCGCTTGAGATATGGGACTTTGTTCTAAAACAAAGATAACTATATGGTTTGTTAATAGTTGGCTTGACATTTTGCACTTCATATTATTACCCAATGACATCAATGACACGGAATTAAGCATTGCATTGTATCGAATTAGAGACTTAGATGATGTTTCATTATATAGGAGTAATAGCTCTAGAGATAAGTGTACATGTGAGGTAATGGACACCTTTTTAGAGACCATTTTCCACTTTTAGTTGCCCGTTTCTTAAGGGAAAGTATAGGTGGAAACATCACATGGAGATGACTATGTAATGTAGTACACGGTGTTCAGAGGAAGAAGCTATATTGATCTCTTTTATTATGCGTTCCAATATACAGTTTCTTTGAGAAAAATGTAATTAATTAAGAAAAGGAAAAATAAAAAGTGGAACTATATAACTTGAAGAGGTCATTGAGGCTTATAATGATTTAAGTTCCATGGTTTGATAGAGGGCCCCTCGACGTCTTCTCAATTTCATCAAGCCCAAAATTATCCAAATTATGTATGTATGCGTCAATTCAATTGGTTGGGCCTTTCACCTCTCAAGGTTGGGGGTGGGGCTTCAACCTCTGTGGGCTGAGACTCGAGACCCATGACCACTTGGGTGGTGTGATGTTAAAACTATCCCCTCTCGGGGATTACTATGCCTCCAATTGAACCAATTATCTCATCATTTTAGGGCTCTCCCTTTTCCAATGTCTACCTTAACCAACTTTCGGCTATGTATCTTATTAGTTGCTTCATGGGATTCGAGTCCTATGGATACTATGCCCCACTTTTCAGTGTACTTTCAAATTAATTCAAGATACACAAAAAGAATAGATCTGAAGTATCGAACTCATAAAAAACAGAAAGAAACATCAGAATTAAGGTGATTCGATTAGTGCTTTTGATGATCTCTTGTGAAGGTATAGTACATGTTGAAATCTTGAATTTCAATTTGTGTGAATGAAATTATGAGAATTGTACATTATTGGGAAATTTACAAAAGTAGGAAAGTGGCTATTAACATGTCATAATTTTTTTTCAAAGAAGGTTCGACAGGTGCATATTCCTCTAGCTTTAACTTTGAAAATACAATCATACAGGTGAGCGAACATAGTATCTACGAAACCCACCATATCCCACAAAGTAGGGGCTAGATTCCGTTATAACTGATTACAATTGACCAAAACCATACATGTCCTGCCTAGAGGTTGAACTCTAGACCTCCGCCTCGATAGGCCAAAGCTTTAGTGAAACACTTATGAGACGTGGATATAACTTCTCACAATTGGAAGAATCCACGTCACAATATGAAATAAGTGACATCACAATATGAAGTAGTTGTTGATGCAACACTGCTGCCGTTCATGGTAATGTCTAGATGTCTTAAGCTTAGATGTTATGAGAATTGTACATGCTCATTTTGTTGATTGAGAAATTTACAAAAAGAGGAAAGTGGCTATTAACATGTCACAATTTTTTTTCCAAAGAAGGTTCGATAGATGCCTATTTTTCTAACTTTAATTTTGAAAATACAACTCTACAGGTGAATGAGCATAGTGTCTGGGGAACCCACCATATCTCACAAAGTAGCGGTTAGATTCGGTTATAACTGATTACAATTGACCAAAACCATACATATCATGTTCAGAGGTTAAACTCTAGACCTTCGTCTCGAGAGGTCAAAGCTTTACTAAACCACTTATGAGAGGAGACATGGACGTATCATCTCACAATTGAAAGAATCCACGTCACAATATGAAATAAGTGACATCACAATATGAAGTAACTGCTGATGCAACACTGCTGCCCTTCGTGGGAATGTCTAGATGTCTTAAAAGTCTGCAAAGTGGGAATGTCTAGATGTCTTAAAAGTCTGCAAAGAATGTGAAATTATATGAAACGTGGTGTTTTTGACTCTTTCAAAAGATTTTCCAACCCCTTGAAGTTGACAACTGATATGGATTCGCCCACTTGAGTGAGCGCCCAGTCGGTGAGCTCCGACGCCTGCAAACAACCATGTTTCTATGTCGGTTCCGCCGTCTAATCTTTTGCTCTTCCATGTTCACACACAGTTAGGCTGATCAGTCGTTTCTCCCTTCGCTACAAATACTGCACCACTCGATTCCTTCATGGCGTAGTCTCAATATCTGATAGTGCAGCGAGATCCGTGACGGGACGCACACATCTTTACGCGCTTGTGCACACAGACATATAGAAGTTCTGCTTTGATACCAGCAGCTATGGAGTGCTGTATGTTTAGCGCTTTTCCATCTTCCTTTGCGACGATTTCCTTGGAAACTGTTCTCTTTGCAATCCTTGCTGTTATACTAGTGGCGATCGCCATATCCCACATCTTCAAACCTAAGCTTCGGCTGCCTCCTGGCCCATTAGCCCTGCCAATCTTCGGCAATTGGCTGCAAGTCGGCGACGATCTGAATCATGAGAACTTGTCCCAGCTCGCGAAGAAATTCGGCGAGATTTTTCTTCTTCGAATGGGGCAACGTAATCTCGTCGTTGTCTCTTCGCCTGAACTCGCTAAGGAAGTGTTGCACACTCAGGGTGTGGAGTTTGGATCCCGAACTCGAAATGTCGTCTTCGACATCTTCACAGGCAAGGGCCAGGACATGGTGTTCACCGTGTACGGCGATCACTGGCGCAAGATGCGACGGATAATGACCGTCCCGTTCTTTACCAATAAAGTGGTACAACAGAATAGGGTTTACTGGGAGCAGGAGATAGACCTCGCACTTCAAGATTTGAAGAGCAGGCCTGCCGCTGCAACGACTGGCGTTGTTATCCGTCAGCGTTTGCAGATGCTGATGTACAATAACATGTACAGAATGATGTTTAACCGCAGGTTCGAGAGAGAGGACGATCCTCTCTTTGTCGAACTCAAGAGGCTCAATGGCGAGAGGAGCAGGCTTGCACAGAGCTTTGAATACAACTATGGTGATTTCATCCCTATACTTCGACCATTCCTCCGTAAATACCTCCGGCAATGCCAGAAAGTCAAGGAGGAACGCCTCAAGCTCTTTAACAAATACTTCATCGAGGAGCACAAGTGAGCGGCTTTAGGCGCTTCCTTATGTTGATCTCTCTCTCATAGTTCTGAACTTGGAACTCACCGAAACTTCTGTTTTCATTTGCAGAAAACTCATCAAGCAGAAGCCTCCTTGCAACGAGGAGAAATGCGCACTGGACCATATGCTTGATGCTCAGAAGAATGGAGAAATTACAGAGGAGAACATTCTGTACATTGTGGAGAACATCAATGTGGCAGGTAATGAGGGATTCTTTGATGCAGCTCATCCCATTTTTTTTACGTTACTGTAATGTTGCCTGCCTACAGGAGCCTGAGTTAACACATTTTTTCTATACTTGTAGCGATTGAGACTACATTATGGACCATTGAGTGGGGGTTAGCCGAGCTTGTCAACAACCTTGACATTCAGAAGAAGGTTCGGGAAGAGATGAACACAGTGCTGGGTAAGGGAGTTCCCATCACCGAACCTGATGTGTCAAGACTACCATACCTGCATGCTGTTTTGAAGGAGACGATGCGTCTGCATATGCCGATCCCTCTGCTTGTGCCCCACATGAACCTGCTGCAGGCGAAGCTGGCCGGCTACGACATTCCAGCTGAAAGCAAGATCTTGGTGAATGCATGGTGGCTGGCGAACAACCCTCAGTGGTGGGAGAGACCGGAGGAGTTCTGTCCGGAGAGATTTCTTGGAGCGGAGAAAATAGAGGCGAACGGAAACGACTTCAGGTTTGTGCCATTTGGGGTGGGAAGGAGAAGCTGTCCAGGGATCATTCTGGCTATCCCGATCGTCTCGCTTGTGCTTGGACGCCTTGTGCAGGCCTTTGAGCTGCTTCCTCCGCCAGGGCAGACCAAAGTGGACATCGCTGGCAAGGGAGGCCAGTTCAGCTTGCACATTGCTAAGCATTCTGTCGTTGTATGTAAGCCCATCAATTGAGCCTCACGGAGTATTGAAATCCGGTGGAGATGAAAACCTGGCAATCAACCAAAACCCTCCTTATGAAGCATCTTTGCGGCGCACTCATCAAACCCTGAGACACAGATAACATTTTCTCTATTTCTTTTTTATTGTTTTATACATTGAAAACCCCATTGTTTTATCAGCATCGATAGAGTATAACTCTACGATCTAGCTACATTTAGCACAACATATATACTTCTTAATATATGATGAGTTCCATTGTGCAATAAGAGTAACTGTACGTGCAATGTATCGGATTTTCTTTCCTCAATGAACCATAAAAAGTGGCGCAGATTTGTCTTCTACTCTATCGAAATAGTGAATTGCTGATATTTGCTAAACAATTGATGTTCGCTAAATGATTGCAGCCCATGAATTTGTCAAGGAGATCTATAAGAGCGGGAAGCTGATAGTCAATTCTCCATGCATAATATGTTAAAATTTTCCATGCGAAAAGAATGTATTGTAGGATTAATATAAGGATGTGAGGGACCGACAAAGTGAGACTTATAACAGGAACTTGTATTGAGCTGCGAATGCAATAAAGATACAAAAGAAAATACCATGGAAAAAGTCTCTCTATAATGGATGCTTGGGATCTTGGAGAAATCCTATGCTTTAATGTGAGACTTATAGCATGATGTACTGACATCAGTGTCAAATATCTTTGGAAGTAGCCAAGTATGCTTTTTCGAGGAAGTGATAGTTGTTGATATATTTTGATAGTGATGTGTGTGAACACACTAAGATTGCCAGGGAACTTTTTTCCCTCTCTAGGAGGTTTTTTCCCTAGCTCATATATAGGCCTATAGCCCTAATGGATCACTTATCTTTGTACATTAACTTGGTAATACATTAAATATTGTGTGTTTTCCTCCAAGCTTCTTCTTCTTCCTTGTGCTATTTGCGTGCTTTTGTAGACCTCAAACTCCAACAATTGGTATTAAAGCAAGTCACTGCTTAAATGTAGGGCATCATTGGCACCCCTCTAGTCATAGTCTCAGAATCACATGAAAATTTGCAAGTGTACTGAGGGTGATTAGGAGCAATGATGTATTTCGTACGTTGGCTGTTGAGGACAACTTGGATGGTACTAATTACCCATTATGGGCATATATGATGTGTCATGTATCGGTCGCAGAAGGACTGTGGAATATTATGCAATGTGTTGAAAAAAGGCCTACCACACTAAAACCAATGATGTATTTTATATGTTGGTTGTTGAGGATAAGTTGGATGGTACCAATTACCCATCATAGGCATATATGATATGTCATGTATCGGTCGCAAAAAGACTGTGGAAATATTGAAAAAAGACCTACTACACCTATAAATATAATATTGAAGATTATGCACATGTCATTGAAGATGATGATCCTCAAATTCCTATTCTTGCCCCGATTCCTACTGCACCTTATATAGAGCAACTTCGATGGGATGGCAGAGATGGTTAGGCACATGCGTTGGTAGCTTTTTCTATAAAACATGCCATTATCCCTCATATTCTCTCTTGCAAAACAACGAAGAATTCTTGGGATACACTTACCATTTTATAGTCAGCAAAAAATGAGGCTCATTTTTCTTACCTTTGAAAACAAATGGAGAGTGAGCATATGAATGGAGGAGATTCTATGGATAGTTTTTTGACAAGGATAAAAGATTTAAAAGAGTAATTGATTTCTGTAGATGAAGTCTTGCAAGATAGTTCACTTGTGCAGATTGTTCTTATAATGGTCTTCCAGATTCATATTAGAGTTTTTCTTCTACTCTTTGGTTGATGATGAAAGGCAATCCAAATGCCTTAACATTTGAGGAGTTAGTCTCTATCTTATTTCAAAAAGATTAGTCTAGGAAGTTCAAGTCCATAACGCATGTTGCAAATCTGCAAGCTTTCTTAGCTAGTCAGAAGGGTAAAGGTAAATGGAGCTCATCTACTAGTAAGAAGAAATCTACTAACTCTACACATTTAAAAAGGCAAGACAAAGATGGGAAGAAAACAGAAAAGCAAAAATAGTTGTGCAAATACTGTAAAGGAAATGATCATGTCATAACGAGTTGCCCAAAACTGGCTGCAAAAGATGTAAAGAAGAAAGAGGCTGGAATGGTTTTTGGAGAAGCCTCTACACCTAAAATAGCATCTGCTAATCTTGTGCAGAATGAAGAATGGGCGTTTATGACTGTTTGTAGCTATGACCCATCTTCTCATGAACAATGTATGTCTGTAGTAGGCTCAAATGTTAGATACTTTAACTGTGGGGTAACCAATAATATTACCTCACAATGTAGTGAAACGGTATCCTCTCTGCCCAAACTTGAGGGACCTAGTACACATGTATGTGAAGGCTCTGTTTTGGGCAAAAATGTAGCATTCACCCTCAAGGATGTGAAGGAGGCCATGGGGTACATGGGGAGATTGTTTTGCCCAAAGAGCTCTAGAACGTTCTAGAAGCATCCACTTGAGTTAAATTTGGTTAACCCGGACACTTGGCACACATGTAGTTACATGGTTGACACTTGGATGATTAGAATCCACCTGCCAAAGAAGGCGGACCTTTGGAGAGAGCTATATATAAAGGCATACGGTTGGGAGGAGAGTCGTCTTGCTAGCACGTGGTGGTCGTAATCTTGCATTGGTATTAGAGCTAAGCTTTCACGGTGACCTTGGTGGCTCATCATCTTCCTTACAAGCATCCATGAAGGCTCATTTCTTTACCTTTATGATTGTACATAATTTTATTGTGATATCTTTATTCACTATGTTTCATTATTCCTTGCGAAGGAATTTGCGTGAATCTAACGCAGCTCTTTGCCTCCCGAGTTCTTCCCTTAGCTCTACAATAAGTGGTGTGACATTTACATACGAGTTTTGAACCGATCACACATAAAAGAAAAGATTTTATTTTGTTCGCTTGTTGCACGAAGATCGGAACTCGGGTGATTTTCAATCCGAGAGATTTTGTTCTATCTTGCCGGGTATCTTCATCATCTTAACATAGACATATAGTCTGAATTCGGAGGATTTGGATCACCGCACCTCATTGTTCGTGTTGTTTTTGAATAGCGACAGGCACACTCACATAAAGTTCAGCATGAATTGAGTAGGCTACAGGAATCCCTGTGACCGGAAGGATATATACGTGTCGCTTTATCCATCAGAACAAGTGGCACTGATGGTGCCCTATTATGTGCTGCTCCAAAAAAAGCAGTACATCGGAAGCAAAATCATACTTGCTCTTGTGAAGAGGCATGGAAGAATCGAATTTTATTGACCTCATAGATATAAGCGTTCTGTTCTATGCATCATCTCTTGCTGCTGATGTGATTTAACTACAACAGTATTTATCATATCCAACATGTGCAATGTGATAAAGCTATAGTGGTTTTGTACAACTTATAGGATTCAATCTCGGACCATTTGATCTTGGGTCTGCCTCTACTAGAGTGCTCGAGTGTATCCACGAACATCAAATCTTGACTGTCCAATGCGACGAAGAAGGCTACAGGAATCAAACCGTCGACCTCGAGCATGGAGATATCTCTGCTATCCACAAGACCAGGCACTTGATGAATACGGATCAAGGCTTATACTTATGAGTACAATATTTTGAGTATCAAAATGAATCAAAGATGGATCTCTACAGTGAGGTAGCCAGCCAGATTCGATATGTCGATGTCCACTTGCAGAGATGAGTTCTATCCACTCCACCAAGAAGGCTCCATATCTCCATCAAAACCTGAGTTTGAGCCAATTGTGAACCTGATTTGATGAAGCCAAGTGGAGCCAATTGCTCCTCATGGATTTGACCTCTAAAGAGATTTGACTCTTGACTTTTTTATTTCATCTCAAACGTAGTTCACTTGAAGCATCATCCACACATCACCCGATGGCAAAAGATGGGCTAATGCAAGCTAGTCCATGGAAGGCTTCATTTCTTCAAAGAAGAGGACAAGAGGAAGCAATGGTCTTCAAGGAGGGGTATGTGATTCTTCCTCACGGACCAAAGGATGGAGAATGGCTCTTCCCAAAGATCAATGGAAGGATATAGCTCTATGTGGAGCTAAGTACTTTACAAGTTGATGTATCCATTTTAATATTTGCTTTGCTCTATGCTTTCATATAGAATGCATTGCTATTATCATTTAAGTAGGGAAGAAGTCTTCAATTCTGAAAACATTGTATGAAATTTAATGAAAGCAAAATAGAAGAGCATTGAAGTATGAAAACACTTATCACACATAGGCATACATCTACGAAAGAATGTTGGGTTATTTTTCCTTTTCAAAGAATGTTTTCATGCACACAACACGTTTTCCTCTTGCTTGAAAAAGATAGTTAATGCTCAAGTTAATTATGCACATGAACAATTATATCTTTTTTAAAAAAAGCTAGCAAGTAGAATGTCCATGCATGGATGATTGGGAACATGCATTTTCAAGCTCAAGAATTTCTTGATTTAAGTTTGGTGCATGAAAGGAGAATGCCAACACGTACATGCACTCATATGCATTTGCATGCAAGAACATGCATTCACATATGCATGATTGTTTGTTAAGTAGTTGAATACTTATACTTTTGTTACCGTCTATTTCTAACTTGACTTAGATAGCTAGGGAAAAAAGCAAACTAGGTAGTTGCAAGGCTCTTGGCTGCCATGCAACTCAAGTAGCAATTTTGTTTTTCCCAAACATGATACCTAGGTATCATAAATTAGGAGTCTTGATTAGGAAAAGTAAGCCCGTCGAAAGTCAAGTGTTCAATTTTCTTGCTCATTGGAATGACAAAAAAATAGGGATGCTTGAAAATTTCCATGATGACTCTTAGTTTATGCAAAAACTTAGAGAATCCTAATGACAAGCCTAGATGTATTCGATAGCTTGGATTTAAGAAATCATGCATCCAATTAGGTTGATAAAGTTTCCTTTGGAAAGATTTTATTTGATTCTATCCCAAGACATAATAAGAATCAAATAAAATCAAATGGAACTTAATCAATTGAACTTTCAAGTTCAAAGGATAGTTGATATTTTCCAAATTTGTAAAAAATCATGGAACTTTTGAATTTTTTTGTTTCCATCCTAAAGAGTGATAAAAATCAAAGAAGTGAATAAACTTTAGCATCACTTGAACTTTAGTGTTCAATAGTTGGATGCTAGGTTCCATGACTGCATCTCTAGTCAAGATGCAAAGTTTTCAGAAAAACATGGAAACTTTATTAAGCACTTTTTTGAGGATGAGAAAAGTATGTTTGGTTTTGTTTAAGCTAAATAGAGCATAAAGAATAAACGCAAGTCAAAGTAATCTTCGGGAATGAAGTTACTTCCTAAAGATAAGCCAATAAAATAAAATAGTTTGGTTAACTATTCTATTTGGTTAAAAAGAAATATCTTTTGGATAAGCAATAAAGCTTTAACTATTCTATTTGGTTAAAAAGAAATATCTTTTGGATAAGCAATAAAGCTTTAAGTTTTGGTCTTGTCCAAAAGTCAAGAATTTTTTTTGAAGATCATTCCAGTAAAGAAAAAGATTCCAAGACGAATCATTGGAATGGAAATCAAAAGATTCTGAGATGAATCATTGGCTTAGTATTACTTTATTCCTTGGCAGGAATCTAAAGTTCTTGAAAGAAAAAATCTCCTTAGATGTGAGATTGGAATCTTTCAAGAAAGTTTACAGCAAGTAGTTCAAAATAATTCCCAAACCACCGATATTGGTAATTAACTCCAAATATTGATATAACCTAAAGGTGTATCAAAGATTCTTAGCTTTGGAATCTGAGAGGCATTAGTGCATGCTTGGACTTGAGTTGGGGAAAGATCTCTAAAAACCCCATAGGTAAGCGAAGATGCTTTTGTTAGTTTAAGAGATCTTAATAATAAAGAATAAGTCTTTATTCTAGTCGCAAGGTCAACCAGACTTGAATCAAGCTTGGCCATGATTGTCCAAGAACGTGCAATTGGAACTACTCTGAAGTTTGCCCAAGTATTGGCAATTAAATTCCTTTTGGGAATTATTCACTCACATTCAATTGATCCAATGGAAAATTGTGAAAAAATTAAACTGTTCTGTCTGAATAGAGTGAAGAAATTCCAAGAATGTAGTCTACAACCATGAAGATGGTGCTTAAGTCTATGGAAGGTAAAACATAATGTTTGCCTATCCTTAAAGGGATTTTTGTACAAATCTAGAAAGCATATGCGGATGCTTAGACTTAAGCAGTAGAGAGATTCCTGTAAAGTCTCGATCGAGATAGGTACCTAAAAGCATCACTAAGAAGTAATCTAAAGACAAGAAGTCAAAAGATTTTGTCACTATAAATTGTTCAAGAATAAACCAATTGAACTTGAATTATTTGTGAGTTCCATCAAAAGGTTTTCAAGTTCCCAAAGGAAACCACAAGATCATGAAACGATCATGTGAAGGGATCAAAACCTAGAAAATCTAGTTAGAGGTAATGCCTGAAACTTCAAAATTCTCGTGAAGAATTGATGCAAGAAGGTACTCTATCAAGATATGTTTAGACGTTAGGATAAGTATCACCCACACATTAATGTGAACATAAAATAGGGTGGTATGGGACACCAGATTTTATACTCAGATTGATGTAGGAAAGATGGTATAGGACATCGGACCGTGGGATGATAATTACCTTTTAGTCGTAGAATAAATCTTGAAGTTAGATTTGATGCTCAAGGAAATTAAAGAATTCAAAGGAGAAATTTGAATTCAAGGAGGATAAAAGCTTGATCTCAAGATACTTGAAGATCAAGTACGTAAGAAGATGCAAAGTAAGTAACTTCCAAAGATCTTCTTAGAACACTTCAAGCTAAAGTGTTATTGATTCAGAAATATTTGATAAATTTTTGAAGCAGTTGGACTTTGACTTTGAGTAGATCTTTTCAACCAAGGATTTGATTGACTAAGTCAAGTACAAAATGTAACTCGGTAAATTCAATCCTTTGACTCAAATCAATGCTCAAGAATCACATTATGAGTAAGGAGTCATAAAGATTGAATATAGGCATGAACTTAGTCTCAAGTGAAGCATTACTGAGCAACTCATCAATAGAATCTCAGTGGCTCGACACATTGATATTGGTTACCATACTAGTATCTTGTGGTTGGATGATGTTTTAGATTTGGTCTGAATCGTTTTGAGAATCCAAGTTATTTCTCTCAAAGAGAGAAAAAATTCAATATCCTGTTGAAACAGATCTTTGAAAATCTAGAGTTCTGAGTCACCTAGACTTTGACCCATAGCAAGTTTATATATCTTCGAAGTTTGAACTGGTTGTACAGAGTTTCAATTATTTCTTTCTGCTTTCCAAATCTTTTGGAATTGGCTCAAATATGGTATCTCATTCCTTTTGCAAAAGACCAGGGTTAGCGGGTTAGAATTAGCTTACTAAATTGAACATCCTAGATAGATGTTATGTATAAGAACCTTTTCAATCTTCAAAAGATGATAAGTCCAAGATTGAATTATTCAAGTTTTACTTCAAGTTATAGCATAAATGATTTTCTACAGTCCAGAATAGAGAAGTTAGGAATTGCTCATCAGATTGACAATCCCCAAGAACTTTTAGCTCAAGTCTTTGAGAAAAGTATCCTACGTTGGATAATTTTCATTTTGAATTTGAATTGGTCAAGATACAGTACGATTGACTCAAACTAAATGGTAAAATCTTTCGTGCAGCATACATAGGATTTTTAAACTCATTTGGACAGAGTAGTCCTCTAGTCGGGTAAAAAAATCAAGTAATTGTTGGATAGGAGTAAACCATTGTACAAACATCCAAGTTTGATGGAGAGTGTTAATCTCCAAAAGAACAACCTACTCTTGAATTTAGAACACCTCTATATCAAGAGTAAGTCAAAACTTTCACCAAATTAGAAGTCCAACCTCCAAATTATCAAAAGTTGAAAAATTCTGTGAAGAAGATAAAACACAGAAAGTCTGCTGCACAATTTCTTCTCATTGACCTATCAAACATGTAAAGTTTTCTATGAAATTTTGTATGAAGTGTCGCCTAGAAGTTGCGCACCTCCTCCAAGTTAAAGTTCTTCAAAAGGTTTAGTATAACTTGAGAAATCAACTTCACAAGTTACCTATGTCCAAATCTGCACTTCTGAGAAGTCGATTTGACACCCCTAACTTCTTAACTTTGGTTCTCACAATGTCGAACCCGTTTTACCAAATCCTTTTGGCTGTAGATAGCTTATCTTTCAACTTAGATTTTGAGCTATCATATGTGTAAAACTTTACACTGTGCACTGAGCACTACTCATTTCTTTGGACTCGAAATCTGCGCCTGTTTCAGAGAACTGTGAACATTCATCACATATGAATGTTCCTACACACAATTCTCCTAGCCTGTTTACAATTAGACTCTGAAATTCAGGTCAAAGACTCATTAACTATCAACTTAGATATCCTCAAAAGGATTTCACAAATGATCAAACACAGACGGAGCAGACACGAAAAGATCGGGCGCAATATTTCTTCAATTACTCAGAAAAAATACAGTTGAGTGATGAGAGGAAAACTCAACTAACATTTCACATGTCTCATGACATCTAACTTCTCCTTTCTTGACATCTATGCTCACTCATCTATTCTTTCATATGCTCTCATATCACGCCTCGACATTTTCAAGGTATTTATAGAGAAATTTCTACAAGTCTATAACTAATCAAAGATCTAGGGGAACTATAACTATACTAATGTACATATGTGTACATTCCTCATATCCTCTGAATGTATCTTTCCTCCAAGATTCAATTGGTGATTGATCTGCACCAACAGCTCCCCCTCAATCATCAATTGAGATTTCTCTTTTCTTCTTTATACCTGCCATGTCTTTAAACTTCTGTAGCTTTGGTCCATCCAAGCTCTTTGTAAGCATATCAGCTATTTGATCTTTAGTTGAAGTATGTATGACTTCAATCTCTTTATCCATCATCTTCTCTCTTAGAAAGTGATACTGTATCTCAATGTGTTTGGTCCTGGCATGAAAAACAGGATTAGCAGCTAAATACAATGAACTCATGTTATCTCCATATATAATTGGTACCCCATGCACAATGTCAAAACTCTTCATCAAAGTCTTGAGCCAAATCACTTCCTTTGCAGCTTCAACCATGCCTTTGTACTCTGCTTCTGTAGAAGACAAAGCAACTGTATGTTGCTTCTTAGAACACCATGAGATAAGTTTATCTCCCACATAACACATGTATCCAAAAGTTGATCTTCTATCATCTGGATTACCTGCCCAATCTGCATCACTATAAATTTTGATATTTGTATCTGAGGTGAACCCATAATACAAACCTTCATTGAGTGTACCCTTAATGTACCTCAACACTCTTTGACCTGCAATCCAATGTTCTTTCCTTGGGCAATGCATGAATTGAGACAAAACCCCTACTGCATATGATAAATCAGGTCTAGTTAAAGTAGCATAGATAAGACTACCAACCAAACTCTGATATTGTCTCATGTCCTTGAATTCTTCACCTCCAAACTTACTCAATTTATGATTCACCTCCATTGGTGTAGGTGCTACCCTGCAATTATCCACTTTAAACTTGATTAACAAGTTCTTCAAATACCTTTCTTGGGTCACAAATACTCCATGCTGAGTATATGTAATCTCCATGCCCAAGAAGTATGACAAGTCTCCCAAGTCACTTATTTTGAACTCCTTTTCCATTTGCTTCTTGAGTCTTTGTATTCCTTCTTCATCTGTACCTGTAAGGATTATATCATCAACATATATGCACATGTATATGAAACCATTATCACTTGCTTTGACAAGCAAGCTACTATCTGCTTTAGACACCTGAAATCCAAGTTCTTTCAAGAACTTTACAAGTCTATAGTTCCATGCCCTTGGGGCCTGCTTCAAGCCATACAAAGCTCTCTTGAGCTTGCACACATGATCTGGATACCTTTTATCTCTGAACCCTTGAGGTTGCTCCATGAACACATCATCTGAAATATAACCATTCAAAAAAGCATTTTTCACATCAAGTTGACATAACTTCCAACCTTTACATGCAGCAATAGCTATAAGTGTCCTGATGGTTGTCATCTTTGCCACAGGACTATAAGTCTCATCATAGTCAACACCATATGTTTGAGCAAACCCTTTGACAACAAGTCTAGCTTTATATCTAGACACACTTCCATCTGCAAACCTCTTGGTCTTGTAAACCCACTTGCATCCAATGATTTTCTGACTATTTGGTTTTGGAACCAAATCCCATGTTTGATTCTCCAATAGTGCATCAAATTCTTCCTGCATAGCTTTCTCCCATTTTTTCTTACCTTTTGCCTCTTCATATGTAGAAGGGTCTTCATCTGTTTTCATCATATAAGCATAATCTTTTGTGGCCAAAAATGAAGTATCATAGCTATACCTTGTAGGTTGCCATTTATTCCTTGTAGACCTCCTAAGCTCTCCACTTCTTGAGGTTTCTGGTTCTTCATATTCAGGATCAAATCTTGGTGTTTCTTCCACTTCAACCTGCACTTCATTATTCTCTTGTTCATCAAATATTTGAACCTTTGATTTACCTTTCCTTTGGCTCACTTCTTCTTCATCACCTGTATTGATATTGACTGTACCTGCATACCAAGTACTTTGCTCATCAAATGTAACATCTTTAGAAACCATGAATTGTTTTGTAGATGGACTCCACAATCTATAGCCCATTTGCTTATCATCATAACCAATGAAAACATATTTTTTAGCTTTAGGCTCCAACTTGTGCCTTAATTGTGATGGCACATATGCATATGCCACACATCCAAAAACTCTGCAATGATCCAAGGTACGTCTCTTACCCCACCAAGCCTCATATGGTGTCATACCCTGCAAGGCTTTACATGGTAACCTATTGACCAAATAAGTGGCTGTATTTACAGCCTCAGCCCACAAATAATTAGGGCAATTTTTCTCCTTCATCATGGATCTTGCAAACTCAACAAGTGTTCTATTTCTCCTTTCTGCTACACCATTTTGTTGAGGAGAGTACCTGCAAGTAACTTCCCTTTTTATACCTGCATTCCACAAGTAATCACTGAACTCATTAGAAAAATACTCTCCCCCTCCATCTGACCTTAGTCTCTTCAACTTATGTCCTGTAATTCTTTCTGCATATGCATGATAGTGTTTGAATGTATTAAACACTTCTGACTTATCTTTGATCACATAGATAGTGATCCATCTAGTAGCATCATCAACATAAATCACATAATACCTTGACCCATTTATACTGAAATCCTTTGATGGTCCCCACACATTTGTGTGTACCAATTCAAGCTTCTCTGAGTACATAAAACCATGCTTGGAGTAGGAAAGCTTATGAGCCTTACCTAATTGACATGCCTTACATCTGTATGTCATATGTTGACCTACAACATTAGGCAATCCAAGCACTGAACCATTGTTAATCATGTCTTTAATACCTCTTTCATTGAAATGTCCAAGCCTCTTGTGCCAAAGATATAACTCAGAGATCTTATGTCCTCCATATGTGAACATAGCATGACCAATATTGCCTTGAATCTTCAATGTAAATAATCTTCCTTCTTTCTTCCCTGAAACAATCTGTTTATACCCTTGGCTAGGGTCTTCACATCATTAGTGAACCTTACTTCATATCCCTTTTCAACAATCTGTCCTACACTTATCAAATTCTTAGGAATTGTAGGAACATACAAGACCTTACTCAATAAGGTACTACCATCCTTGGCCTTCACTGATCCAATTGACTTCACATTGTGCTTTGTGTTGTCACCTGTTTGAACAACATGATTAAAAACCTTACTCTCCAAATCAGTCATTAAAGATATATTACCACTCAGGTGATTGCTACACCCTGAGTCAATGTAGAAGACTCTCTGATCTTCACTCTGGCTTTCACAAGTTGCATTCATTATCAATGTTGAATCCTCCTTTTGATCTGAAGCATAATTGTAGTAGGTGTTGTTGTATTGTTGACTTTGGAATCCTCTACCTGCATTTCTTCCAAAGTAACTCCTACCACCTCTGCCTCTGAAATTACCTCTTTGATTTCTGCCTCCTCTTCCTCTTGAATTATAGTTCTGATTATATCCACCATTACTCTGATTATTATACCAACAATCATTAGCTAAGTGATTTGTCTTACCACAAATCCAGCAAGCTTTGCCTCCATCTTTGTTGTTCCTGCCTCTTCCTCTTCCTTTGCCACCTCCTCTTCCTCTTAGGAAGTTGGCTTGACTAGTTGTACCTTCATCTTCACCTGCTTGTTGCTTTCCTTTGCTATTCTTCTTCTTGTCCTTTGAGTACATTGCATGACCTGCACTCTTGTCACCATCTCCTTTAACATCCTGCTCAAATGTTAGCATATGACCTAGCAACTGATTTAAATCAGGAGTGAAATGATCAAGTGATAACTCTGTAGACAAAATGAATGGCTTCCATTTGTCATCACCTCTCAAACCTGTAAGGATTTGCCTTACCAATTTATCCTCCTCAATGTCTTCATCAACAGCTCCTAATGCATCTGCAATGTCTTTCATCCTTGTTACATAGTCTGAAATAGATTGAGAGGCCTTCTTCTTGAAGGTTGTAAATTCTGCCCATAAGGATGCCTTCCTTGACTTTGTAGTATTCTGGAAATGCTCCTCCAAAGCATTCCAAATATCAGTTGCACTTTCAAGACCTCGAATGTGAGGTAACAAGTAATCATTGACTGCCATATATATAATGCTCCTAGCTTGAGCATCTTTCTTCATCCAATTTTTCAAATCTGCTAACTCTTCCCTAGTTGGAACACTAGGATCTCTGAACTGTGGCTTCTCTTCTTCTCCTGTGATGTAGGCTATTAAATCTTTGCTCATAAGATGAGCTTCCATCCTCATTGACCATGCAGGATAGTTTTTCCTATCCAATTTCTCTATCTGTAGAGAATCTCCCATCTTGTGTCCACCTGTGTATTGAAATCTTCAAGCTTTATAAACAATATATGTACCTTTACTTCGAATTAGACTCCTTTTGTCCTTCTTGATGTCTTATGGTCTCCTCCTCAAGCTTTGCCTTCAAACTTTCACCTTTTAGTTCTTCAATTGTTGAATTTCTTGAATCTGCAGCAGTCGGGATCCTCCTTTCCTTGATTTGATGTCTCCTGCTCTGATACCACTGATGGAGAGTGTTAATCTCCAAAAGAACAACCTACTCTTGAATTTAGAACACCTCTATATCAAGAGTAAGTCAAAACTTTCACCAAATTAGAAGTCCAACCTCCAAATTATCAAAAGTTGAAAAATTCTGTGAAGAAGATAAAACACAGAAAGTCTGCTGCACAATTTCTTCTCATTGACCTATCAAACATGTAAAGTTTTCTATGAAATTTTGTATGAAGTGTCGCCTAGAAGTTGCGCACCTCCTCCAAGTTAAAGTTCTTCAAAAGGTTTAGTATAACTTGAGAAATCAACTTCACAAGTTACCTATGTCCAAATCTGCACTTCTGAGAAGTCGATTTGACACCCCTAACTTCTTAACTTTGGTTCTCACAATGTCGAACCCGTTTTACCAAATCCTTTTGGTTATAGATAGCTTATCTTTCAACTTAGATTTTGAGCTATCATATGTGTAAAACTTTACACTGTGCACTGAGCACTACTCATTTCTTTGGACTCGAAATCTGCGCCTGTTTCAGAGAACTGTGAACATTCATCACATATGAATGTTCCTACACACAATTCTCCTAGCCTGTTTACAATTAGACTCTGAAATTCAAGTCAAAGACTCATTAACTATCAACTTAGATATCCTCAAAAGGATTTCACAAATGATCAAACACAGACGGAGCAGACACGAAAAGATCGGGCGCAATATTTCTTCAATTACTCAGAAAAAATACAGTTGAGTGATGAGAGGAAAACTCAACTAACATTTCACATGTCTCATGACATCTAACTTCTCCTTTCTTGACATCTATGCTCACTCATCTATTCTTTCATATGCTCTCATATCACGCCTCGACATTTTCAAGGTATTTATAGAGAAATTTGTACAAGTCTATAACTAATCAAAGATCTAGGTGAACTATAACTATACTAATGTACATATGTGTACATTCCTCATATCCTCTGAATGTATCTTTCCTCCAAGCTTCAATTGGTGATTGATCTGCACCAACAAAGTTCGATGTTTGAGACAACCAAATTAAGTTCCCCAAACCAAATTCAAATGAATCGAGAGCCCTCAAAGTCTTGCGAGGGATAAGAATCCCATCTTTGTTACTAAGTCCATGTACCAGTCATGCCCAAATATGGATTAGTAGTTTGAATCCACCTAGTTCACATGTTTGATGGAGAGTGTTAATCTCCAAAAGAGCAACCTACTCTTGAATTTAGAACACCTCTATATCAAGAGTAAGTCAAAACTTTCACCAAATTAGAAGTCCAACCTCCAAATTATCAAAAGTTGAAAAATTCTGTGAAGAAGATAAAACACAGAAAGTCTGCTGCACAATTTCTTCTCATTGACCTATCAAACATGTAAAGTTTTCTATGAAATTTTGTATGAAGTGTCGCCTAGAAGTTGCGCACCTCCTCCAAGTTAAAGTTCTTCAAAAGGTTTAGTATAACTTGAGAAATCAACTTCACAAGTTACCTATGTCCAAATCTGCACTTCTGAGAAGTCGATTTGACACCCCTAACTTCTTAACTTTGGTTCTCACAATGTCGAACCCGTTTTACCAAATCCTTTTGGCTGTAGATAGCTTATCTTTCAACTTAGATTTTGAGCTATCATATGTGTAAAACTTTACACTGTGCACTGAGCACTACTCATTTCTTTGGACTCGAAATCTGCGCCTGTTTCAGAGAACTGTGAACATTCATCACATATGAATGTTCCTACACACAATTCTCCTAGCCTGTTTACAATTAGACTCTGAAATTCAGGTCAAAGACTCATTAACTATCAACTTAGATATCGTCAAAAGGATTTCACAAATGATCAAACACAGACGGAGCAGACACGAAAAGATCGGGCGCAATATTTCTTCAATTACTCACAAAAAATACAGTTGAGTGATGAGAGGAAAACTCAACTAACATTTCACATGTCTCATGACATCTAACTTCTCCTTTCTTGACATCTATGCTCACTCATCTATTCTTTCATATGCTCTCATATCACGCCTCGACATTTTCAAGGTATTTATAGAGAAATTTGTACAAGTCTATAACTAATCAAAGATCTAGGTGAACTATAACTATACTAATGTACATATGTGTACATTCCTCATATCCTCTGAATGTATCTTTCCTCCAAGATTCAATTGGTGATTGATCTGCACCAACAGCTCCCCCTCAATCATCAATTGAGGGTTCTCTTTTCTTCTTTATACCTGCCATGTC
Source organism: Ceratopteris richardii (assembly GCA_020310875.1). Taxonomy (NCBI): domain Eukaryota; kingdom Viridiplantae; phylum Streptophyta; class Polypodiopsida; order Polypodiales; family Pteridaceae; genus Ceratopteris; species Ceratopteris richardii. The sequence goes on from CM035443.1 coordinate 120,608,094, forward strand.
TTTAAACTTCTGTAGCTTTGGTCCATCCAAGCTCTTTGTAAGCATATCAGCTATTTGATCTTTAGTTGAAGTATGTATGACTTCAATCTCTTTATCCATCACCTTCTCTCTTAGAAAGTGATACTGTATCTCAATGTGTTTGGTCTTGGCATGAAAAACAGGATTAGCAGCTAAATACAATGAACTCATGTTATCTCCATATATAATTGGTACCCCATGCACAATGTCAAAACTCTTCATCAAAGTCTTGAGCCAAATCACTTCCTTTGCAGCTTCAACCATGTACTCTGCTTCTGTAGAAGACAAAGCAACTGTATGTTGCTTCTTAGAACACCATGAGATAAGTTTATCTCCCACATAACACATGTATCCAAAAGTTGATCTTCTATCATCTGGATTACCTGCCCAATCTGCATCACTATAAATTTTGATATTTGTATCTGAGGTGAACCCATAATACAAACCTTCATTGAGTGTACCCTTAATGTACCTCAACACTCTTTGACCTGCAATCCAATGTTCTTTCCTTGGGCAATGCATGAATTGAGACAAAACCCCTACTGCATATGATAAATCAGGTCTAGTTAAAGTAGCATAGATAAGACTACCAACCAAACTCTGATATTGTCTCATGTCCTTGAATTCTTCACCTCCAAACTTACTCAATTTATGATTCACCTCCATTGGTGTAGGTGCTACCCTGCAATTATCCATTTTAAACTTGATTAACAAGTTCTTCAAATACCTTTCTTGGGTAACAAATACTCCATGTTGAGTATATGTAATCTCCATGCCCAAGAAGTATGACAAGTCTCCCAAGTCACTTATTTTGAACTCCTTTTCCATTTGCTTCTTGAGTCTTTGTATTCCTTCTTCATCTATACCTGTAAGGATTATATCATCAACATATATGCACATGTATATGAAACCATTATCACTTGCTTTGACAAGCAAGCTACTATCTGCTTTAGACACCTGAAATCCAAGTTCTTTCAAGAACTTTACAAGTCTATAGTTCCATGCCCTTGGGGCCTGCTTCAAGCCATACAAAGCTCTCTTGAGCTTGCACACATGATCTGGATACCTTTTATCTCTGAACCCTTGAGGTTGCTCCATGAACACATCATCTGAAATATAACCATTCAAAAAAGCATTTTTCACATCAAGTTGACATAACTTCCAACCTTTACATGCAGCAATAGCTATAAGTGTCCTGATGGTTGTCATCTTTGCCACAGGACTATAAGTCTCATCATAGTCAACACCATATGTTTGAGCAAACCCTTTGACAACAAGTCTAGCTTTATATCTAGACACACTTCCATCTGCAAACCTCTTGGTCTTGTAAACCCACTTGCATCCAATGATTTTCTGACTATTTGGTTTTGGAACCAAATCCCATGTTTGATTCTCCAATAGTGCATCAAATTCTTCCTGCATAGCTTTCTCCCATTTTTTCTTACCTTTTGCCTCTTCATATGTAGAAGGGTCTTCATCTGTTTTCATCATATAAGCATAATCTTTTGTGGCCAAAAATGAAGTATCATAGCTATACCTTGTAGGTTGCCATTTATTCCTTGTAGACCTCCTAAGCTCTCCACTTCTTGAGGTTTCTGGTTCTTCATATTCAGGATCAAATCTTGGTGTTTCTTCCACTTCAACCTGCACTTTATTATTCTCTTGTTCATCAAATATTTGAACCTTTGATTTACCTTTCCTTTGGCTCACTTCTTCTTCATCACCTGTATTGATATTGACTGTACCTGCATACCAAGTACTTTGCTCATCAAATGTAACATCTTTAGAAACCATGAATTGTTTTGTAGATGGACTCCACAATCTATAGCCCATCTGCTTATCATCATAACCAATGAAAACATATTTTTCAGCTTTAGGCTCCAACTTGTGCCTTAATTGTGATGGCACATATGCATATGCCACACATCCAAAAACTCTGCAATGATCCAAGGTAGGTCTCTTACCCCACCAAGCCTCATATGGTGTCATACCCTGCAAGGCTTTACATGGTAACCTATTGACCAAATAAGTGGCTGTATTTACAGCCTCAGCCCACAAATAATTAGGGTAATTTTTCTCCTTCATCATGGATCTTGCAAACTCAACAAGTGTTCTATTTCTCCTTTCTGCTACACCATTTTGTTGAGGAGAGTACTTGCAAGTAACTTCCCTTTTTATACCTGCATTCCACAAGTAATCACTGAACTCATTAGAAAAATACTCTCCCCCTCCATCTGACCTTAGTCTCTTCAACTTATGTCCTGTAATTCTTTCTGCATATGCATCAGGAAGATCAGTCCAGGCAGAACAGGTCCATTATGCGTGTTGCAGATCAAGCTTTCCTGGCTAGTCAGAAGGGCAAAGGAAAATGGAGCTCTTCTACTAGTAAGCAGAAATCTGCAAATGCTGCACATTCGAAGAACCAGGATAGAGATGTGAAGAAATCAGAAAAGCAAAAATTATTTTGCAAGTACTGTAAAGGGAATGATCATATCATAAAGAATTGTCCAAAACTGGCTGCAAAAGAGGCAAAGAAAAAGGAGGCTAGAATGGTTGTTGCAGAAGCCTCTTCACCAAAAACAGAGTTTGCTAATCTTGTGCAGGAAGAAGAATGGGCGTTTACTACTTTTTGCAGTTTTGACCCATCTTCTCATGAGCAATGCATGTCTGCAGTGGACTCAGATGTTTGCCAGTACTTTGACAGTGGGGCGACCAAACATATTACCTCGTAGCGCAGTTTCTTCTCTTCACTCGAGCCTGCCCCTATAGGGAATACTATCACATGCGCCAACAACTCCTCTTATCCTGTTATGGGAGTTGGTAAGATCATTCTGACTACTGCTGATGGTAGTTCTTTCACCTTGTCAGATGCTTTATTTGTGCCAGGGATCAAGAAGAATCTGTTATCAGTTTCTGCATTAGCCAAGATTGGCTTGGTTGTGAAATTTGTTGATGACAGATGTACAGTTCATGATCTATCAAATGGCAATGTTATTATTGCTTCTCGCATTTTATGTCGTGGGCTGTATAAGCTCATAGACTATGAAAGATCTATGAATGATTCGGCATGTGCAGTTCATGATTCTCAGGCTATGTCAGATGCAAAGCTTTGGCATGCACGCTTTGGTCATCTGAATTTCGCTAGTTTGCTACGCCTACAGAAATCTGATATGGTGTCTTCTTTGCCCAAGCTTGAGGCACTTGGAAAACATGTATGTGAAGGCTGTATTTTGGGCAAAATGCAGCGTTCCTCCTTTCCAAAAGATGGTTCAGTTCGGGCTATGCAGAAATTGCAGCTTGTACATAGTGATGTCTGTGGTCCTATGTAGTCACCCTCTTTTGGGAATTACCTTTACTTTGTGACTTTCATTGATGATTTTTCCAAGCATGCATGGGTATATCCACTCAAAGCAAAGTCCGAAGTGTTCATGTGCTTTCAACAGTTTTTGGTTTTGGCTGAAAATCTGTCAGCATGTAAAATGGGCACCCTCCGTTCTGATCGAGGGGGGGAATATATGTCTTCTGATTTTAATGCATTTCTGGCTGAACGTGGGATAAAACACCAGTGTACAGTGCCATATACACCTCAACAGAATGGAGTTGCTGAACGGAAGAACAGGTCACTCATGGAGATGGCGAGGTGTATGGTCAAGAGTCAGGCTTTACCACATAGTTTCTGGCTTGAGGCTGTCATGTGTGTAGCATATGTACTTAACAGGTGTCCCACTAAAGCGCTGCAGTCTATCACTCCATATGAGGCTTGGCATGACCGCAAGCCATCTGTTGCTCATCTGCGTGTTTTTGGTTGTTTGGCATATGCATTAGTGCCTAAACAACATCGCAGAAAATTGGATGATAAGGCAGTAAAATGTATTTTTGTTGGGTATAGTTCTGAAAGTAAAGGCTATCGTCTGTATCATCCACAGACTAAATGCATTCTAGTTAGCCGTGATGTTGTCTTTCTGGAAGATGCTATTCAGCCATTGCTTTCATGTACTAAGGAGACATATGTTAGCTCCAAAGACATGTATGATACCTTGATGCCTCTTTTTACAGGTGGACAGTCTAGTGCTGGTCCTAATGAGGCAACTTCTCAGCCTTTGGAGGTTTCATATGATGATGCAGATCATTCTATTTCTGATGCAGATTTACATGATGCACTTATTGATGAGAGAGCTGATATTGAGCAGGCAAAAACTATGCCAAAATGGCTGGTGCAGACTTTGCGTGACAGCAAATTAGATGCACCTTTGTCATATCGTACTCGTTCAGCCTCTCATAGTGCCTCCTTTGCATCAGATTGCTATGCTATGGCTGCGTCTAATCTCTGTGATGAGAATGAGCCTGTTTCTTTTGATGAAGCACAAAATTCAGAAAATTGGATGGCTACCATGCAATCTGAATATGATGCTATAATGAAGAATGGTACATGGTCTTTATGTGACTTGCCTCCTGGCAAGAAGGCCATTGGCACTAAGTGGGTATACAAGCTGAAGCGTAAACCTGATGGTACAGTTGACAGGTATAAGGCTAGGCTTATTGCAAAGGGTTATGTGCAGGAAAGAGGCATTGATTTTGATGAGACCTTTGCACCTACATGCCGTATGACTACTGTTCGGAGCATTTGTGCACTTGCAGCCCATCATGGTTGGAATGTATATCAGTTGGACATTAAAACAACATTTCTGTATGGTGACTTGCATGAAGAAGTGTATGTTTTTCAGCCCCGAGGCTTTGTGCAGAAAGGGCATGAAAACTAGGTGTGCAGGTTAAAGAAGGCATTATATGGTTTAAAGCAAGCACCACGTGCTTGGTATGAGAAGATACATGCCTATCTGGTTACACATGGTTTTGTGAACAGTCCAACTGAAAGCACCTTATATGTTAAGCGTGCTCATGATGTGCTTCTGATCATTGTTGTCTATGTTGATGACATGCTGCTCACTGGTCCTATTGAGAAGCATATTGCTGATTTCAAGGCTGATTTGCATGCCTCATTTGAGATGTCTGATTTGGGGCATTTGCATCACTATTTGGGCATTCAGTTTATGCAAGTTGATGGTGGAATGGCTTTGTGTCAAACAAAATATATTGACACATTATTGCAGCGTTTTGGCCTTGAAGACTGTAAGCCTATTGCCACTCCTATGGAGACAGGTTTACGATTGAGTCTTCATGATGCTGGAGATGCATTTGATGCTGTTCTCTATCAACAGGCTGTTGGATGCTTGATTTACTTATGCATTACTCGGCCAGATATTCAGTTTGATGTCTCACAGATGAGCAGGTTTATGCATTGCCTAGGAGTCACGCATTGGAAGGCAGTTAAGCGCATCTTTCGCTACTTGAGTGGTACTCGGCTACTTGGGGTTTTATCCCAAGGGGGGATCACTACCGCCAGATTTGCATGCTTTTTCTGACTCTGATTGGGCTGGTTGCTATGACACTCGTGTGTCCACCAGTGGGTTTTGCTTCATGCTTGGTAGCTCATGTATATCTTGGTTGAGCAAGAAGCAACCTACTGTGGCCACTTCCAGTTGTGAGACTGAGTATAGGGCAGCTTTCACAGCGACTGTTGAGTGTGTGTGGCTGAGACGCCTTATGGCTGATTTGGGTGTTGGCCAGTCTTCTGCCACCACCATCTTCACTGACAGTCAAAGCGCATCAGCAGTTGCGAGGAACCCTGTGTTCCATGCTCGCACTAAGCACATTGAGGTGCATTATCACTATGTCAGGGAGAGGTTCTCTGTTGGGGAGATCAGCTTGGCATATGTGCCCACGCAGGAGAACATTGCAGACCTTTTCACGAAGGCTCTACCTAGGGAGAAGTTTGAAGCTTTCCGCAAAGCTTTGGGCTTACTTCCTTTTGTGGAGTGATTTCCACATAGCTTGGCACTTCCTTATACATGAGTGCCAGATCCTTGTTCACCGCATCACTCCCAGGGGGGATTTGTTGATATATTTAGGTAGTGATGTGTGTGAACACACTAGGACCACTGGGGCACTTTTTTCCCTCTTTAGGAGGTTTTTTTCCCCCAGCTTGTATATACGCCTATTGCCCTAATGGGCTACTTATCTTTGTATATTCTCTAGTAATACATTCAGTATTGTGTGTTGTGCTCCAAGCTTCTTGTTATTCCTTGTGCTATTCTCGTGCTTCCTTAGACGTCTAACTCCAACAAATATGATTTGAACTACTTTCGACAATATGATGATGTGAAGGATGCATTTCTGCAACAATTTTGGTTAAAGAAAAACCCAGCCAAAATCTTTGATTACCTACAGAATAATAGGCAGAAACCACATCAAAATGTACAGGATTATGCCACGCTATTTCAGACTCATTTACGATAGTTTCCGCGAGCGCATGCTAATTTACCAGATGACGTTATCACGGAGTGGTTCATCAACGGATTAAAGCCCCAATTGAAACAGATTATGATCATACGGTGTGTGGGTGGAATGACTTTGGATGCCATAATTGCTATGGTGTTACAATTAGAAAATAAAGTGGGTGGATTTACTGAAGATCTAGAGTGGCTGAAAGCGACCAGGCAATCCAACGAGGATCCTTTGAAACAAATTTAATGTACCAAATGCAAAAATCCAGGGCACAACAGTTCAACATGCGCTCTGAACCAAATGTATTGCGCAATTTGCCACACAACAGACCACACTACGGAGACTTGTCGTATAATGCCAAGGTACAAAACAGAGCAGCTGTTAATGCCATCATTCAGGAACAAGGACAACTAGCCAGCCATTATGTACCACCACAGATGAGGAATAGCCAGTATCAGGGATATAGGAATTATCGAGGAGGATGATCAAATAATTTTGGACAAACCCGATGGAATGCAAGTCCATCAGGAGAAAGCACATCTCCTCCACCCCCTAAATCTCATTTTTGTGGTGAAGTTGGGCATATCCGAAGGTTCTGTAAAGATGCGGCTGAGTACGACAAAAAGAAAAAGGAATGACAACATGCAATGGCGAATATGGTGTATATTTCGGCAATAGACATGCAAGCAGCAGTGGTCCAAACACGTTTCGGAAAGCAATTACAACCAGCTACATAGATTTTTGAATCGGGAATTCGTGAACAACAGAAGGTGTTTACAAAAGCAAGCAAGTGGGCTACGCAAGAACAAACTATTTTCCTTGATCTAGTTCTGGTGATGCAGCAAAGCATATTGCAGGAAGTACCAGCAGGGAGAAATTTGGCTCACACAGTACCGGAGTCCATACCAAAGACCGTACCGAAAACAGCCAAATTAGATCCGGTGTGGGATGTTCTGTCTAAGGCATCAATTACATTGCCCTTGGGTCAACTATTGGCTTTGGTCCCTAGAGTGTGTCAATAGTTCCAACAGCAGGTCAGTCCAGGATCCTCAAGTGCTCTCGCAATAGCCACAATCCAACCGAAATTGGACCCAATGGTGGACCATACGGTACCACTGATTACGATATGGTACAAAAACCATAAAATTACACAAGTCTTAATTGATGGCAGATCTGGTGTAAACATAGCAATAGCAACACTTTGCAAACGGATGGGGTGGATGCAAATTGAACCTGTTCAATTCTTTGTACGAATGGCTGATCAATATCGAGTCCATTCGATGGGCTTGGTGCGCGATATTCTGATTACTCTACAAGGGGCTATCTTCAAAATGACCTTTGTTGTGCTGGACTTACCAGAATCTAGCGTGGACTATAATCTGCTCTTTGGACGTCCCTAGCTAAAACAAGCTAAGGTAGTGCAGGACTGGTCAGCACATGAATTAGTTTTTAAAAATAACCATCGGAGATATGTTGTTCCACTGGACGATATGAAACCTTGTGACTCACACGCACGACCATATCTAGCGGAGCCTGTACACATGTTGGATGGTCTCTCCGATGATGAAGAGGAAGCTTTTCTTACAGCCAACAAGGATCTGATGGCACTTCGCACTGTAGATTTACAAACGATGGCTAATAACTGGAGTCTGACAGCCTATACAGTGGTCCCATTGACTGGTAAGCACATGCCAAGTACAGAACAGACCTTGGATGATACGATCCTCCAACAATTACTTCAGTCCGGAGATAATTTGGAGATGCCCCAGCAGTTCTATGTACCGGAAGATCAATTGGTTACCTGCAATTTAGGTGATCACACCAACCCACGACCAGTAAAAATTAAGGCGGGACTATCCGAGACCTTCCAGGATAACTTGTTGCGGTTGCTACATGAGTTCTCTGATGTGTTTGCATGGGATTACCGGGATATGAAGGGGTTAGACCCATGGATTTATCAACATAGGGTGGTACTGAAACCAGATGCCCGCCCTATTAAACAACCAAGCTACAGGATGAATCCTAATTATGCAGCCCAAGTTAAAGCAGAATTGGATCGATTGCTGAAGGTTGGGTTTATTGTCCCTAGAGCATGCGGAGTGGACTTCTACTGTCATAGTCCCTAATAAGAATAAGCAATTATGGATATGTGTAGACTACCGGAAACTAAATGCAGCTACCGTACCTGATCCATTACCTCTGCCGTTTTTGGACACAATGCTAGATGATGTGGCCGGACGAGAGATGTACTCCTTTTAGATGGATATAGTGGATATAACCAAGTCCAAATGGCGGAACAGGACATTCCAAAGACCGCATTTATTAAAAACTGGGGTGTCTATGCGTGTACAGGGAGGTGGTTTGGTCTGAGGAATGCTCCAAGTACGTTTCAATGTTGTATGCAGGAAATTTTCTCTCCTTATCTCACCACCTTTATGAGAGTGTATTTGGATGATTTCTCGTTATCTGGTGATACGTCGGCACACCTGTACCATTTACGGTGTTGTTTTTCAAAGTGTCGGGAATATCGCTTGTGCTTGAACCCGAATAAATCTGTATTCTCTGTATCTTGTGGCAAGTTATTGGGACACATTATTTCAAAACAAAGGATTCAAGTTGATCCAGATAAGGTGAAGGTCGTACTGGAGGCACCTGCTCCGAAGACACCCAAAGAAGTGATGCAGTTTTTGGGCCAAATCCGGTGGCATGGACGACATCTATGGTGGCTTGCTCATCTGGCCACACCCCTCAATCGACTGATTACTAGTACTCTTCGCCAATTTGAATGGAATGAAGCTTGTCAGTTGTCTTTCAACCGCTTGAAATCGCTGTTAACGCAGGCACCTATTCTCCAAGCGCCGAATTGGGAATTGCCATTTCATGTCTTTGTGGATGCTTCCAACATTGCCATTGGTAGTGTACTGATGCAACAGACGGATAAATGGTTTCGTCCAATCTATTATGCGAGCTGCAGATTGGCTCCGACAGAGCACAATTACTCAATCACTGAATGTGAATGTCTCGGCTTAGTGTATTTGGTGAAGAAATTCCGGCATTATTTGTTGGGATGACGTTTCACTTTCCATGTTGATCATGTAGCTTTGGTGTACCTTGTTCGCCAATAGCATTTGGGAGGAAGACTAGCTATGGGTCTTGTTGCTCTAAGATTTTGACTATTTCGTAGTACATCACCCAGGGTCAGCACACGTGCTTGCTGACTTCCTCTCTCTGTTGGATTCCAGTGAACTTCCAAAAGGAGTGGATGACACAACACCCGCTATTTATGCAGCAGAGACAATACAAAATGATGAACAGGAATTGTTGGTTCCCTCTTCGTACTATGACACCTTGCTTTTGTTCTTGACTAGTGGATGTCCGCCTGGTACGACCTCTTTAGCCGCTCGACGAAGACTTGCCACATATAATCGACGATTTTGGCTAATTGTAGGACAATTATATTATATGGATCACTCGGGTGTGTTGCTCACGTGTGTTCCCCCACACGAGACTGCTTCCGTAATTACAATGGCTCATTATGCCCCAACTGGAGGACATTTTGCAGTTGATCTGACACACCGGAAGATCTACAGAGTGGTTTATGGTGGCCTACGATGTACCGTGATGTAACCCAATATGTGCAGCAGTGTGATGCATGTCAGCATTCCGGTCAGCCCTTACAACGACATCTCTTTCCACTCCAACTAGTGGTGCCTCTTGAACCCTTTCAAAAATGGGGTTTGGATTTTATAGGACCAATTACACCTCCGGCAATAGTCACCAATCACAGATACATTTTGACCTACATGGATTATGCGACTCGATGGGCCGAAGCTTGGGCTCTTCGGTCAGCAACAGGTGTTGCGGTAGCTAAATGTTTGATGAAGGATATTTTTCCATGCTATGGGTTACCCTTGGAGATCGTAACTGACCAAGGTACACATTTTGCAAATACATTAATGCAAGGGCTTACTAATACTTTCCAAATTGTGCATAAGTTCAGCTCCCCGTATTACCCACGAGCGAATGGACTTGCGGAGAGTACAAATAAATCCTTGCTGACCATCTTAAAGAAACTGGTATTGGAATGCCTTGAAAGATGGGATCAATTCCTAGCTATTGTATTATGGGCTTATCATACCACATACAAAGTGGCAACCAAAACAACTCCCTTCAAGTTGGCGTATGGCTTGGAAGCGATTGCTCCCATGGAACTGGTGGTTCCTAGTCTGCGGGTGGCCCTCAAACGGAAGCTATTATCGGAAGAATCTTTTCCATTTCGATTGGAGGCTTCACGGTCTCTGGATGAACAGTGTCTTGAGAGTTTCCTGGTGCTGCAGGAAGTGCAATTGAGACAAGCCAAAACCCACGATTGTTTCCTCAAAACTCTTGTATTTACGGTAAACCAATTAGTCCTCTTCTATAATGCTAAGTCTAATAGATCCACCGAAAAAAGTAAACTGCGTTGGTTCAGTCCATACCGTATTGCTGAACAAGTGGGACCCGCAACTTTTTGGTTATCCACCTTAACTGGTCACCTTCTCCCTAAAGTGATTAATGGTTCGAAGCTTCGACCCTATGATCCGCCGTCTACCACCTCATGAGGTGTCCGTGGTATTTTTATTCCTTTTCGCTTGCCACTCTTTTCCATCGACTTTCTTTTCTGATCTTCGTGTTTCGACCAACTGACCGTAATCCTTCCGTCTTCTTATCTAACCATGATTAATAGCCGCCTCTGTGTCGTCGATTCTGTTAATGCATGCATGTCGCCATTATGTCGGTATATTTCCAATACTGCATTATGATTAGGGTCCTTGACGCCTAATTTTCCAAGTGTTTCTACTTAATCTTGTTCTTTCTGCTGTTAGTCACTATTGTGTCTTTGTGTGTTTGCGACCCTTGTGTGTTTTGTGTTTTTTCTTGTTTCTGAGTGCGCCATGGAAGCTCTTGCAAATATCGTGACCTTCCGTGCTCACTCCGGATGTGAGTGAGTTCCTGCGTGCACGGGGACTCTTGGCCTTCGCTGAATTGCATTGGTATTCAGTGGAGTGTCATCCCTTCTGTGCGCAGATTATCTCTGCCATAGCCGCCATGCCTGCTACAGAGCAGTGCTGGCCATTACCATGCCTAAACCCACGTGTCGTAGTTACGCTCAACACTGTCGCTGAGGGATTCCGTCTCCCTCAGGAAGGGTTGGTCGATGGACCGCTTCTTCCAATGGTGACCATGAAAGAGCTTTTTCCCTGGCACTCATCTAATAAGTTTGCCATACTTTGTCATCCCAAACCAAGCGCACCGCACTGCAATTTCTCGCAGCTTAAACCTGCAAAAATGCACGTATGGTATCTCCCGTCCTTTCTACTCGATGATTGATACTGCCTCATGAGAGGGGGTCAATTTCACGTCCTTTTTCTTTCAGTGCTTTCACCATGAATGCCTAGCAGTTACCAAACAACTATCCAAGCATGAGATGCCTCGTACCCGATTACCCCACCTCCTCACCCTTCTCCTTCCGGTGATACAAGCAGCGCAACCACCTCCAACGGATACCGTGCTGTTACATGAGGAATCTACACAAATGCTAGAAGATGACGATGATGAAGATTTGTTACATTTCTTCTAGCAAAAATGCATGCGAGTTAGCCCATCGCAAAGCCAGGCAGGGTTCAACCGCAATTCAAGAAGTTGAACTCTTTCATGAAACAATCACCACTTTACAGGGCACATCGGCACCCTCTTCTCCTAGCCAGCAGAAGGAGCTAGACGTGATCATGGAAGATGTCGCTGAAGTCCAACCGCAAAATGAACCAGAGCAATTGGATGCTGAGCCTTTGAAAGAGACAGTGGAAGCTACCATTGTTAGTGAATATCGTCCTCCTTCTCCATGAGACGCAGACGACCAAGCAGATATAGTCAATCAATCGACCAATACTAAAGAAGCAGTTACCGAAGTCGCTTTGTCGGTTCCTCAACATGAAACCGGAATTGTATTATTCCCAACCTCCCTTCTTCCTCTTCCTCTTCCAACCACCATTCCTGATGCTGTTGAAGTTCCTCCCGCTATGCCTTCAACTGCCATTCGTGAGGCATCGGCTAATCTCCTCTCCTCTCTTGATTACTCTCCCCCATCATCACCTCACCTACTTGCTGCCCCACCATCATAGCCTCCTCCTTCGCTTCCTCTAGCTGGCATCCATGGGCCAATTACTCATTCAATTCTCCCAGTAGTTGCCTCTTCAGATGAAGATGGCCCAACAGTCACTTCGACAGACACTACAGAGTAAAGTGGATCTCCTGGAAGCTGACATCGCGCCCCTCCAGGAAGAAATACTTGAAAAGTCGAGAATCATTCATTGCATACTCAAATACAGCAACTGCAAGAACAGTTAATTGCAAAAGACAATATCATTGCTCAACGGGACACCGAAATTACAGAATTGAAGAAAGAAGTTGCAGATAAGAAGGATGCTATGAAAGCATTAGGCAATGAGCTCCATAGTACGAGGGATGCACTTAGCGTTTTAGAAGAGGCTTCACAGTCGCTGGCGGCCAATGTACTTAAAGCTAAAGCTGAATTGCATAATATCACTGAGCGGTTGTTCTAGAGAGATCAAGAGTTTACTGCTGAGATTGCCAAGACCCTCCAGTTGAAGAAGGAACTTGCCGGTGTGCAAAAGGAGAGAGAAGACTTCTACAAAACAATCTAGTTTCAAGCTCAAGAACTTGAGAGAAGAGAAAAGCAATTGGGAGTTCAAGCGGACATGCTCTCTCATATTGATGTAGAGGTAGCTGACATAAAGCTGCGTAGAGATGTTGCACTAGCCAATGAATTTTATTTACAGGAATCATTTTTGCAGACATAGACAGAGTTACTAATAAGCCAGGTCATCACTGCCAGTTCCGTTAGGACTGATGCACAACTCATAGAACCTACAATTTTGAAGGATATGTTAGATTCACCAAAGCAAAAGATTACCCGTACCTTCAAATTAGCTCGCACTATGTATATCTAGGGCATCATAGATGAACCTTGACTGTGTACTTATAAATTTTGGGTTCGAGTCCACCATGCATGCCAGTGTAAGCCACCGGAAAGGAACTCCTAATTTGTAATATACCCTGAAAAGTCGCACCCATAAGGTGTAGCGCAAACAATTGTAACTCTTGACAAATTAATAAAAGAGTCGCGTGAAGCAGAAGGCATGGTCATCGCCGAACTGTTTGTCTAGGCGAGAGCCTGCAGTGGAACGCTGTTGCCGAAATCCTATGTAAATCTGAGTCTTCGTTAATTCTGTTGATTAAGCTTAATAATTAAGTTAAGTCTTAATGAAGTATTAATGATTGACGGGTTAACGCGATAAGTGTAGAAGTTACACAGTAAGTTTCGAACGTATTGAAGTATTCAGTAAATATATTCGAACAGTTAATGTGTGCAAGTCTATAAGCAGATACATGGAATCTGTAGATTTGGGAAAATACAAATAGAGCCTTTGTTTACAGACCCCTAACCATCCCAAGAACCCAGACTTGAATTAAAACACATAATACTTAATCTTGTTTTAAAATAGCCATGTATAAACTTAGATCATATCCCTCCTCGTATATACATTCATTCATGGTTAGGACTTCCTCATTGACACACACATTTAATGTGGCCAATATCTCCATCCACCCATGGGGTTTGAAGTCATCATCTGGGAAGACTTGTGGCATATAAGCTGGGGCCTCTATTGGTCTAGAGATTCCATAGCATGTTTGCCATATTTGTCACCTTTCTTCTTCTCACTTGGCTACTTTATGCATCCATAGTTGGGTGTCTTTGTGCACCCACGATTGGACTTCAAATCTTGCACTATGGATGGATTGGTCATCCTCCTCTCTATGTATTGTGTTCCCTTATAGAGGTGGAACATCTTGGTAAACATAAGTATGGAGATTTATCCTAGTGGTTGTGACTCTATGTTGTAGGTACACTACATCTCTTCCCCAGTCTTGCACCACCTTTAGCTATCTCATGGAAGGTCTATGGTTGCCTCTAGTCTTTGTGATGAGAACGAGCCTATTTCTTTTGTTGAAGCAAAAAATTCAAAAAAATAGATGGCTACTATGCAATTAGAATATGATTTTATTATGAAGAATGGTACTTGGTCTTTATGTGATTTGTCTCTAGGAAAAAAGCCATTGGCACTAAATGGGTATACAAGCTTAAGTGTAAGCATGATGGAACAGTTGACATGTATAAGGCCAAACTTGTTGCAAAAGGTTATGCTCAAGAAAGAGGCATTGGCTTTGATGAGACTTTTGCACCCACATGTCGAATGACTATCGTTTGTAGCATATGTGCACTTGTGGCCCATCATGGTTGGAATGTACATCAGTTGGATGTCAAAATTGCATTTTTGAATGGTGACTTACATGAAGAAGTGTATGTTTTTTAGCCTCATGGTTTTGTGCAGAAAGGGCATGAAAAGAAAGTGTGTGAGTTGATGGTTTGAAGCAAGCACTGCGTGCTTGGTATGAAAAGATACATGTCTACTTGATTGCACATGGTTTTGAGAACATTCCAACTTAGAGCACCTTATATGTTAAGCGTGCAAATGATGTGCTTCTCATCATTGTTGTCTATGTCGATGACATGTTGCTCACTAGTCCTAATGAGAAACATATTGATGACTTTAAGGTTGATTTGCATGCCTCATTTGAGATGTCATGTTTGGGGCATTTGCATCATTATGTGGGAATTTAATTTATGCAAGTTAATGGTGGAATAGCTTTGTGTCTAACAAAATATGTTGACACATTATTAGAACGTTTGGGCCTTGAAGGCGCAAATCTATTGCCACTCTTGTGGAAATAGGTTTAAATTGAGTTTTCATGATGTTGGAGATGCATTTGATGATGTTCTCTATAGGCAGGTTGTTGGATGCTTGATTTACTTATGCATAACTCGGCCTGATATTCAGTTTGATATCTCATAGATGAGTAGGTTTATGCATTTCCCAGGTGTTAAGCATTGGCAAGCAATATAGTACCTGGCTACTTGGATTGCTTTATCCCAAGAGGGGATAGCTACCGCTAGATTTACATGCTTTTTCTGACTAAGACTGGGCTGGTTACTATTACACTCGTGTGTCCACTAGTGGTTTTTTTTTGCTTCATGCTTGGTAGCTCATGCATATCTTGGTTGCCTACTATGGCCACTTCTAGTTGTGAGGCTAAGTATAGGGTAGCTTTCACAACGATGGTTGAGTGTGTGTTGCTTAGAGGCCTTTTGGCTGATTTGGGTGTTGGTCAATCTTTTGCCACCACCATCTTCACTGACAGTAAGATTGCATTGGCAATTGCAAGGAACCTTGTGTTCCATGCTCGCACAAATCACATTGAGGTGCATTATCATTTTGTTAGTGAAGGTTCTCTATTGGAGAGATCAGTTTGGCATGTGTGCCCACACATGATAACATTGCAAATCTTTTCACAAAGGCTCTACCTTGGGAGAAGTTTGAAGCTTTCCACAAAGCTTTTGGCTTACTTCCTTTTGTGTATTGATCTCTTTCCACATAACTTAGCACTTCCTTAAACATGAGTGCTAGCTCCTTGTTCACCGCATCACTTCTAGGTGGGATTTGTTGATATATTTTGGTAGTGATGTGTGTGAACACACTTAAGGATCGTCGAGGCCCTTTTTCCCTCTTAAGGATATTTTTCCTCCCAGCTTGTATATATCCCTATAACCCTAATGGGCTACTTATATTTGTACATTCACTTGGTAATACATTTAGTATTATGTGTTGTGCTCCAAGCTTCTTCTTCTTCCTTGTGCTATTTATGTGCTTTTGTAGATCTCAAACTCCAACAAATACCCCTCTGCTCACATTCTCAAGATTGCAAAAAAATTGATGAGCGTACTCAAGCCGATTAGGAGTTCAAAATGGCTTCATTTTGTGGTGTCAAAATTTTGATATGAGCTCATTTCGGCCTTTGAATGCACTATCGAAGTGCTTGTCTAGGCAATTTCATCCTTTTGTGCCAAACATATATACAAGTTTTGGTTCGCCAATACAAGCATTTCAAAGTCTGCTACAGGTTTAATAGAGCTCAACAGGATGTCTTTATTCAACTTTTTGAGATATAGTCATTTTTTTTGCATCAGATTCTTTAGTCAATGGCATGGTAAAAAGCAATGATGTATTTTGCATGTTGATTGTTGATGACAAGTTTGATGGTACTAATTACCCATTATGGGCATATATGATGTATGATGTAGTGGTAGAAAAAGGATCGTGGAATGTTGTGCGGGGTATTGAATAAAGTAATTCAATGGTGATGCACCACAGTGCGCTCTCCTTCTCGAGAGCTTCACGATGATATCCTTGGAGTAGAAAACTGAGCTCCTAGGGCTGCACACAGTACTCTACGCAGAGGCTGCAGAATACACAGGAAAAACACAATACAACAAGAGCACGAATATAGACTTCTTAGGTATTACAACTGCGGTCGAACTTACAGTCTGTGACTGACTAGGCCACTATATGTTTTATTAAAGAACATATACAAAGAAGTGTCCAGTGGCCATTTGGACTTTCACATGGACACTAACGGTAAAAATCTCCCACTAAAGGCCAATATGGCCAAACTAACTATGGGAGAAAAATAAAGAATGATAAATAATACCTGAGTGTAAGTATACAAACTATACCTCCCACCTGATGGGCATGTTACATAGTATACAAGGGACTATGTAAGATCATGAATCAAGTAACCCCCATCAAGTGACAGCAGTGTCGAAAGCTATCCTATGGTAGAGCTTTAGTCAAAGCATCTGCAACATTATCTTGAGTGTGAACCTTCTCAAGAATAATGCGCTCAGTGGTTAAGCAATCTCTAATGAAGTGATACCTCACTTCAATGTGCTTGGTCTTTGCATGATAGACCGGATTCTTAGCCAAAGCAATGGCACTCTGACTCTCACTGAGCAAACGAGGTACATATTGAGGTAAACCCATATGACAAGCAAGACGAGAAAGCCACAATGCTTCCTTACATGCCTCACTTGTTGCAACATACGCTGCTTTTGTGGTGGAAATAGTTGTACATTCTTGAAGACGAGATCTCCAAGAGATAGGACCTCCAACAAAATGAAAAATGTACCTTGATGTAAACTTACAATTGTCTACACAACCAGCATAGTTAGAATCTGAGTAACGAAATATTGGATGCTTTCCCTCTACCTAAGCATAAACACTTTTCCTTAGTGCCACTCAGATATCTCAAAATCATCTTGACCACTTCCCAATGTTTCTTGCCAGGATTAGACATATATCTGCTCACAACTCCCACTGCAAATGCAATGTGTGGTCTCGTAGCTACCATAGCATACATGAGACTACCAACAATAAACTGATAGGGAAATTTGGTCATGAATTCCTTTTCCTCATCTGACTTGGGGCAATCATCCTTGCTCAATTTCACATATGTGGGTAAATGTGTACTCAATGCTTTTCCACCCTACATATTAAACCTGTGAAGTACTTTGGATATGTACTCACTTTGAGACAAGTATGTGCATCTTTTACTCCTATCACGAGTAATGCCCATGCCAAGGATATGTCTGGCATCCCCCAAATCCTTCATATCAAATGTCTGACTCAAATTCCTTTTGAGAATTGACAAGTCATAGGAGGACTTCCCAACAATCAACATATCATCGACATAAAGTATCAAGCATATCAAGCTGCCATCTGAGCATCTCTTTGTGTAGAAAAAATGATCCTCATTGCTTTGAGAATAGCCTTGGGACTTCATAAAAGCATCAAACTTTTGGTACCGTTGTCTAGGAGACTGTTTAATTCCATACAAGCTCTTCTTGAGCTTACAAACTAGACTTTCCTTGCCAGGAACTACATAACCCTCTGGTTGTCCCATATAGATCTCATCTGTAAGATCTCCATGCAAGAAAGTAGTTTTCACATCCATTTGGACTAGCTCTAAGTCCTCCATTGCAACGAATCCAAGCAACATGCGCAAAGTAGTCATCTTGACCACTAGAGAGAAGATTTCCTCAAAATCAACACCATGTTGTTGCAAAAAATTATTTGCAACTAGTCGTGCTTTATATTTTGGAGAAGCACTATGTGATGTGAATTTCATCTTATATACCCATTTACACGGTAAAGTTTTCTTGCCCTTTGGCAAAGGTACTAAATCCCAAATATCATTCTTATGAATAGAATCCAACTCACTCTTCATGGCACGCTCCCACTTGACATGATCCTCTGTCTGCATAGACTCTTTGTAGCAAGAAGGCTCACCGGCATCTGTTAGCATAACAAAATCTAAACCTGGAACACATCTATCAGGTGGATGTGAGACATGTGCAGAACATCTCAATGGTTGCTGAATAAGAACATGTGCAGACTGATCTGAATGGACATTGTCTTGAACATCCCTATGTGTAGCATTTTTATGCATGCTAACCGGAGGACTAGTATCCTCAAACACCACTCTTCTCACTTCAACCTCCTTAGTGGGCTGTTTATGCATCTTAGACTCATTAAAAATAACATCACTACTTTTGATCACTGACTGTGTTTCAAGATCCCATAAGTGATATCCAAATTGTCCTTCTCGACCATATCCAAGAAAAATGCATTTCTTTGACTTATGGTCCAACTTTTGTCTAAGATTCTTGGGTATATGAACATATGCTTTACAGCCAGAAACTCAAAGATGATCTGCCCAAAAACCGTGTGAGAGGTTTGCACGATGCAACATAGAGTCTAATTTCTTAAATCTTCACAGTCGAAGTAGATGGTGCAGGTAACTGTTTAACATGCCCATCAACATTCTGTCCTTTACCTTTAGCATCCTTTAATGCATAACAGTCTTTCTTCATATGTCCTTTCATATGACAATAATGGCATTCGATATCCCTCTTCCTTGATTTACTTGTAATCTTATTCCATTGACCATTCTTTTCCTTGTTCTTGCTCCTGCCACGTTGTTGATTCTTTCCTTGGTAAGAATCACGAACATTATATGCATCTCCACTTTGAGTGCCAACCATAGATTTTCTACAAATCTCCTCACTCAAGAGTGCTCCACATATTTCATCATAGATGAGTTTACCACCAGCTGCACTATTTCTAATAGCTGTGCAAAACGTATCCCATGATGATGGCAGGGTGCATAATAACAATACTGCTTTCATTTCATTATCCATATCCATTTTCTGAGCTTGTAACTAGGAGAATATAGCATCAAACTCATTCAGATGAGCAGCAATACTATCTGTGTCCTTCATACAAAGGTCATATAATTTTCTCATGAGATACACTATATTTGATGCCATCTCTTTTTCATATGTATTGCATAACTTCTTCCAAAGCTCCTCTGCACTTTCACAGTTTAATATTGTAAAGTAAACATTATCTGCCACGTGCAAGCAAATGGTAGACCTGGCCATTTCATCTAACTCATCCCAATCATCTTCATCCATGTCATCAGGCTTCTTTGAAATCCCATTTACTAGTTTCCATTGCCTCCTTTGAATCAGCACATCTTTAATCCAATTCTTCCATAGAGCAAAATTTGTGCCATCAAATTTTCCGATCTCAAAATGGTCTTTTCCCTACAAGTTATAGCTCCTCCTCGGAACACTAGCACTAGACCCTGATCCACCAGATATGCTTGAGACCTTTGATGCCATGATGGTACAGAATTGAATAGAATGATAATGGAGCTAGAAGAGTCCAAACACCAACAAATAAGTGTATCAAGGAGTAGATCGACCACTGTATAGTTGACTAAACCAGAAATCTAGAAAAATTTTGCCAGAGTATCCTTTGCAAAATGAGCGTATGACCAGTGTCAAAATATCATAAAACTATAAGTACTGACATGTTTACCTGCATAGTGAATCACTGACTCCACTGCATATAATCAGTTACCCAATAGAAGCCAACTAGGCTTATCAAGCACCTATGAACAACTATCATACATCTCCTATGGCGAGGCTGGGTAAGTCTTCCACCTGCATCATCGAAGAGACCCCGACAGCTGGGTGTCTCCCAATTAAGAAAACCTCATCACGACCCTCTTTTTCAAGTGTAAAAGGCTTTAGGCAAAAATGTAACCGCTATATCAATGACCACATGGACGTACATAAGCGGTATCCACAGAAGTGTACATGGTGTGTATGTGCTCAATATATGCACTAAAGTGACACTAAAAGGCTGAATGCACAGCCCAAAAACTAGCCAACAACACCTGCAAGTGTCTGTCAACTCTGATGTTTTAGGTCCAAAAACCTACATAAATTTGCAGCAGCTGCTCCCACCAAAACTGGAAACATTTCAAGAAACTTGTAATTTTATGAGTGTGGCTGAAAACACTTGGACCTATATGAAGAGAACTATGTGCGAAAGTACTCCAAAATTGCTCCAAAGACACCCCAAAAATGCTTTAGAACCAGGCCTTGAAAGCAAAGGATGAAGCTTTGAGGGACCAAAACATGTTCAAGGTAATGTTAACCTTAGTCTTTCCCCTTCTTCAGACACCACAAGAGTGTAGCTTAGTGGCAAGAGATTGCCATCAAGCGAGCTCCGGGGGGAATAGTACTAGGATGGGTGACCTCTCAGGAAGTATCGGGAACCTCTATCTTCCTTGATCGTTGAAGTCCTCCCTTGCGCATAGCCAACGGCACCAACGGTGACTTGGATGACAAGGTATGCCAAGGTCTATGCCTTGGTCGCCGCCCTTAGTCGTAAGCCTTGGAGAAAATCCAGGGGGGGTGGTGATCCCTTCGCTTGCACAAAAGGAACAAAGCTTTTGCCTTGAAATGCTCTGATATTAGTGAAGTAATTTGATGGCGATGCACCATAGTGCGCTCTCCTTCTCGAGAGCTTCACGATGATATCCTCGGAGTAGAAAATTGAGCTCCTAGGGCTACACACAGTACTCCGGACAGAGGCTGCACAATACACATGAAAAACACAGTACACGGGGAGCACGAAGATAAACTTCTTGGGTATTACAAATGCGGTCGAACTTACAGTCTGTGACTGACTAGGCCACTATATGTTTTATTAAAGAACATATACAAAGAAGTGTCCAGTGGCCATTTGGCCTTTCATATGGACACTAACAGTAACATTGAAAAATACCCTACTACACCTCCAATTATAGTAATTGAAGGTGATGCAAATGGCATTGAAGATGATGATCTTCAGATTCCTATTTGTGTTGCGATTCCTACTACACCTATTATAGAAAAAATTTGTTGGTGGCATAGATGCTCAAGCACATGCATTAATAGACGTGTATGTCAAATGTGCCATTAGCCCTCATACTTGCTCTTGCAAAATAACAAAGGATGCTTGGGATACACTTACGACTTTATACCAAGCAAGAAATGAGGCTCGTGTTGCTTACCTTCGATAATAGTTGGAGAGTGAGCATATGAATGAAGGAGATTCTATGGACAATTTACTGACAAAAATAAAAGATTTGATTAAGAAACAATTGATTTTTGCTGATGAGTCTTACTAGATAGTTCACTTATGGAGACTGTTCTTAATGGTCTTCGAGATTCATATAAGAGCTTTGCTTCTACTATTTTATTGATGATGAAAGCCAATCCAAATGCATCAACATTTGAGGAGTTAGTCTCTATTTTTTGTAGGAAGATTAGTCTAGGTAGAACAGGTCTATTATGCATGTTGCACATCAAGCTTTCTTAGCTAGTCAAAAGGGCAAGGGTAAATGGAGCTCATTTACTAGTAAGCAAAAATCTGCTAATGCTGCAAAAGAAGGAAGACAAAGATGAGAAGAAAGTAGAAAAGTAGAAATATTTTTGTAATTAATTTAAAGGAAATGATCATGTCATAAAGAGTTGTCCAAAATTGGCTGCAAAAGAGGCAAAGAAAAAAGAGACTGAAATGGTTGTTGGAGAGGCCTCTACACCAAAAACAAAGTCTACTAATCTTCTACAAAATGAAGAATGGGCATTTACTACTGTATGCAGTTATGAACCATCTTCTCATGAGTAGCGTATGTCTGTAGTAAACTTAGATGTTAGGTACTTTTGAGAATGGGGCAACCAAACATATTACCTCGCAATGAAGTTTCTTCAATTCAATTGAGCCTACCCCTACGAGGAATATTATGACATACATTAACAACTCCTCATATCCTGTAATGGCAATTGGTAAAATCATTTTGAATAGTGCTAATGGTATTTCTTTCACATTGTTAGATGTATTTTATGTGCCAGAGATCAAGAAAAATCTATTGTGAGTTTCAACATTAGCCAAGATTGGCTTGATTGTCATATTTGTTGATGATATATGTACAATTCATGATCTTTCAAATGGTGATGTCATAAAACCTTTTGGCCTTTTATTTCATGGGCTATATAAGCTAATAGAGAATGCAAAATTGGTGAATAATTCTGTGTCTCAAGTTCAAGATTCTCAAGCTATCTCATATGCAAAGCTTTGGCATGCATGCTTTAAGTATACTTTATTTGATGTTGTTTTTTATTTCATATGTGTTGCATAGCTTCTTTCAAAGCTCCTACGCACTTTCACAATCCAATACTAGTAAAAATTATCTCACAAGTGCAATTGAATGGTAGACCTAGCCATTTCATCCGATTCATCCCAATCATCATCATCCATATCAACATACTTCTCTGAGATTCTAGTTACTAGCTTCCACTACCTCCTTTAAGTCATCATATCTTTAACCTGATTCTTCCATAGAGCAAAGTTTATGCCATCAAATTTTTGAATCTCGAAATGATGTTTGCTCTACAAGTTACAACTCCTCTTGGAAACAAGGAAACTAGACCTTGATCCACCAAATGTGTATGAGATCTCAGATGCATGATGATAGAGGGCTAAGTAGAATGTTAGTGGGGCTAAAAGAGTCCAAACACCACTAAGGCTAAAAAAAGGGGTGAACAAGTATCAAATTCTACAATACTCTTGGTAGACTCTCCCCAAAAAGAATGGGTCAATGAAGAACAATGGAGAACCAAATAAATTAGGTGAGAATCTATGTGCTCACACCAATAAGTGTATCAAGGAGTAAATTCAACCACTTCAAAGAGGTTTAACCAAATCCTAGAGGATATGCTTCGAGCATATGTGAATGGAAGGCAAACTAATTGGGAAGAATACTTACCTATAGTAGAGTTTGCATATAATAGTGCCAAGCACTCTTCCATTCGGCATATTCCATTTATGCTTATGTATGTGTTTCAGCCAAGGGCTCCTTATGCAGTAGGATTGTAGAATAAGAAAGTTCAAGCTGCAAAGGACTTCTTAGAAGAGATGAAAGATATGCTTAGGCTTGCTCGTTGATATATTTAGGTAGTGATGTGTGTGAACACACGAGGATTGTCGGGGCAAATTTTTCCCTCTTTAGGAGGTTTTTTTCCTCGGGCATGTATATATGCCTATAGCCCTAACGGGTAACTTATCCTTGTACATTCTAGTGGTTCAGTATTGTGTGTTGTGCTCCAAACTTCTCCTTCTTCCTTGTGTTGTTTGTGTGCTTCCGTAGATGTCTAAATCCAACAATTGGTATCAGATCAGGTCCCCGCTTCATCTAGGGCATCATCAACACTCCTCCGGTCACAATCTTAGAATTGCACGAAATTTGATGTGCATACTCAGGGTGATTAGGAAATCAAAACTTCTTCGCTTTGTGGTGCCAAAATCATGATCTGAGTTTGTTTCGGCCTCCAAACGCACTATCATAGTGCTTGTGCAGACTATTTCATCTTTTTGTGCGAAAGATATATACAGGTTTCGGTTCGCCAATATAAGCATCTCAAAGTCTGCTACAAGTGTAGCAGAACTCGTTTGGGCAGTTATGTACAACTTTTTTAGATACAATCATTTTTTTGCATCAAGGTATTTTAGTCAGTGGCCATGGCTGAAAGCAGTGATGTATTTCGTATGTTGGCTATTGATGATAAGTTGGATGGTATTATCCATTGTGGGCTTATATGATGCATCATGTATTGTTCACAAAAGGATTGTGGAATATTGTGCAGGGTCTTGAAAAACATCCTATTACACCTGCTAATACAGCTACTGCAAATATAGGTATAGAAGTTGATACAGATGGTGTCGAAGAGAGTGATATTCTGCAAATTCCTATTCCTATTGTGGTTCTTGTTGCAGCTACTACAAAACAAATTTGTTGGGATGGTTGAGATGCTCAGGCACATGCATTGATAGCCTTGTCTATCAAACGTGCCATTATTCATCACATTTGCTCTTTTCAAATAGCTAAGGATGCTTGGGATACACTTACCACATTGTACCGGGCTAGGAATGAGGCTGGTGTTGCTTACCTCCAAAAATAGTTGGAGAGTGAGCACATGAATGAAGGTGATTCTATGGATAGTTTTCTGACAAAGATCAAGGATTTGAAGGAACAATTGATTTTTGCTGATGAAGTCCTTCCTGACAGTTCACTTGTGCAGATTGTTCTGAATGGTCTTCTCAATTCATACCAAAGTTTTGCTTCTACTCTTCGTTTGATGATGAAAGGCAATCCAAATGCCTAAACATTTGAAGAGTTAGTTTTTGTTCTATTGCAGGAAGATCAGTGTAGGCAGAATAGGTCCATTATGCATGTTGCAGATCAAGCTTTCCTGGCCAGTCAGAAGGGCAGGAAAATGGAGCTTTTCTAGTAGTAAGCAAAAATTTGCTAATTTTGCACAATCGAATAAGGAAGACAAAGATGAGAAGAAATCAGAAAAGTGAAAATTGTTTTTCAAATACTATAAAGCAAATGATCATGTCATTAAGAGCTGTCCAAAATGGACTGCTAAAGAGGCAAAGAAGAAAGAGGCCAGAATGGTTGTTGTAGAAGCCTCTACACCGAAAACAGAGTCTACTAATCTTGTACAAGATGAAGAATGGGCATTTACTACTATTTGTAGTTTTGACCCATCTTCTCATGAGCAGTGCATGTTTGCAGTAGACTTAGATGTTTGGTACTTTGATAGTGGGGCGACCAAACATATTACCTCACAGCGCAACTTTGTCTCTCCACTCGGGCATGCCCCAATAGGGAATACTATTACATGTGCCAACAACTCATCTTATCTTGTTATGGGAGTTGCTAAGATCCTTCTAACTACTACTGATGGTATTTCTTTTACATTGTCAAATGCTTTATTTGTGTCGGGGATCAAGAAGAATTGTTCGACTTTAGCTAAGATTGGCTTGGTTGTGAAATTTGTTAATGATAGATGTACAGTTCATGATCTATCAAATGGTGACATTATTCTTGCTTCTGGCATTTTATCTCGTGGGCTATATAAGCTCATAAATTATGAAAAATATGTGAATGATTGAACATGTGCATTACATGATTCTCAGGCTATGTCAGATGCAAAGCTTTGGCATGCACGCTTTGGTCATCTAAATTTTGCTAGTTTGCTACACTTGCAGAAATTTGAAATGGTATCCTCTTTGCCCAAACTTGAGGCACCTGATAAAAATGTATGTGAAAGTTGTATTTTGGGCAAAATGCAGTGTTCCTCATTTCCAAAAGATGGTTCAGTTCGAGCTACTCAAAAATTATACCTTGTTCACAGTGATGTTTGTGGTCCTATGTAGACATCCTCTTTTGGAAATTATCTTTACTTTGTGACTTTAATTGATGATTTTTCTAGGCATGCATGGCTATATCCATTGAAGACAAAGTCCGAAGTGTTTATGTGCTTCAAACAGTTTATGGTTTTCGCTGGAAATCTGTCAGCATGTAAAATGGGCACCCTCCGTTTTGATCGAGGGGGCGAATGTATGTCTTCTGACTTTAATGCATTTCTAGTTGAACGTGGCATAAAACATCTGTGTACAGTGCCGTATACACCTAAATAGAATGGAGTTGCTGAATGGAAGAACAAGTCACTCATGGAGATAGCAAGGTGTATGGTCCATGGTCAGGCTTTACCACATAGTTTCTGGCTTGAGGTTGTTATGTGTGCAGCATATGTACTTAACAGGTGTCCCACTGAAGCACTACAGTCTATCACTCCATATGAGGCTTGGCATGGTCGCAAGCCATCTGTTGCTCATCTACGTGTTTTTGGTTGTTTGGCATATGCATTAGTGCCTGAACAACATCGCAAAAAATTAGATGATAAAGCAGTGAAATGTATTTTTGTTAGGTACAATTTTGAAAGCAAAGGCTATCGTTTGTACCATCCATAGACTAAATGCATTTTGGTTAGTCGTGATGTTGTTTTTGTGGAAGATGCTATTCAGCCTTTACTTTCATGTACGAAGGAGATAGTTGTTAGCTCTAAAGACATGTATGATACTTTGCTGCCTCTTTTTACA
This sequence comes from Ceratopteris richardii, assembly GCA_020310875.1. Lineage (NCBI taxonomy): Eukaryota > Viridiplantae > Streptophyta > Polypodiopsida > Polypodiales > Pteridaceae > Ceratopteris > Ceratopteris richardii. Next base: position 120,634,817 of record CM035443.1, read on the forward strand.
GGTGGACACTCTAGTGCTGGTCCTAATGAGGCAACTTCCTAGCCTTTGTAGGTTTCATCTGATGATGCAGATCATTCCATTTCTGATGTAGATTTACATGATGCACTTGTTGATAAGAGAGCTGATATCGAGGAGGCAAAAACTATGCCAAAATGGCTAGTGCAAACTTTGTGTGACAGCAAATTAGATGCACCTCTGTCATATCGTACTCAATCAGGCTCTCATTGTGCCTCTTTTGCATCAGATTGCTATGTTATGGCTGCCTCTAGTCTTTGTGATAAGCATGAGCCTGTTTCGTTTGATGAAGCACAAAATTGTGAAAATTGGATGGCTGCTATGCAATCTGAATATGATGCTATAATGAATATGTGACTTGCCTCCTAGCAAGAAGGTCATTGGCACTAAGTGGGTATACAAGCTAAAGTGTAAGCCTGGTGGAATAGTTGATAGGCATAAGGCTAGGCTTGTTGCAAAGGTTTATTTGCATCATTATTTGGGCATTTAATTTATGCAAATTGATGGTGGAATAACTTTGTGTCAAACAAAATATATTGACACATTATTGCAACATTTTGGCCTTGAAGACTATGTCGACATTCAAGGTCAAGCATAAAGTATGGAAGCACATCAAAGAAGTGGACATGCAAGAAGAAGGAGCATGTAGGGAGCTCCAAGAAGCACATGTTAATTTTCAGAAGAAATCCTTATAAAAATAGTGATTTTCATCACTAAAAACCATTGTAAATCCCATTTCACATTTTTCCAATTCCATTTTTTTCAAGTCAAGGAGTCCTCGAGCTTGAGGAGAATTAGAATGAGCTACCTACCAATTTTCATAAATATTAGACTTTGTTTGAGCCCCCAAATAAGCCCTGGAACCTAATTTTTAACTAGGCCAGACAGTAGGTCTTGACAGGGCCAAAACCACTCAAAAAACTATAAAAAGAGCTTGAGAGCTCATTTTTTAGGTTAGCTTGTTAGATATTTAAAGCTTTGTAAGAGATTTATTTTGTAATAGAAGCTTTCCATTGTTCCTCTCTTTGCTCTTGCCTTGTGTGCGCATGTGTGTGTATGTGTGTGCATGCTTGTGTGCTTTCACTCATGCACTTGTGCCTTCACTTGCTCACGGTCTTCATACCAATCCTCGCATCTCCACAGATTGACATTTATGAGGTGAATCTCCTCATGTTGGTACTTACCATTGTGCTAGAGTGACACCAAATTTGGCATCGTTGTCGGGGAGAGAGCTTGGAGGACGAGCGTGTGATGGTAAGACGTAGAGTAGCAATGTTGGAAGGTAAAAAACTAGTCTTTTTCAGGTTACTTTCTGAGTTCTTGTTCACCTAGTTCTCAGATTTTTTTCGCTTTTTTAATGTACATTCCCTAGTTTCACCTCTTCTTCTTCATTCTTGGCTGTGTGAGAAGCTCAGAGAGAGTTTAGAGATGAAGCGTGGAGGAAATACTGAGTTTCACACTCTCAAGACACCAAAATTTGAGTGAAAGTATCACGGCCTAAAACGACCTGCTTCTCGTATTGTGAGTGGAGTATCACGGGGTTGGAGAGGGATCTTGCATATATAGGCACATAAGAGTGATCAGAGGACACAAGGTAAGATATTTACAAAAAAAAATTGAATTTGGACTTCAAAAACTCCAAGTATCATGTCCAATTGAGTTAAGGTATCATGATAGTACCAGAACTCCCATGTATCGCGATACTTGTCGAGTATCGTGTATCATCTCCTTGAGGTATCACGATACCATGAAGGTATCGTGTATTGCCAGGTCGAGGTATTGTGATTTCCCTTAGAGTGGTATCGCATCATGAAGCTTGTGGTATCATATCGTGAGAGCAAGACGTATCGTATCGTCTGGAAGGTATCGTATCATAAAGAACTTCGTATCATATTGTACCTTAGATCTCCAAGTATCGTATCGTCTTGCCAGCAGTATCGTATCGCGAGATAGGTCGGTATCATATCGTGAACAAAGAGGTATCGTATCGTGACTGCTTCCAGTATCATATTGTTTTGATAGCAGTATCGTATCGTTGAAGTTGATATCACATTTGTGGTATTGTCCATAGTGGTATCGTGTATAATCGAAAACAGAGGTATCATATCGTGGAAATCTGGTATCATGTATCGCGGTGGTATCAAGTATCATATCGTGGAATTTCAAGTATCGCCAACCACCAATATCGTATCATTAGACCTAGTATCGTGTATCTCGTGTTATGCAGTAATCCCAGAGAGGTCCTATTTCCCTGTGTTAACCCCTAGAACCCTGAACCGGCATAACTTTCTCACACAAAATCCATTTGTCGTGATTTTGGGACTAGGAAACTAAGGGGGTTCCAAAGGATTTTGAGCAATACCAAGGGACAATTGTGACTAATAGACAAAGCTTATGAACCTAAGATTTGGTAGACACCTAGGCAAGGATAGACAAAGCATTAGATCATCTGAGGCCAATTTCAACCATACAGCTAGGTCATGGGCACAACAACTTAGTGCTTATCCCTACAAGCTAAGTTGTGAGACAAGTAACTTAGAAATGTCTTTTAGCATGGAAAGACCCACACGTATCTTAGGTACTGCCTATTTACAGACACCATAAGGTCCCTATAAAACATAATTGGAGTATATTAGGACCAACCGATTAGGTGCTCGCATCTATGAGGATGGTCTAAGGTGATCAGTGGTCCAACTCAAAAATCCCGATCAGCCCTTCAGACTTGAACACCCAATGGTCAAGTTCGAAGAGGGTTCGTATATGATAAGCAAGGAACCATTATGTGGTTACCAGCTTACAAATAGGACAGACGGGTTTGGAAATGTCATTCTTGAGAATGAGATAGGAGACCTAGAGCGAGGACGCCTAGGACGAGAACCCAAGACTCCTAGAGGCAAGTCAGTTTTGACCAGTGTGATCACTCCATATTGGATCCCTCAAGACAACAAAAGCATAGAACTATTCTTGAATAGAGAAATGGAGGAAGTATTTTGGAGTTTCAAGCCAGATCAACCTAACCCAATAATCACCATCTACGAATTCAAAGACTCTGAGACACCAGACAAAGTTGTCTATCTAGATAACACATCAGAGAGAATGTTCTTGGTAATAGAGCATGATAGGCATGCATACATTTGGCAAGGTGAATTGATTTTCCCTCCACCAAGATCTAATGTTTCCCATGGCCTCCAAGGAGCAGGATCATCCAAGGCTCACAAAACTCAACGAGAACAAACTAGAGAGAGACCCGAGGTAAGTTTTGGAAACACTATAGGTAGAGACCGATTAGGATTTGAAAATGAAAGACCTGAAAGAGAGAGACATCAAGCACATAGGCATCAAAGAGATGAACATGATTTTCCATTGCCGAGACCCCGAGAGTACCTAAGAACTCTTATACCCTCTCAAGTGGTTAAGGCAATGAAGAACTATTTTGATGGGTCAAGAGATCCCTATGAACATGTGGCCGAGTTCAAACAAGTGTTAAGAGCTAAATAGGTCGAGGACTTGTTCACCCAATTCAAGGCATTTGGTTTGAGTCTCAAGGGTACTGCCTTAGCTTGGTTTCAGCCCCTGAATAGTCGCAATTATTGAGACATAGGTCAACTGCTAGAGGAATTCATTGTAGAATTTTCCAAGAGTGGTATCAGGCATAACACATCATCCTTGATCCATAGCTTTAAGCAGACACCCCAAGAAATACTACGACTGAGACTTGCAAGAAGACAGTTCAGACAATACTTAGAAAGATGCCCTGTTTCGAAGTTACCCACACCAGCCAAACAAGTGGCCTTGTTTTTAGATGGCTTACTAAGCACCAAGTTAAGATCATATGTGTACTTGAAAGAGCCTAGATCCATAGAAGAGTGTGTGCGAATGTGCATTGACATAGAAGATAACTTGGGCGAGGAGTTAGAATTGTCAAAACTCTTTAAGGACTCTGACAGTTCTACTAGTCACACCTATAGAACCTCCACTGAGATAGATGAGGTAGCTGAGCAGGTTGCCAAGAAGCTAGGAGTTCAACATAGACAAACACCAAGGGTCACCTCATTGAAGGGATGTTACAACTATGGAGGAAACCACATGGCTAATGTTTTCCCGATGATGGCTCAACCCCAAGGAAACCCTAATGCTCCATATTGCACTATTGGGAGAAAATACACGAACCATATAGCTCAAGACTGTCCGTACAATAGGCAGGCTATAAGACAAACTTATCAGCAATCTTACCAACCAGGTAGGTATCAGAATCAGTACCAACATCCATATTATAGGCCACAACAATATCCGCCTCAATCCCCACAACAATATCAAGCACCATATAGGCCACAACCGGTCATAGGAAACCAACCATCAACTCCTTCCAGTGTGATTCCAGTTAAGTATGCAGGGGTAGAAGAGAACCTTAATAGAGCATTGATTCCAATGACCCCTTTGGTCTCAAAAAATGATCCTCATACTCATAGTTCTGACTATTCCCATGAGGAAATTCCAAGAGCTTACTACACAGAGTCACCTGAGCATAGTGAGACTTCTCTGTATCAATATGATGCACCACCTATGGAACAAAATTGGGAGCCAAAATACTCCAATGTCATGTACACGAATCCTAACCCCATGCCCCAATCAAGACAAGTAAGACCACAAGCCCCTAGAGGACCATGTTTTAAATGTCAGGGCAACCATTTCATTCTTGAATATCCCCACCCATCTACTTCGAGACAAGGCCATAACATCACAATACAATGCTTTTGTCCTGAGTGTGGCAAAGAACATCTCTTGGGAGATTGTCCCAAGAATTCCTCTAGTGCATTCAAGGTCACACCAATTAATGTGGTAGGCTTAGTGGTGGATTCAAGTTCAAGTAAAACTAATGTGGCTCCTATACGGGCAATCACTAGGGCACAAGCCTTAAAAAAGATAAACTAGCTGAACAATCAGAGTCAAGTGAATCAGAAGCTTACTAGAAAGATTAGAGCAGTTGGTAAACAAGCTGCATGTTTCTTTACCTCCACAGGCTCAACCAGTTATTGAAAGAGAAATCTCACCACCAACAAAATCTTATGTTCCTAATTCCATAAATGATGGAGAACCTCTTTCAATTCAACAGTACTCTCAAGAGTTCTTACGAGAAATACAAGAAGAGAAATGGGGCAAGGAGAAGGGTAATCCCCCTCCTATTCTTGAGATCGATGACCTTCATGATCAATTTCCCCAAGACATTACGTCTATCTATGGAGGCCAAGCAGAGCAACAAGATGATGAAAGATTAGATTTTGAATCTAATTCCTTACAAGAGTTGCCACAATTCACATGCCCATGGGAATCTTAATCTCTTCATATGAGAGCTCCCACCATCTTGGTAAGAAATGAAGACTCAATGGTCCCAAGGAACAATGATGTTGTGAAGAACACTAAGGTTCAATGTCATCTCACTTTAGAAGAGCTACTCAAAGTAAAACCTGAGCTATGGAATCATGTGGCAAATCAAGTTCTAGAACTTGATTCCAATATGCCAAAAGCAAGTTCTAGGAAGAAAGTCCCAGAGATACCTCTAGACAAAATAGGGGACATGAGTGAAGGTGAAGAAGGTAATACTTATCTTCCAATCACCTACCAAGGTTACACAACCAACGCAATCTTAGATTCAAGTGTTGGTGTTGCGATTGCGACCACCTCCTTGTGGAAGCAATGGGGCGAGCCTGCATTAAGACCAACTAGAATGAAGCTTCAAATGGTTGATGGCCATGTGGAAAGACCTCTAGGATTGCTAGAAGGGATAACTCTAACCCCTTGTGGTGTAGGTTTTGAGCACACCTGTGCTATATGTGACTTTGGGAAAAATAACGTATATGAGATGATCCTAGGAAGACCCTTCCTATGACAATTGCAAATAGTGCAAGATTGGGGAACCAACCCCTTGTACTGACAACACTTAGGGGTCACCACCAAGGTCAATCTAAAGGATTATACCTTCAGAGATGTACCACTCCTATAGTGGAATCCTATCCATAAAGCGAAAGAAGATTCTATCTCTGTGCATTCTCAAAGTTCACCTGATCCATCCTGGATGCATGAAGATACTCATTTATGGATGTGCAAGGTTGCAAAGGAAGAGGAAAGATGCCTAAAAGCGAGAGAAAAAGGAACTTCTCAAGGAGATAGACTAGTTAGAGACCAAGCCTACACACCGATGATCTTTCTCGATGAAGAATTTGAGCCTCATGGTTGGGCATAAATCTTAGCCACCATGACATTGCTGTCAATGAAGAACAGTGGACACCTCATTGTGATGAGGAGGGTTATGATATTTCAGTGTTCATGTGTCAACCATTGCTAGAAGAATGTGACCCTAGTGATGTCATGGAAGAAGAAGATAACGACAATGATCTAGAGTCCATTGTGATGGATAGTTGCTTTAATTCAAAGAAGCACTATCTAGAAGATGTAGGAGTATTTAACCAAGAAGAAAGAAGAACCTCTCACGAGCATTAAAACTATAAATTCAAGGGAGGGAAGTGAAGGTAGTCAAAAGAAAAAGAAAAGAAAAGTAGTATCGTTCTCTTTGGAGCTCGCTTAATTGGAATTCTCTTGTGGTGTTTGAGGAGGGGTTGACTAAGTTTGACATTACATTGAACACATTTTGGGCCCTAAAAGCTTTATTCTTTGCTTTTGAAGCTTGTTTGAAGCAATTTTTGGGTGATTCTCAGACATGTTTTTGAGTAGTTTCGGAGTTCTCTTTACACAGGTTCAATAATCTCAAGAAGAGTATTCTTTGTGCTTATTTGACATGAATCTTCAGCTTTGGGCCTATGTTTTCAGCCACACTAGTGAGTTTACATGTTTCTTGGACAGGTCCTACTTGTGGTGGGATTAGCCATCATTTGTCAATAGTTCATGATAATTTTCAGTTTAGTTTGTAGGAGTGCATTGAGCCTTGTGTAAGGCTACTTTTGGATAGTGGATAGAATTTGAGCGACCATTTGACCTTTCACATGAACGCTAATGGTAACAATCTCCCACTAAAGGCCAATATGACCAAAGTGAACTATGAAAAAAAAAAGAATGATAAAGGATACCTTGGCGTAAGTATACAAACTATAGTCCCACCTGATGGGCATGTTACATAGTGTACAAGTAACTATGCAAGATCATGAATCAAGTAACCCCCATAAGGTGACAATAGTGTTGAAAGCTATCCTCTGGTAGATCTTTAGTCAAAGCATCTCCAACATTATCTTGAGTATGAAACTTCTCAAGAATAATGTGCTCAATGGCTAAGCAATCTCTAATGAAGTGATACCTCACTTCAATGTGCTTGGTCTTTGCATGATATTCTAGATCCTTAGCCAAAGAAATGGCACTCTTACTATCATTGAGCAAGCTATGTACATGCTAAGGTAGGCACATATTACAAGCAAGAGGAGGAAACCACAATGCTTCCTTACATGCATCATTGGATGCAACATGCTCTGCTTTTGCAATGGAAACAATTGTGCATTCTTGAAGGCGGGATCTCCAAGAGATAGCACCCCTAACAAAGTGAAAAATGTACCCTGATATAGACTTTCGATTGTCTACACAACCAGCACAAGCGAAATCTATGTAACTAATAATGGATTGCCTTTCCTCTACCCAAGCATAGAAACTTGTCCTTAGTGCCACTAAGAAATCCCAAAATCATCTTGATAGCCTCCCAATGCTTCTTTCTAGGATTAGACATATATCTACTCACAACGCCCACTACAAATGCAGTATCTAGTATCATAGCTACCATAGCATACATGAGACTACCAACAATAGATTGATAAGGAATTTTGGTCATGAGTTCCTTTCCCTCATCTGATTTGGGGCATCCTTACTCAATTTCACATATGTAGGTAAAGGTGCATTCAATGCCTTGTGAAGTACTTTGGATATGTACTTACTTTGAGACAAGCATATGCATCTTTTACTCCTATTACGAGTAATATGCATGCCAAGAATATCCCCCAAATCCTTCAAATCAAATGTCTCATGCAACTTCTTTGTTAGCAATGTCAGGTCATCAAAGGACTTCCGAGAAATCATCATATCATCCACATAAAGTATCAAGCATATCAAGCTTCCATATGAGCATCTCTTTGTGTAGAGACCAATGATCCCCATGGCTTTGAGAATAGCCTTGAGAATTCATTAAAGCATCAAACTTTTGGTACCATTGTCTAGGGGACTATTTAAATCCATATAAGCTCTTCTTTAGCTTACAAACTAGGCTTTCTTTGCTAGGAAATACATACTTATTGTTCCATATAGATCTCTTCTATAATATTCTCCATGCAAGAAAGTAGTTTTTGCATCCATTTGGACTAGCTCTAAGTCCTCCATTGCAACGAATCCAAGTAGCATGTGTAATGTAGTAATCTTGACCACTGGAGAGGAAATTTCTTTGAAATCAACGCCATGTTGTTACATAAAATCTTTGCAAGCAATCGTGCTTTATACTTTGGAGAAGCACTATCTAATATGAATTTCAACTTATATACCCATTTACATGGTAAAGCTTTCTTGCTCTTTGTCAAAGTTACTAAATCCCAAGTACCATTCTTGTGAATAGAATCTAATTCACTCTTCATGGCACACTCCCACTTGACATGATCCTCTGTCTGCATAGCCTCTTGGTAACAAGAAGGTTCACCAACATCTGTTGGCATAACAAAATCCAAACTTGGAACATATCGATCAAGTGGATGCAAGATACATGCATAATATCTCAATGGTTGCTGAATAGGAACATCTGTAGACTAGTCTGGCTGGACATTCTCATAGACATCCTTATATGTAGCATTCTTTTGCATGCTAATTAGAAGGCTAGTATCCTCAAACATCACTCTTATCACTTCAAAATCCTTAATGGGTTGTTTATGCATCTTAGAATCATTGAAATTGACATCACTACTTTTGATCACTAACTATGTTTCATGACCCATAAGTGATATCCAAATTTTCCTTCTCAACCATATCCAAGCAAAATGCATTTCTTTAAATTATGGTCCAACTTTTTTTTTAAGATTCTTAGGTTTATGAACATATAATTCACACCCAAAAACTCAAAGATGATCATCATATGGTGGCTTCCTTGTCCCTTACTTTTGTGCCACTTTCAGACCTTTGGAAAAACTAGGTGAAATGTTAATCACATGAATTGCAGCCAATACTACTTCTTCCCAAAAGCCTTGTGAAAGGTTTGCATGATGCATCATGGAAAATACTCTATCTAGAGGTTTACTTTACTCCTTGACACACTTATTGGTTTGAGCATATACATTCATCCCAATCATCATCATCCATGTTAGTAGGATTGTTTGAGATTTTGTTTACTGACTTCCACTGCCTCCTCAGAATCAACACAACTTTAATATGATTCTTCCATGGAAGTTTCTATGCATGCTCTCATAATGGATCAAGAGAAATGGTGCTATAGATACCCTTAGACAAGATTGGAGATGCAAGCGAAGGAGAAGAGGGAAATACCTATCTACCCATCTCCTACCAAGGCTACACCACCAAGGCCATTCTAGACTCAAGAGAAGGAGTGGCCATTGCCACCACTTTTTTATGGAAAAGATGGGGCAATCCGGATCTAAGACCTACAAGAATGACGTTACAAATGGCAAATGGCCATATAGAGAAGACTTTGTGTTGATAGAGGGGATTACTCTCACCACTTGTGGATGGAATGGAATACCATCCATAGAACAACTAACGCGGGAGAGTTAGTGCAATCCATTGCATCTATGGTTGCATGAGGAGAATCACTTATGGACGTGTAAAGTAGTAGCAAACAAACATAAGATATTCGAAGCTAGGGACTTAGGTAAGGAACAACACCCTAGAACCATCCAAGTCTTTACCTATGCACATTAGTGTTTCAAGATAAAGAATTTTAACCTCATGGATGGGCAGCTATATTAGCTACCATGGACATAGCAGTGAACGAAGAACAATGGATGCCCCATTGTGATGAGGATGGTTATGATATCTCAATCTTCATGATAGAACCCCTAAGGATTGAACCTGTTTTAGAGTAGTATGATGACACAACCACGGAGCCAACAAGATTAAGTGATGAGGACTCAAAGTCTATCATCATGGAGCCATTTTGCTCTTCAGAGGAGGAATATCTATACTTGGTAGAAGCCAAAACCCGTGATCAAGTTGAGTCTAACCAAGAGAAGATGCTAAATCAACTAGTTGAAACTAAGCTTGAAAAGAAGAAGAAGGAGCAAAGGAAATCTCCCACACAAGATGAGGAAGGAGAATCACTATTTGAAGTGCCAAAAAATTTTAAGAAGTATGAAGTTGAGGACATAAGAATCATAATAGAGAAAATACCAAGAAGATTGTACTTACAGTGGAAGAAGGAGAAGAGAAATGTATGTACATAGGAGATGACCTAAGTGAAGGGGAGGAGCAAGAGTTGATTGCACTACTAAGAGAGTATAGATATGTGTTCGCTTGGAGCTACAAAGATTTTAAAGGAGTAGATCCAGACATTTGTTCCCATAGGATCCCCATGAACCTAGTGGCCAAGCCTACCAAACAGAAGCCTTACACATACAATGACAACTATGCCACAAAGATAAAAGAAGAGATTGATCAGTTGATTGAGGCAAGATTCATTTATGAAATAGAGCATATAGAGTGGGTATCCCCCATTGTGGTACTCCCTAAGAAGAATGGAAAGTTACACATATGCATAAAATTGAAGAAGTTTAATGTTAATACCATACATGATAGCTACCCATTTCCAATCACGGAACATTTGTTTGAATGAGTAGCACGAAAGGAAGTCTATAGCTTCCCGGATGGGTTTTTGGGTTACAATCAAGTAGCCATAGCCCTTGAAGGCCAACATAAAGTGGATTTTGCTATGGAATTGGGTATCTTTGCATTTAAGGTGATGCCTTTTGGATTCACTAATGCACCTGCTACATTTCAATGCATAATGTGTTATCTATTCAAGAACTTTATGAGGAAGAATCTAGAGGTTTACATAGATGACATGTGCACTCATTCCCTCATAAGGAAAACACACATCCCATAACTTAGGATTCGATAAATGTAGAGGGTACCAAATTTTCTCAACCTAGAAAAGTGTACCTTCATGGTTAGACAAGGAAAAATTTTAGGCCACATCGTATCAAAGAATGGTATATCGACCAAAGAAGAAAAACTAAGAGCAATTGCAGAATTGCTTAGGTCTAGGACAACCAAAGAAGTATAGGCAGTTATGGGACATTGTGGGTACTATAGAAGTTTTATCCACATGTATGTGGTTAAAATAACTTTTAATGGAATGAGTCTTTGGAAACCTCATTCAATGAGATAAACTAAAATTGTGCTTAGCTCTGATTTTGACAATGCCAAACTAAAATAAGCCATTCCATGTTCATGTTAACACCTCTAATTATGCAATTGCATGTGTGTTAGCACAATTGACTGGAGAGGGTAACATAGATTTTGTATAGCATACACGACTAGGCATTTAAACGCTACTAAAAGAAATTACAGCATGACCGAGAGAGGGCTTAGGAATAGTCTATGCAATTAAAAAATTCAGACGTTATTTATTGGCAAATAATTTTAAGTTTTTACAGACCAACAATCATCACTCTATTTAGTGAATGAGCCTTGCAATATGGGTAGAATAGTAAGATGGTTTCTCATACTAATGGAATACGATTTTGAAGTAGTATTTAGGAAAGGAAAGACTCACCTTAGGGTGGATCATCTTTAATGACTAACCTCTAAAGAAGCCCCACAAGGAATACTTGATGAATTGCTAGATGCCTACTTGTTCAATCTAGAAGTAGTGCCAAACTGGGCTAAACAACTTGTTTCTATCCTCATGTTTGGACCTAAGAATCCCATGGTCGAGACTAGGGAAGAGGAAGTAGTCAAGTCACAAAGATATAAAATACTGGCAGTAAGTATTTACAAACATAGTGATCAACAATTTATTGCCTATTGTGTGGAAGAACTAGAGTACCAAAAATGGTTGCATTTAGCACATGTACGTGCATTTGACCAACACTATTCGAAACATCAGACACTACACACTCTACGAAGATTGGGAGTATACTGGACAACTATGGAAGCACAGGTCAAAAGGATGTGCGAGGATTGCCCAACTTGTACTAATAGACCTCCAATGGAAAATGGTACATTGTACTAGTTATCTTTAATACGAGATTGGAATTGCCGCTTAGTGGAATTTTTGTGAACAAAAACTTTTCCACCATAGATGACATTAGCAAGACGTCGAAGACTAGAGCAGAAGTCTCAGGACTACAAACTCATTGGAGATAATCTGTACAAACATGGAAGGGGTGGATACTTGAGGCCATGCATCCATGAGAGTGAATACTTGAGAATACAAGAAACTTCACACAAAGGCATTGCAGGAGGACATTTTGGGTCAGATCGTGTGATCAAAGCCATACTGTTCTCAGGGCTATGGTGGTCCACTCTTCATATGGATGCACATACCTATGTGAATAGATGTGACACATGCCAGTGAACTCAATATCCAATGTGCAAAGATGAGATGCCACTGAAACCCATGACAGGAGGACATGCATTCTCTAAATGGGGTATATATTTTGTGGGATCGATTAATCCCCCTACTAGAGGATCTCATGCCACATACATAATCGTAGCTATGGATTATCTAACCAAATGGGTAGAAGTCAAGACCACTAGGAAGAATGATGCACAAACAATGAAAAAATTCTTATTCAAAAGTGTCTTTACAAGATATGGGTTTCCCATATAGTTGGTGGGCAATAGAGGGACTCACTTTCTAAATGAATTCATTGAATACTTGCTGTAAGATTTTATGGTGATTCACAAAAAATTAGCACCATATCATCTTCAGTCCAATGGACAGGGAGAGAGTACTAACAAAATCATGTGCAATGTCATGTCTAAGCTTGTTAATACCAAATGCTCTGACTGGGACAAATAGTTACACCATGCTATTTGGGCATATTGAGTGGCCTAGAAGACGATACTCAATGCAACTCCCTTTTAGATGGCCTTTGGTCAAACCACAATGCTTTTATCAGAGTTTTTGATACCAACCCTCAAGGTTGCACAAGAGCATCAATGGAGAGGCCACGAGCTATCATCTAGGATTATGGACTTAGAATGATTAGGAGAAACTAGGCTAAGAGTAGCAACATGAATTTATGTGGCCAAGAAGAGGCAAAAGGCTTACTTTGATGCAGATGTAAAAGATAAGGGCTTGAAATTTGGCGATTTGGCCTTAGTCTATACTTTGAAGCAACATGCTCAAAAGCTAGAGAAATGTAGTTATGGACCTATGCATATCAATAGAATTTCAACGAGTGGAGTGGTATAGTTAGCCACCTTGCAAGGAGAGGTAATTCTAGATTATATTAGTGGTTGTAGATCAAGAACCCTTGACAGAGGATATGCTTAGATGACTCACCTTGGCTAGGAAGCACAAGGAGGAAGAAAAGAGAATTAGAGAGGAAGCTCAATCTGAAGCCCTAGAGTGCATCAAATGCATGAAGTTAAGATGCCAGGGAGTAGTGTTGGAATGAAATAACCAAGTAGAGGAGATCCTTCTAGTTAATGACATTTCCGGTGTAGAGACATCTAGATACCACATGGCAATGTGTCAAATCAAGCAAAATGCTTCTCCTAGCATAATTTATAGATGATCATAAATAACTATACGGCTAGGGCAAGGCACTACACTCACATAGATCAGGGCTCTAATTGAGTCAAGTGCAACACCTAGTGTGATTAGGTCATCATACTGTTAAGACATGGATCTGAAAGTGAATTTGGTTGAGGCATTCCTCATAGGATTAGGAGGCACTAAAACCCCTTGCATGGGCAAGGTGGAAATTTCTATCCTCATAAAAGATGTCACATTGATAGTAAAAATCCTAGTCTACCACAATCAAGATCTTATAGAACCGATGATTATAGGCCAAGATTGGATTTACAATCTCTCGATTGACTTAAATTTTAGGAAAATCCTCCTCTAATTCTGGGTAGCTAATCAACATCGAGTGGTATAGCTAGAAAACTAGGCCATGAGAGTAGAAGAGAATTCCAATCTACTCAGTGGAGGAGAATCCTAATCCTTCCTTTGTGCACTTGGGACCACCACTGGACAAAGGAGCACAATCAGATGAGTCATCACTTGGTGGAGGAAGATCCCAATCCTACCTCTATACACATGGGGATAAGTAACCCCTCAAGCTTCCTCTCCACACTTTCAGCATACACGCCTAGATCTGGTGTACATAATGCCTCATTTCTTGATGGGCAAGTCATTCATGTGTTGGACCTCCCTTCTTTTCCAAAGTAGAGTATCCAACCGACCTCTTGCCCACCACCATCAAAGAGTCAACCGGAGCCCAAGCACCAAAGTCAAAGGCCAACATCTACCACACCTAGGATGTGACACAAGTTTCCAGTCACTTTGGGCAAGAAGCGGATTTGGCTACCCAAGGGCAAGCAACCAACAAATCTCAATCTCCTCAAGCACCAGGACTAAAGCTGAAAAGAAATCAACCATGTTATCCATTACAACCAAGATGAAGGCCACAAGCTAAAGTTTGATAGATTTGGATCTTAAAGTGGTCAATGATGGCTAACCCTACCACACTGAATATTTGGGTGCATAAGGCCTGCTTAATAGCTCACACACAAAGTCCTGTACTCTCAATTTCCCTAAGGCCTCATTTCTCCTTTCACCAGTCACCTCCACATCGATCCATTGTATCTAAGAATCCTTGTAAACTACTCGCACAAACCGCTTGGAAATGGGTGTCTAAATGCCCCCATGACCACATCCTTCCACTAACATCTAATGTAATAAATCAGCCATCAACCCCTTGTCTTTGTAATTACCCACTGACATCCATGCTAACCAACCAACATTGTAATAGTCATCCCGAAATATCTTGTAAAAAAGATGATGACGCCAACCATGCATAGAAGTATATGCACTATCCAAAGTATGCATGTAGGGCGTCTACTTGCACCAAGACATCATTAGTATCACTGCACATCACAAGGCTACTTCAGAAGCATACCAGTATTGGAAAGGGATTGTGGTCTCGCCATACTAGGGTCAATATTTTTTTCCATGCCAATGTGATATCATTTTGTGGCATATATTTTTACAAGAACCTAGGACCATAATGCACACAGGAGAATCATTAGGGGTAGATCTTGACCTCCACACATGTTGATGATAGCCAAGGAGGTCTTGACAACTTGATGAGACAAGGAAGCATGTGACAAACCAGTCAAAGAGAGTCATGACAGAGCAAAGGCCAAGCATGACCAAGCAAACAAGAAGTTAAAGAAGATTTGACAATTAGGCCCAACAAATTTTTGAATGCAATTCCTTATGAAACAATGATTTTGATCACTATATTCCATTGTAAATTTTGTTTCCATTAAGTCCAACTCCATTTTGTTCAATCCGAGGATTCCTCGAGCTTGAGGGGTGTTAGATCTATGTACATATTGATTTTTGTAATTTTTAGAGCTCGTTTGAGTCTCTAAAATAGCCTAGAAACCTAATTTTTGACTAGGTTGGACACTAGGTTTTGACAGGGCCAAAGCTAGTGAAAAACTATAAAAATATTTAGAGAGCTCATTTTGGAGGTTGGCATTTTGGAAATTGAAGTGAACAAAAGACATTGTAATTGTATTTTTGGCTAATAAAGATTCCATTGCTTCAACTCTTTGTCTTGTCATGTGTGCTTGTGTGTGCATGTTGGTGTGCTTTTCACTCACACATTTGCATTCTCACTAGCTCATGGTCATCATACCACCCTCACCTCTTCCCAAATTGACAATTATGAGGTGGATCTCCTCACATTGATACTCATCATTGTGCTAGAGTGACACCAATTTGGCACCATTGTTGGGGAATGAGCTTTGAGGATGGGCATGGGATGGTAAGACATAGAGATTTGATGTTGGAATGGTAAGTAATTAGGTAATTTCGTTACTTTTCTTAGTTTTTACATCATCACGTTCTTCACTGTCTCCCATCTCCATCCCCTTCTTCATTGAAATTTCAATTTTCTACCATATCTCCACCTCTATCTCACCTCCCCTCAATTCACTTGTGTGTGTGTGTGAGAGAGAGAGACACACACACACACAAAGAAAGAGAGAGAGAGAGAGAGAGAGAGATCGTGTGCATTGTTTTTGCACATTTCTTAAGTTTCCTTGCAGGTAGCATCATCCATAGCATCTACAGTAGCTCCAATAGGTACATAACTTCTCTACACAGATCCCAGGGCATAGCTCTTTGTCCATCGCTACAGACAAAAAACTTGCATGTTGGGTAAAACTAAGTGCATCACTATAGTGTAGGCACCATGTAGTGGGTACAAAAATTCTCTGCATAGACCCCAAGGGCTTTGTCCATCATTACAGACAAAAAACTTGCTTCTTGGGTAAAATTAAGTGCACTACTATAGTATAAGCACCATGCGCATCACATATCTATAAAAATTTTTAGAAAAGGTGTGTTTTCTCTATCCATTGCCACAAACACCTCTGTCCATCATGACAGACAGGTGTCCATCATGCGATAGACGATTGATAGTTGATGACAGACAAAGTGTCCATCGTGATGGATAGTTAGTCCATCATGACAAATAGCTTCATATGGCAGATCAACTTTCAAAAGAAAACTTGTCCATCATGATTGACAACCCTATTGATTGTGATAGACATCCATTTTTCAACAAAAAATTAGGATTTTCAATTTTTGCATATTTTGAGCTAAACTTTGGCAATTTTTGTTAGGCTATTAGAGTATTTTGGAGTTCCTTAGCAAGGAAAAGACTTGTAAACAATCAAATTGCACTTAGGGAGCTTATTGCCTAGGCATTGGAGCACTCATCAAAGCAACAAAATTGAGGTTGGAAGAATACTAAACCCCCTTAATCAATTCTTTAGCTTAGGCTAAGTATGATTAGTGTATTGATTAATTAGGGTTACCTTAGGCATGATACAAGTATAAGAAACCTTAATTACTCAAGTTCAAGTGTAAGTTAGAATATTGTTGTGGCAAAATGTAAGGGAAGAGAACATAAATTTATTGAACATACATCAAGTTGTGATAAAAATGCGAGTATTTCTAGTGAACCTATTTCAAAGACAAGATTACACTAGAGAAATTTATAAAAGAACAAGTAAATATTACAAAATAACATTGCAATGAAATTGTCCTTCGGAGAAATAGGATGAATAGACAAAGCTTATGAACATTAGATCAGGTAGACACATAGACTAGGACAGACAAAGCATCATATCCTTTGAACCTAATGTTAATCACACAACTAGGTCCTAGTCTCAACAACTCACTAATTATCCCTACATGCTAAGCTAAAAAATGAGTGATTCAAAAATTTCCTTTAGCATGGAATGAACCATAGGTATTTCATGCAGTGCTTGTTTACAAACACCAGAAGGTCCCTATAAGACACAATTAGAGTATATTAGAACTAATCGATTAAGTGCTCGCACCTAAAAAGATGGGTTGCAAAGATCAATTGTCCAACTTAAAAAACCCAGATCAACCCTTCAAACTTGAACACTCAATGGTCAAATTCAAAGAGGGTTCATACATTGATAAACAAGGAACCATGTATGTGGTTACCAGCTTACGAGATAAGACATATGAGTTTGGAATTGTTATCCTAGAAAATGAGATTGAAGACCTAAGATGAGAACCCATGACTCCTCCACAAAAATCTATCTTGACTAGAGTGATTACTCTAGAGTGGATTACCCAAGACAATAAAAGCATAGAATTATTCTTGAATAGAGAAACGGACGAAGCCTTTTGGAGACTCAAGCTAGATCAACTGAGTGAAGTAGGCAGAGTCACCATATACGAATTCAAAGATCTTGAGATACTAGGCAAAGTTTTCTATCTATATAACACATAAAAAAATGATGTTTTTGATAAGGGAGCATGGTACACATACCTACACTTGGAAGGGCAAATTAGTTTTCCCCCCACCTAGATTGAATGGATCTTATGGTCAACAAGGAGCTAGATCATCTCACATCCATGGTCCCCATAAGGAAAGAACTAGAGAAAGACCTGAGGTGAGCTTTGCAAACCTAGTAGGCAAAGAATGATCAAGAATGGAGATGGAAAGAATAGATCATAAGACACAAAAATCCACGACATCAAAGAGGCATGGCTGAGTTTTCCTTGCCTAGGCCTACAAAACATCCTCGGATCATGAGGCCCACCCAATTGGTTAAATCCATGAAGAATTACTTCGATGGTACTGGAGACCCATACAATCACATAGTGGAGTTTAGACAAGTACTAAGAGTGGAATAGGTTGATGATTTTTTCACTCAATATAATGACTTTAGAATAACTCTGAAAAACAAAACCTTGATGTGGTTTCAACCACTACAAGGATAATTCAAGAACATTGATCAACTGCTAGAAGCCTTTATCACAGAGTTCTCCAAGAGTGGCAACAAACACAATACCTCATCCCTAATCCACAACTTTAAGCAAACACCCGAGGAGATGGTTAGACTAGTAGGAAGATGATTTAGATAGTATCTAGAGAGATGCCCTATTCCAAAACTACCCACACCAACCAAACAAATGGCATTGTTCTTGGATGGTCTGTTAAGTGCCAAATTGAGATCGTATGTGTATCTAAAAGAGCCTAGAACCATAGAGTAGCGTGTTCATATGTGCATCAATATTGAGGAAAATCTAGGGGAAATATTAGAGCTTCCCAAGATCTATTAAGATTCAGAAAGTGCTACTAGCTTCACTTCTAAACCATCCACTTCAATAGAGGAGTTCGTAGAGAAAGTAGCATAGAAATTAGGAGTCTTAAGTAAACATGTGCCTAGGATTGTCTCAGTGAAATGATGTTACCACTGTGCAGGAGACCACATGGCTAATGTTTGTCCAATTACACAAACCACACTATGCAAGACCACCCTTATAACAAGAAGGTGATTAGACAAAATTATCCATAGCCATATCAACAACAGGAAGGATATCCAAATCAGTATGAACCTCAATAATATTTTAGGTCACAACAGCCTTAATAGCCACAATACGGCTATGAGAGCAGAATTGGGAAAACTTTGATGCCACCATGGATAATCCTGGCAAGCCCCTTAGTCCTAGCAAATTAGAGCCATACCCTCAAATACCATGAAGCTACTATTAGAGGACCACATCAAATTATTGGAAGATTATTACTGACTCACAAAAGAATGCAATTTATTATGAAACAATCGAGCCACAACACTTTTAAGTGAACACCAAGGACAATCTACCACTCAACATGTGAAATAAATAGAGGTACTAGAAGAGCTCAACACATTATGAGCACGTGTCACAGACCTACATAATCAGTTGGTCGAGTAGGCAATGATACATAGGCTGGACTCCCCACCCGACCTACCAGATGTTGAGGAAATTGTCCCAATTCAAGTCAAACGTATCTTCGAAGAGGAATATGAGCCACAAGCTACAATAGGTGGATGTGTTACTGACAAGGGTCAAGACACATTTGAACTACAATGCCCAACATGATGAAGTCAGTGGAAGAATTGGGAAAGATGCATTTTTCCAAGGTCGAAGCCCAACTAAAAGCAATGGTGATCATAGAAGAAACAATGTTACAATCTAAATTCTTCGCAAAGCTCATGCCCAAGAGGTACATATCCATCAATGAGCTATAGTATAAACCTTATTTCATGTACTTGGTTATGTATAATCTAGAAATCGATTGCGTCACAGGCAAGAAGCCCACCCATGCTATTTAGTTCCAACTAGAGGACCTCCCTCCACATGCATCCAAAGCTACTATCTTTCAACCAAATTGGAGGTGAGATTTATTGAAAAAATATCCTAAAATGACGTTCACTTGGTTAGAAACTTCAATGCATGTAATTTATAACCCATGGTATGGCCCAATACCCCGATGTCAATCCTAGACAACCTTTGCTATTAAGTTACAAAATGATCCTAAGTGCCAAGACTGGCTAAAATTCCCATACTTTGTACCACCTTAAGGACCCCCAATTGTAGCATATAAGATAGCCATGATATGACACTAGCTACCTTGATTGAAACATATGAGAGATATAGTAGCCCAGATGACAATAAAGATCTTTGACCTCATGCGAACGACCTTCATGGTCTTCTGAAGCATCCCCGCACCACACATCTCCACACCAGGATTTGGACATGGTAATTTAGATCTTGTATATGATATGAGCACCATCCCATCTCTCAAAATATGTTATGTCTGGCACTACATAATAAATTACCTTCTCGCATGCTATAAACAAACTTTTGAAGAGATGTTTACCACCGGGCTCTTGGAATATCATTAAGAGGTGCTCACTAGCATGCCAACTCGTGTACTTCAAATTTTTGGCTATGAACAAACAGTATACTCACTCACTACCACTATCCTCCTCAGGATACACCATAGTCCATACAATGGGACATGCTAAAAGTTGATTTAGCGAGGGGCTTACATATAAATCAACACTCCCTTGTATAGGACCTTCTATAGAGTTATATCGATTGCTCCTTGCAACAAGGATCTGTAGAGGATGATAGACGTGAGAGGGAGGGGGTTAGTGGTAGTAGCACATCATCAACAAAGAGGAAGCATGTGAGGAGTAGTGCAAGGAGACTAGAGGGGCCCCATTAATAAAATTTTCAATCAATATTGATTTAGCTTGATCAGATCTTATCTCAAACATCAATAGTGATTCTTATCACTTACCATTGTAACATAGGACCACCCAATTGTGCCATGCAATGCTTCATTTTGTGCAACCTTAGGAGTCCTCAAGCTTGAGGAGCCTAGTTAGAACAAGCCTACCCATTTTCACATTTTTTGCACCTCATTTGACCACCCGAAAAGTAGTGTATGTTGTAAATTTTAACTAGACTGGTCCTTAGATGTGAAACCAACCACTTCACCTCAAAAAATTATAAACAGAGCTAGAGAGCTCATTTTTGGGGTTAGCTAGTTTGAGGGATGAGCTTTATATGAGATTTCTTATACTTTGATTAATGCAAAGAAGAGATTTTCCTTCCATTGCCTCTTACATGTGTGTGTGTGTATGCATGTGTGCACTAGTGTGCTTCTCAACTTCACCTTCATGCACCTCATTCGTTCACGATCTTCATTTCATCCTTACTCATTTGTGGATTGACCATTGTGGATGTGATACCTATGCTTGTCTAGAGCAACACCATCCACACAATATGTTAATGGTACATTCATTTCATTTGACATACTCCTAGCAATTTCAGCAATATACATATTCCTCCTCTCTACCACCCCACTTTGTTGGGGAGTATACTTGCAAGTGATTTGCCTCTTTATACCTTGGTCTTGCAAAAAATCTCTAAAGGCATGGGAGAAGTATTCTTCCACTCCATTTGAACTTAGGGTTTTGATGTAGCAACCTATATCCCTCTTAACCTGTGTTAGTAGTAGTCACAAGCATCGGTGGAGAGGAAGCATGTAAGAAGAGGTTCATGGAGTTCAAAAGGGGACCATGTCAATAATTTTCCATGGTTTCATTCATCAATCTTTGATCAAAACACTAACAGTGATTCTAATCACTAACCCTATAATTTTTCCATGCGAGGAGTCCTCAAGCTTGAAGATCTTAAGTAGAACTTGAATACCAATTTTCATAATTCTTATACTCTGTTTGAGCCCTCAACAAAATACTGGAACCTATTTTTTAACTAGATCAGACATTAGGTCTGGACAGAGCCAAAGCTAGTGAAAAACTATAAAAAGAACTAGAGAGCCCATTTTTGGGGCTATCTAGTTGGTGTGAAGAGCAAACTTGTAAGAGAGATTGAGTAATGCAAGATAGTGTTTCTCCTTCCATTGTCGCTCCTATTGCCTCTCCCATGTTGGTGTGTATGTATGTGTGTATGCTGTAGAGTGCTTCTCACTTTCGTCTTCGTGCACATCACTCGTTCATGATCTTCATATCATCCTACCTCTTCCATCGATCAAAAATTAAGGAGGTGGGGCTTCTTGATGTGGTGCTTACCCTTGTCTAGAACAACACCAAATTCGGCACCACTATCAAGGACGAGCTCAAGGACAAATGTGTGATGGTAAGAGTGTTAGGAGAAGTGCATTGGAAGGTATGTAAATAGTGTTTTTGGTAGTAATTAATTGTTGTTTTTGCTTTTTTTTTTCATTTCACCTTCCCTACATTTCCGTCCCTTCACTTCCTCCTCAACTCCCAAAATAATCCACCATTTCACCATATCTACCTACCTCTCTTCATTTTCCTCATTTGTGATAGAGTGATAGAGAGAGAAAGAGTGAGTCTATCAGAATGGAACATGAAAGAATGAGAGAACCTAGAACCCATAGAGGTAGAGATGATTTTCCTCTACCTAGACCTAGAGAGCACCCTAGGATATTGATACCCACCTAGTTATTAAAATCCATGAAGAATTAGTTCAATAGAATAGGTGACCCCTATGATCATGTGGCTGAATTCAAACAAATATTGAGGGCAGAATAGGTGGACAACATGTTCACTCAATACAATGCATTTGGAATGACATTAAAGAATACTACCTTAACTTGGTTCCAACCCCTACAACAAAGATAACTTAGGGACATCCATCATCTGCTAGAGACATTCAACACTGAGGTTTTAAAGAGTGGGTTCAACACATCATCGCTTTAATTAATAGTTTCAAACAAACCCCACAGGAGATGGTCAGACTCGTCGGACAAAGATTTAGACAATATTTAGAGAGGTGTCGTGCCCTCTTCCAGAGTTGCCCACTCAAGCCAAACAAGTGTCTCTATTTTTGGATGGTTTGTTGAGTTCTAAGCTATGATCATACGTTTATCTGAAGGAGCCTCAAACACTAGAATAGTGTGTGAGAATTTGTATAGATATTGAGGACAATCTAGGAGACGAGTTGGAGTTCTCAAATGTCAATAAGGATTTCTATAGATCCACAAATCTTTCCTCTAAACATTCTAAGTCCATAGAGGACTTGGCGCAAAAAGTTGCTCATAAGTTAGGAGTCTGAAGCAAGCATGCACCAAGGATGGTCTCAGTCAAGCGATGCTACATATGTGGAGGAGACCACATGGCTAACATTTGCCCAATCATGGCACAATGCCAAGGCAACCCTAGTGGCTAGTATTGTACAATAGAGAGACGATATACTAACCACACTATGCAGGACTGCCCTTACAACAAACAGGTTGTTTGGCAAAATTACCCACAAGCATATCACCAACTATGTAGATACCAAGGCCAATACAATACACAACCTTACTACAGGACATAGTAGAACTACCAATTACCCTACCAAGCACCACCTAGACCCCAACCTGTACTAGGCTAGTAGCCAACACTCCCAGCTAATGTAATCTCCATGAAATATGCTCCTGCACACGATAATCTCAATATGGCATTAGTATCCACATCCCCATTGATCATAGAAAATGACCCTAATACCAACAATTTTGATTCCTCACATGTAGATAGTCCGCATGCATACTACACAGAGTCACCAAAACATTTGGAAGCATATCAATACAAAAATCCATCAGAATCTAATCGGGAGCCAGATTGTACCAATATCATGTACACCAATCCCAACCCACAACCTCAGATGAGACAAGCAAGATGCTAGGGCCCTAAAGGACCGTGTTTTAGGTGCCAAGGAGACCATTACATAAGGGAGTATACACATTCTCCACTAGTGGGACAACAACAATACTACAACATTCAAGGTTTTTGTCCTGACTATAGTAAAGAACATGTGATATGGGAGTGCCCCAAAAACACAGCCAATGCCTCTAAAGTAACCCCTATTAACATGATAGGCATTGTGCATACTTAAAATGTATCTACATAGACATATGTGCCCATACAAGTGGGGACTAGAGCCTAGGCACTACAACAAAACCAATAGAGACAAGACCTCAGAGAATAGTGAAGTCAAAGAATCGAGTGGAAGGAAAGAAAAATCTTGGAAGGATTCAAAAGAAATGCTCAAGAGAAAATGGAGTAAGAAAATAACTGATCTAGAAGGAATCTTGAAAGAAAATAGGGCCAAAATCTTAGAATTAGACTCTCAAGATTCAATCTCGATAAATCCAACACCTAGACCTTGATCCATTTTAGTTGAACCTATACCCGAAGTCCTAGGTATGATGTTCATGTTAAAAATAAAGAAGTAAGCTCGTACATATTTTTGCAAAAAGGATTTTCTTCAAGTAGAAGAAAAATACAAAAATGAAAAATAGAAGCATTTACTTCAGCAAGTAGTGGAGACCAAAAGAGAATCATTCAAAAGAGAATCAAATCCAAAATCTGAACTGTAAGAGGAGTGGCTGTCCAAAGTAGTGGAGAAATGATGGAGAAGAGCTCTCAAACTCATCATGAGAGTTTTTGGTCACTTGGCTATAAAAGAGGCAAGGGAGGACACTCAAGAATAGAGGAAGAAGGCATGGAAGCCCCCTTGTAGCTACTTCAATTGTTTTGAGTCATTTCGTTCAGTTTACTCTCATAGAATATGTACAGCCGCACACCCATTTTTGGGTAGTCTACTTGTAAGAGTCATATATCTCAATATATGTACCCAATTTTAGTGTTTAAACATTCATTGGAAAGCTTATCTTGAGTACTTCCTTTTTCTAGAGTAGTTTTATGAAATTCTTTATGTTCTGTGAGTTATTCAGGTTTTAGTGAAGTCCAATTTTCAGCCTAACTGAGTGGACATGTAGTTTGTTTTGAATCAAATAGTTGCCAACCCAAATCTACTCCAAATTGAGTGTTTGATATCTCATTTGAAAGCTCTAGGTGTCTAGTTTGAGTGACCAAAGTTTCAAGTTCATTGGATATTTCAGTTGGTACCAGTTTTCATTTGAAGGTTCTGCTGTTGGCAAGAGTCTTGATCCTGAGAAGGTCTTCTACACTTTCCGCTGCGATTAGGAGAGGAATTCTCCAACAATTGGTATCAGAGCATTGAAGCTTGAACAGGCAAAGCAGTGGAAGTGAAGTGAAGCAGAGGAGAAGCTACAAATCAAGGGGGAGCTTCGTAAAGTCAAGGAAGAGCGCCACACAATACTTGAGGTAAACTTCAATCTTGGAAGTTTTCAATGGCTGATTTAGGACAACAAGTTGAGAAGTTAGACAAAGATAATTTTCAATCTTGGAGGTATAGAATGATAAATTACCTTAAAGGTAGAGGTTTATGGAGTCTAGCTAGTGGAGATGATCCACAACCGGTGGACCTTGAAGATCCCAACATTACTCCGGCACAAAGGAGACAATTTGCTGATTGGGAAGAGAGGAATCGAAGGGTGATGTTCCTCATTTCACAAGTTATTTCTAACACTATGATTGGTCATGTGCAAAGCTTAGAAACAGCCAAGGAAGTTTGGGAAGCATTGGAGAAGGTGTATGCTACCTCAACAAGGTCTCGGAGGATGCAACTCAAGAACGAGTTCAACAACATGAAGAAAAGCTCAAACCAAAGCATTAGTGAGTATACATTGAAGATCAAGGAGCTTCGAGATCAGCTAGCATCAGTTGGATGCAAGATAGAAGAGGAAGACATTGTCCAAACAGCCCTCAATGGCTTGAGGAGTGAAGAAAAGTGGAAGCCCCTCATCACAAACATTCTTTATAGAGATCCTTTACCAACATTCGACAAGATTATACCAAATCTTGTGGCTGAAGAGGTAGCTCAACAAGGAGAAGGCAACAAAGGTAAGGACAGCCATAGTCAAATGTTATATGCAGGAAGAGGTAGAGGAAGGAACTCAAGAGGAGGCTTGAGAGGAAGAGGAAGAAGCTACAACAACACAAATTTCAGCCAACACAACTCGGAGGACAACAAGGACAACTCAAATGACAACACACATGGAAGAGGTCGAGGAAGAAATAGAGGAAGAGGTCGAGGTTCATACAATCCTCATAAAGGTATAACATGTTATCATTGTGGTAAACTAGGACCTTATGCAAATGATTGTTGGCAAAAGAATGGAAGGCTGAATGGAGGCAACCAAACGAGCCAAAATAACTATGTGAGTACATCAAGTGAAGGAGACAAGCAAACCATGCTTGCCATGAAGCATGACTACAACAACTCGAGAAGTGATGACCAAAAATGGTTCATCGATTCAGGTTGCAGCAACCATGTGACATGCCAAGGAGATTTATTCACAAAGCTACAAGCTCCAAGTGGAAAAGGATGTGTGGAGACCGGCGATGAAACTCAACACACAATTGAGCATGTTGGAGATATCAAGCTTGGAGACAAGAAGGTATTGGCTGATGTTCTTCATGTTCCTACTATTGCAAAGAATTTGATTTCAATAGGACAAATGGTAGAGAAAGGATATCATGTTATCTTCAATGAAAAAGGCTGCTTTATAAAGAATCCAAAAGAAGGATTCAAGGTCATTGCTCAAGGAAGGAAAGAAGGAAGGATGTTCACTTTGGACATTCAACAAACACATGGAAAGGTGATGTATATTCAGCTTGGAAACAAGACGATTGCTGAAATCGATTTGTGGCACAAAAGGTTTGGACATATCAACATTCCCAAGCTCAAGGACATGAGCAACCATGAAGTGGTAAGAGGTCTTCCAAGATTCAATGATGCCGGACTACATGAGTTTTGTGAAGCATGCCAACTAGGAAAGCAAATTCGACAACCATTCAAGAAAAGCAACTATGTGGCAAGGAATGTCCTCGTCTTGATACACACGGATGTATGGGGACCATCACAACAACCATCAGTGGCTGGTAATAGATATTTTGTCACTTTTATTGATGATCATTCAAGGAAAGTATGGATGTTTTGCATAAAACAAAAATCAGATGTGTTCTCCATGTTCAAGAGATTTAAAGCACAGGTAGAAAAAGAAACAGGACGCTACATAAAGACCTTCAGGTCCGATGGAGGAGGAGAATATTTCTCCAAAGAATTTTCAGATTTTCTTTATGAAAATGGCATCAAGAGACAATTTACATGTAGGTACACACCTCAACAAAATGGAATAGCTGAAAGGAAAAATCGACATATCACAGAAGTTGCAAGATGCATGCTCAACGAGATGAAGATGCCACTAAACTATTGGGCTGAAGCAACTAGTACGGCCGTTTATTTGATGAACAAGTGCACAACGGCTGGAGTGCATAATCTAACTCCCGAGGAGGTTTATTCCGGTAAGAAGCCTGACCTTACACATCTCAAAGTTTTTGGATGTGTGTGTTATGTTCACATCCCTCAAGAACTAAGGACAAAGATGGAGGCAAAGTCCGAAAAATGTATTTTTATTGGATATTCATCGGAGCAAAAGGGATATAGGTGCTACAATCCGGTGACAAAGGAGCTACGAGTCTCACATGATGTGGTATTTGATGAGCTAAGACCATGGTTTGGAGACAAAGGGAAAGAGAAGATTCTTGAAGAAGATTGTGAAGATGATGGAGGTGCTGTCCAAGAAGAATTTCAGCAAATAAGCACTCGAATGTCAGGTCCAGAAGCTTCTACATCACTTGGAGAAAGCTCAACATGGAAGGGGAGGCTAAGGAGTCATTCCTCATCACCAACATCAGCTTATGAAAGATCTAAAGCTGAAAGGGCTGCCCAAAATAGTGATTCAAATGCAAGTGAAGAAGAGTATGAAGAGGTAATCACACCAAAGGTAAAGTTGAACTGGTTGAAGAAGCAATGTTCAAAAGGAAATGAAAGGAGGTCTTCAAGAGCAAGGTATCCAATTGAAAGGCTGAGCTATGATAGTTTTATTGCAAAGCATTTTGCATATATGACACAGGTGGTCAAAGAAAAAGAACCAGATGCATATGAAGAAGCATGTACACAAAAAGAATGGCAAGAAGCTATGCAAGAAGAGATGAAAGCTCTCAAGGACAATCACACATGGGAGCTAGTTCCAAAGGCTGAAGGTATGAAGATTGTTCCAAATAAATGGGTGTTTAAAATAAAGAGAAATGTTGATGGTTCTCTAGCAAGGCATAAAGCTAGACTAGTAGCAAAAGGATTCAAGCAAACTCACGGCATCGACTATGAAGAGACTTTCAGCCCGGTTGCAAAGATGGGAACAATTAGAACCTTGATTGTAGTGAGTGTAGCAAGGAGATGGCCATTGTACCAACTTGACATAAAAAATGCTTTTCTCAATGGTGAACTTCAAGAAGAGGTATACATGAGTCAACCGATTGGATTTGAAGACAAAAAGCATCCAAATTTTGTTTGTAGATTGAAGAAAGCTTTGTATGGGCTGAAGCAAGCACCACGTGCTTGGAATCAAAGATTGGTCGAGTACCTCACAAGGTGTGGGTATAGTCCAAGTAATGCAGATCCCTCTCTCTACATGAAGAAAGAAGAAGGCAAGCAGGTATATATTTGCATATACGTTGATGATCTCATCATAACAGGAAGTAATCTTACATGAATACAAGAGATCAAAAGGAAACTCGGTAAGGAGTTTAAAGTTTCAGATCTTGGTGAGCTGAAATACTTTTTAGGCATTGAGATAGTATATGGGAAAGATGGCATTTACTTGATGCAAAGAAAGTACCTATTGGATGTTCTTTTCAGATTTGGAATGAGTGAATGCAAACCACTCACTCAACCTATGGACACAAATGTGAAGCTATGCTCAAATGATGGAGAGAAGTTACATGATGTAACTACATACAGGAGTATTATAGGTTCATTGATCTATGCTACGATCACAAGACCAGATTTGTGTTATATTGTTGGAGTTCTTTCTCAATTTATGCAAGCTCCAACAAGTGAACATTTAAATTCAGCCAAACGAGTGCTAAGATATGTGAAGCACGCTGTCAATCATGCATTGTTTTATAGATATGATGAAGAATTGCAGGTAAAGGGCTTCAGTGATGCTGATTGGGCTGGTTCCAAGGAAGATAGAAGATCCACTTCAGGTTATGTGTTTATGATAGGTAGCAAACCTATCACATGGAGCTCAAAGAAGCAACCTACTGTTGCACTATCATCTACATAAGCTAAATATAGAGGTTTAGCCTTTGCAACTTGTGAAGCTATGTGGATTAAGAAGCTCTTGGCTGATCTTGATGTGAAGGTGGAGACCATTCCAATTTATGGTGACAACATGTCAAGCATTCACTTGACAAACAATCCAATGTTTCATGCACGAAGCAAGCACATAGAAGTGCATTATCATTATGTTCGAGAAAAGGTTTTGAGCAAGGATGTGGATATAAAGTTCATTGGAACTAATGAACAGGTTGCATACATGCTTACAAAGTCCCTAGATGCTTCTAAGCTCAAGAGGTTCAAGGACGACATCAACTTGCAGGATATGGCTGAAGGTGCAAGCTCACATGTGAGCTTGAGGGGAAGTGTTAAAAATAAAGAAGTAAGCTCGTACATATTTTTGCAAAAAGGATTTTCTTCAAGTATAAGAAAAATACAAAAATGAAAAATAGAAGCATTTACTTCAGCAAGTAGTGGAGACCAAAAGAGAATCATTCAAAAGAGAATCAAATCCAAAAACTGAACTGTAAGAGGAGTGGCTGTCCAAAGTAGTGGAGAAATGATGGAGAAGAGCTCTCAAACTCATCATGAGAGTTTTTGGTCACTTGGCTATAAAAGAGGCAAGGGAGGACACTCAAGAATAGAGGAAAAAGGCGTGGGAGAAATGATGGAGAAGAGCTCTCAAACTCATCATGAGAGTTTTTGGCCACTTGGCTATAAAAGAGGCAAGGGAGGACACTCAAGAATAGAGGAAGAAGGCGTGGAAGCCCCCTTGTAGCTACTTCAATTGTTTTGAGTCATTTCGTTCAGTTTACTCTCATAAAGTATGTCCAGCCGCACACCCATTTTTGGGTAGTCTACTTGTAAGAGTCATATCTCTCAATATATGTACCCAATTTTAGTGTTTAAACATTCATTGGAAAGCTTATCTCAAGTACTTCCTTTATTTAGAATAGTTTTATGAAATTCTTTATGCTTTGTGAGTTATTCAGGTTTTAGTGAAGTCTAGTTTTCAGCCTAACTGAGTGGACAGATAGTCTATTTTGAATCAAATAGTTGCCAACCCAAATCTACTCCAAATTGAGTGTTTGATATCTCATTTGAAAGCTCTAGGTGTCTAGTTTGAGTGACCAAAGTTTCAAGTTCATTGGATATTTCAGTTGGTACCAGTTTTCATTTGAAGGTTCTGCTGTTGGCAAGAGTCTTGATCCTGAGAAGGTCTTCTACACTTTTTGTTGCGATTAGGAGAGGAATTCTCCAACAGTTCAGAGCATACCAAGCAAGACTGAGAGAGGGACCTAAGGTAGAGGAATTAAGGAAGAGCTATCCCATAGCAGACCTAGAAATAGAGAGGACTAAACTCTATATCAAAATGGTTGAGTTGGCCCATACCATGTTCGAAGTATCCCAGTATGTCAATTAGAGCAACCTTGTGAAACCCGAGTTACATTTTCAAGGATTGTTAGAGAGACTAGAACAAATGTTTTCTAGCACAAAGAATGTCAAATCTAAGAAAACCCCCTCAATCCAGAACTCAGGGAGAAATTCCACCCATGATATCACAGTGTCCAATTCTACAGAGTGGGATTCCTCCTTCCATACATAAGTACTCACAATGATTTTTGAGGGAGATTGAAGAAGAGAAATATAGGTTAGAGCAGGAGACTCCCCCACCGATTCAAGAGATAGACGATCACCAAGAGCAATTCCCATAGGATATACCCTCAATATATGGAGAACATGAGGAGGAACAATTTAGTGAGTAGAAAAATTTTGAGACTAACTCCTTGCATGAGCTACTTCACTTTACTAGACCTTAGAAATGGAAGTCTTTTCAAATGAAAGCACCCACCATACTAATTGAAAAAAAGGAATCAGTTCTTCCTATGAATATTGATGTTGCAAAGAACACTTAAGTGCAATGTCATCTCACTTTAGAAGATCTATTAAAAGTTAAACCTGAGTGAGTGGTGGAAGCATGTAGCAAATCAATTACTAGAGGTGACCACTGCCCACTCTCAGAAAGGGTTGCAAAAAAAAAAGTACTTGAAATACCCATCAATAGAACTGGGGATATGAGGAAAGGAGAAGAGGGAAATACTTATTTACCTATCTCCTATCAAGGTTACACCACTAAAGCAATCCTAGACTCCAGCACCGGAGTGGCTATTGCCATTGCTTCCCTTTGGAAATTTTGGGGCAATCCAGCTCTGAGACCCACAAGAAATGAAAGTGCAAATGGCTGATGGCCATATTGAGAAGCATTTATGCTTGTTGGAAGGAATCACTCTCACCACCTAGGCTATAGAGTTTAAGCACACATTTGCCATATGTGAGTTTGGAAAGAACCATGCCTATGAGATGATTTTGGGATGTCCATTCATGAGGCAATTGCAAATAGTACAAGATTCGGGAACCAACTCTTTGTACTCCAACATCTAGGAGTAACTACCAAGGTCAACTGCAAAGACTATTCTCATAGGGATGTACCCAATTACAATGGGACCACCATCCATAAAACCTCTGAAGAGACTGAATCAATGCAATCTTTAGCATTAGATCCTTCATGATTACATGAGGACACCCATTTATGGATGTGTAAAGTAGTCGAGAAAGACGAGAAAAGATTAGATGCCAGGAACCTAAGCACAAAACAACACCCATGAATCATTCAAGATCCTACCGATGTTCTAGTAGTGTTTCCTGATGAGGAATTCAAACCCCACATATGGGCGGAAATCTAAGCCACCATGGATATAGTGGTGAATGAGGAATAATGGACACTACATTGCGATAATGATGGCTACGCCATTTTGATCTTCATGATAGAACCATTGGCATGCAAGCGAGTAATAGAACAGTGTACTACGATAAGCATAGAGCCAATGGAAGCAAGTGATGAGGACTTAGAGTCCATAATTATGGAACCCTATTGTTCCTCAGAAGACAAATATCTTTATGTCATGGAAGCCACTACTCCCAATGTGATGGAGTATAACCAAAATAATTAGCTCACCCAACTGCGAAAAACCAAGAAGAAGAAGCAGAAGAAGGA
Organism: Ceratopteris richardii; assembly: GCA_020310875.1. Lineage (NCBI taxonomy): Eukaryota > Viridiplantae > Streptophyta > Polypodiopsida > Polypodiales > Pteridaceae > Ceratopteris > Ceratopteris richardii. The sequence continues at coordinate 120,667,024 of CM035443.1, forward strand.
ATGAAGGAAACCTACCCCCAAGATGAGGAAGAATATTTATTTGAGGTCCCTATTTTAAGAAATATGAGGTTGAGGATAGGAAAGTCATGAACAAAATGCCTAAATGAGAAGCACTCACATGAGTGGCTTATGACAATAAGGAGAAGACTAAGATGATCATGGTAACTCTAGAAGATGGAGAAGAAAGATGTACTTATATTGGGCATGACTTGAATAAATAAGAAGGAGAGTTGATTTCCCTATTGAGAGAATATAGAGATGTGTTTGCTTGGAGCTACAAAGACCTGAAAGGAGTAAACACAGACATTTTCTCCCATAGAATTCACATGACTCAAGAAGCCAAGCCTTCCAAGCAAAAACCATAGATCTATAATGATAATTATGCAGCCAAGATTAAGGAGGAGATAGATCGCCTGATAGAAGAAGGATTCATTTATGAAATTGAGCACACTGAATGGGTCTCACCCATTGTAGTGGTGCCCAAAAAATGGCAAGTTATGTCTATGCATTAACTCAAAGAAAGTTTATGCAGCCACTATCAGAGATAGTTATCCGCTTCCTATCACTAAAAATCTATTAGAAAGGGTAGCAAGCAAGCAAGTTTATAGCTTCCTTGATGGATTTTTGGGTTACAATTCAAGTAGCCATCATGTCAGAGGACCAACATTCAATGGATTTTTCCACAGAATGGGGTATATTCACATCTCATGTCATGTCATTTGGGTTAACAAATGCTCCAACTACATTTCAAAGGTTGATGTGCCATGTATTTAAGGAGTTTTTGTACATAATATTGGAAGTCTATGTTGATGATTTATGCACCTATTCCAACATTAGACAAACACATATACCTCATCTTAGACAAATCTTTGACAAATGTAGAGAATATTAGGTCTACTTGAACCTAAAAAAGTGTGTTTTCATGGTTAAGCAAGGCAAGATTCTAAGACACATTGTGTGAAAGAATGGAATCTCTATGGATAAAGATAAAGTTAAAGTGATTGTAGAGCTAGCTAGGCCAAAAAACATGAAGGAAGTACAAGCTTTCATGGGGCATTGTGGTTATTATTGATGCTTTATACACATGTATGTGATCATTGCAAAGCCTCTATACAAGGTTTTGACTAAGTTGGAATGGAGAGATAAATGTGAGAAATCATTTAATGAGCTTAAACAATGCTTGTGTTTAGCACCAACTTTAATGACAACAGATTGGAGTAAGCCATTTGATGTACATGTGGATGCATCCAATTATGCTATCAAGTGTGTGCTAGCACGACCTATGAATGAAGGCAACATAGAACTTCCTATAGCATATGAAAGTAGGCAATTGAATGTAGCTAAGAGAAACTACACCACCACCACTGAGAGAGAGATTAGGAATGGTTTATGTAGTAAAAAAGTTCAGACATTACTTGCTGGCAAACAAGATCAAATTCTTTATAAACCACCAAACATTCTTATACCTAGTCAACAAGCCTTATAACAAGGGAAGGTTAGTACGATGTTTTCTCCTATTAATGGAGTATGATTTCGAAGTGGTAGTCAGAAAAGGGAAGACCCATCTTAGAGCCACCATCTCTCATGACTAACCACATGAGAAGCCCCTCAAGGGATAGCTGATGAATTATCAGATGCATACTTATTTAACCTTGAAGTGGTGTCGCAAAGATATCAGATAATGGTAGGAAGTGTTCATAAAAGAACAATCAAGAAATCCTCTCTTGTTGTGTAGAAGAAATAGAGTATGATAAATGATTGCAATTAGCACATGTAGGTGCATTCGAGCAACACCACTGGAAACAATGCACCTTACAGACTTTGCAGAGATTAGGAGTGTACTGGCCTATGATGGAAGTAGACATCCATTGGATATGCAAGGAGTGCCCAATCTATTGTGTTAGACCACCCATCGAGCATGATACCTTATATCATGCAGCTCTAACACCAGATTGGAGCAGACCATTGGTAAACTATTTGAGGACTATATATATATATATATACATTTGATATACATACATATACTTGGAAGCAGCCAAAAGAATCCTAAAGTATTTGAAGGGCACAATCAATGAAGGACTATAGTATCCATATGCATCTGATATAGATGTTTAACTCTTCTCTAATGTAGATTGGGTAGACTCTAAAGATGATAGGAGAAGCACCTCTAGATACCTCACTTTCTTAGGTACAAAATTGATCTCATGGACTTCCAAGAAGTGACCGATATTTTCTCTTTCATCAATAGAAGCTATATATAGAGGACTTTCAAATGATACACAAGAAGCTATTGGGATTAGAACCCTATATTCTAATTTAGGGTTGAACACTTCAACTCCACATATATTTGGAGATAATATTAGCTCATCACATCTTGCTTCTAACCCAATCTATCATGCCATGACTAAACATATAGAAGTTCATTATCATTATGTCAAAGAGAAGATTATGAGAAAAGAGATTCAACTCTTATATGTGTCAAAGCATCAACAATGTGCAGATATGATGACAAAAGACTTGGATGAAAGCAAAATAAATAGATTCAAAACAATGATTGGATTGCACAACATCTTGAAGGAATGAAGACTCAAGCATCTTAATCTTGAGGTGGAGTTGTTGGTGCAATTAGCAAGCCTAAATGCTTTGCTAAAGATTAAAAATTACACATAAATTTATCTCCTCACATAGAGACCTACTTGTGAACTTATACTCGTAAATTTTAGTACATTTACTTTGGATAATTGTAAAATTCAAGAAAAGAAAGAATCTCATGAAGATAGGAGGCTAAAATCACGACTCATTTGGTAGAGGAATCAAATCAATCGCATCCCCAAATGTAAGATCACTTTTAGGTGAGGGAAAATTCAAATTCAAAATCAAGCAATGTGTATAAATACACATGAGTTCAATTGCGAGAGAGAGGGAGCCATTATGAGAGGTGTTGAGCAACAAACTTGAGCATAATTGAGCCCACACTATCTATGTCTAATCCTCTACACTCCCTCTATAATATATGTGCAATAGAATTCATATTTTGATACATCTCATTGAGTACATTTCTATCTACTATCTTCTCTAGCATCTTCATCATTATAGTGAACTTGTGGAATCAATTTCTCTATGTATACTCATCCATTCGCTATACTTTAAATCGCGATAGTTAGATAAAGTATCTGGTGTTTTGATGTCAGTTTTCACTAAGGTTGATTTAGTATATCTTGAGATATGGAGCAAAGAAGAAGACTCTATTTGCACATCTTCTAGATCCTGAAAAGTCGAGATGACCCTGTGACTCGCTAAATTCATTTCTCCTTGTATGGTGTAGCTGAATTCATGAAATAAATTGCTTTAGTTAGCTATACACTTCAATTAGATATGTGCAAAAGATCTTTGGTCAATTCATACCAAGTTGTGAGCTCTGAGCATAATATTGAAGACCTTCTCTTCCCAAAATAGAGGTTCTTCTCATTTCTTGCACATAGAAGTTATCTGTCTTGATGCAAACATTTAAGAGTGATGCTCCAAAGGACTTGGTAGTTCTAAATACACCATAGTGAAGATAAAGAAGTATACTAGGTTGAGAGTAGGTTTCTTGCAGCACCACCTCACCTTTGGAATCTTCACACCATCTCCTCACATGTGGTTTCGTGGGAACCTACATAAATTGACTTTCACATCCAATCATGTTGCTTAGATTAGAGCTTGTAAGTGTGAGCTATTTCAAACTTCCCATAATTTTCCTGTACATAGTAGCATTTTTCAATGCTTCAGCTAATGTAGTATCTAACTTCAAACTCTGATCTAATGGCATAGAGGTTAGCTTACAATCATCCATACCATACTTTTTCAGCATACTCAAGGCATATTGGCTTTGTGACATCCATATACTTTTTTTTGTATGTATAAACTTGATGTCCAAAAAATAGTTCTACACACCAAGACCTTTCATGTCGAATTCCTGCATAAGGAGTTGCTTTACCTCTTTAATGCTTTCTTCATTATCACCTCCTATAATCGATTCATCAACATAAATAGTCACAATCATGATGTCATCATCACCCTTCCTTGCATATAATGAATGATCTGCATCACACATAGATTATCCAATGGTGGTTAAGTAATCAATAATCCTTGCATGCCAAGCATGAGGGGATGGTTGAAGCCCATACAAAGCCTTTTACAACCTATAAACATATTCTAGTTGCTTTGAATCTTCATATCCTTATGGCTCGTCCATATATACTTCTTCATGTAACTCACCATGTAAGAAAGCATTCTTCACATCCATCTAAGGCAAAGTCCATCCTTTTAGATAATGCAACAAGTGCTCTAATAGTAGACATTTTAGCTACAAGGTTGAATGTTTCTTCATAATCAATGCCATATGCCTATGCATATCGTTTTGCTACAAATCATGCTTTATACATGCTTATGCCACCATTAACATTGTGCTTTACCTTGTAAACCCACTTGCAACCTATGGGTGTCATTCCTTGTGGCAGTGCAACCAACTTCCATGTTTCATTTCCATAAAGTGCCTCCATCTCCTCATTTGTAGATTTCTCCCAATCTGCATTTCCAATTTGCATCTTCAAAACAAGAGTGTTTAGAATCTTTTATTACCTTGGATATTTAGACACAATGACGAGCCATGTAACTCTCATATCAATCGTTGCATTGAATTTCGTATCCTCCCAAATCTCCCTAGTCCTAGGTTGTTAAAAGTCTTGCTTCAAGCAAAAAAATCATGGGAAGTCAATCATGGACATGTGGAACAATTTAAGGAAGCCAAAAGCCACAAGATTTTGTTAAGAAAAGTCAATCAACCACTCCCCAAATCATCTCAACTAAGTCCTCCAATTTAGGAGGCTGATTTGGAAAGGTAGTTCCTAGATTTTAGGGGCACACTTCTCACTATAAAAGTAGCATGTATCTTGACTTGTTTGGAGTCATCTCGGAGTTTTAGTTCATTTAGAGTAAGCACTAACTGATGGAGTTGTAATAAGCAAGCCTCTTGCTTTCTTTTTTGTTTTCTTTGAGTAGGCATATCTATGTGTGTACATAGACAATGTTTCAACTCTCTACCCTTGAGTTGTTAGCATTGGTTCCCCCTCCTTATGTTTCCATTTGATGTAATTCATCTCATTGGATATATATTAGAGTCTATTTTGGTCTCACTATTTCTCTGGATCATTCTCTGAGTAATTTTGCCTATAATGATAAGATCATCTACATATACACACATGTAGACTACAAGTTCTCCTCTTTGTTTGATTAAGAGAGATGGATTACCTTGCATTGATTATAACCACATTTGATCAAATAGTCCACCAATATTTGGTTCAAAGCCTTTGGAGCTTTCTTTAGGCCATTTCTCTTCAAGTGCATCAATCTCTTCTTGCATTGCCTCTTTCCATTTGGTGTATCTGCTTGCATCTTCATAGCAATTAGGCTCATGATCTTCTACTACTTTGTTCATATATGCATAATGTGTTGCCATGTAAGAATTATAAGTAAACCTTTGAGTTGGATACTTAACCCTATAAGAATTTCTTTCTTCACCTTTTGGATGAATAAACCTCCTTTGCCTTGGGTTCTTGATCTCTTTCTTTGATGTGGCTTCTTTCTCCATCATATGCCCATCGTCTTCAACTTCCTTACCTTCTTCATCCAACTCCACCAATGTTGCTTTGCTTTGTCGACTGATTGTGCTTCATAGCTTGATGAAGATATCCCCCTCCATGGTGAGGCCATGCTTGAACTATCTTCATTGATGGAACTCCTTGGGCCACTTAGCTCTAAGTTGATTTGTTCTTCATCATGTCCATGCTTTTCTTCTTCATATTCCTGCATACAATTGTACTTCTTATACCAAGGGAGTAGCTCATCAAGTGCTACATCCTTTGATATCCTCAAGCCCTTTGTGTTTGGGTTGAAGCACCCGTAACCTTTATGATCATTTGACTATCCTAGAAACACACACTTTTTCGTTTTTGGTTGTGGCTTGTGCCTCAATTCGCTTGGCGCAGGTACATAACAAGTACATCCAAATATCTTCAAGTGGGAGAGATTAGGTTTCTTACCATAATAAACTTGATATGGTTTCAAGCCATGGATCTCTGAGGTAGGAGCTCTATTCATAAGATACACGACAGTCATTAAGCATTGCTCTAGCAATCTCTATGATGTATGTATTCTTTCTCTCTACTACCCATTTTATTGGGGCGTGTACCTACATGTTACTTGCCTCTAGATGCCTTGATCCCATAAGAAATCAGAAAACTCATTGGAGAAATATTCTCCCTATAGAGAAGATTGACCTCTCTACTTCAATGCCATAGCTAATCATCTACCTCCTCGAACGTCATCTTCAAACAGAGTTCATGTAACTGCATGTATAGATGAAGATGATCATGCACATATCACGAGGAAGAGAAATCATTAGAGAGGGAATGATGCACATCTTTTTTTTATTAATTCTTGAAATATTTGTACATAAGCTTCTTAAGGGAGTGTCACACCCATCCATACCTCACCCTTCATCACCCTTTAAATACACCTTACCAAAGGGATTTTTTGCTCATTCTACACACCAACCCACTTTATCATGCAAATGCAAATATGCCACCTAACACTGGCATGCATGGTGGATCTGAACCCACACATGACATACCAACCTAGGCTTTCTAAATGATTCTACCCTATGGAACATTATCTACCAACCAAAGTGCATGGCCCAAATCCATGGTATGGAAGGTAAAATAATTCCCATACATTTTCGGAGAAATTACATTATGAGGGGCAAAGTATCGTGCCTAGGAGTATGCCAAGATATACAATCTACTCCTCATATATATAACAAGCCAACCTTCCTAAAGTATGCTTCTATATGAGAATGCAAAAAGTGCTTAGGTGATTCTTCATCATCATCATATACAATCTTTGTAAAGGGTGAAATACATCATGTATGAATACATTTTGAGATACATCAAAATCCATGTCATAGGATACAAAATGTGAATTTAACTCCACAAGAGTGAGTCATACAATATAATAAAAATCCATATGTTTTGTGTAGTATCCTTAATCTTCACTTTATCATGCTCAACAGGCTCCATTTCATCATACTTCATATCATCATGCTTCATGTATACTTATATGTGGCTGCCATGAGAGTATGTTAATGTGCATCATCAATGCATTCCAAATAATCATCATAATAAGCATCAAAGATAGGTAAAGAATCATGCTTTGCATCATGAAATATGACAATTTCATCATCATAAATATAAAAAATGGGTGGAGCATCAATATCACATAATGTAACAACATGTGTGATTCCCTTTTCACTAAATATTGGTAAAGTATGAGCAAGTGTATCTTCATTTCCATCATCAACATGTAATGAATCAATGTATGAATGTGACTCATGTTTTTCTTCACAATAAACATCAAAATGTTGAGCAAGAATATTATGTATCTCATCATGATGCATGATTGTTGTATAGAATTCATTGGTATAATATCATGGGTACATTCTTGATTATGGTCAAAACCATGATTATCTGAATTCATATCAATTTCATGCATGTCATCACCAATCAATTCCATAGTATAAATATGCTCATCAATTAAATTGCTTTTAGGATCAACTTTCTCATGCAATGAATCAACATTAGATCAAGATGTGGAATGCACACACAATTCACCATCTTCCTTTATTTCTTCCTTTATTGCACGTGCATGTACTAAAGTATCCTCATGTATCTTTTTTCCATTATTTTGAGATTTGAGGGGCTCATGCATACATAAATCATGTTGTCCATTCTTTCTAAAATTCACTTTAAATTCAAAGGGTAAATCATCATTTATAATGTAAGTAGTGTGCTCTATTCTTTCTTGAAATTCCCTATAACTCTCAATAAATTTATCCAACAATCTTGGTGACATGCATGTATAATCCCATAATAATGGATTAGCTTCATATTCTCTCCTTCTCCTTTCCATAGCACTTTTACATATGCAAACCCCATACCAAAGTGTTGTTCCATTTTTGCAACCAAAAATAATTTCTTCCCAAAGTGTGGCCCACACAACAAATTCTTCAAATGCTCTTTTAGAAAACAGTGGCTTACATCAACCCCAACCATGAATTATTTGCACCGCAAAAACATGCATCAATTAAATGATCTTCACTATAGCACAAAAGGCAATCTTGCACAAATTTATGGTCATGCATATTTCAATTATGTGTATTGTCCATGTAGCAACTTACTTCATGCATGTATGGCACACTTGGAGGACACAAAATCCACAATTCCTTGATTAGGCTCATGCTCATGGTCATGTAAGAAGGTAGGAAAAAATGTCTATGCAAGCCCTATGTATTCCTACCATGCTCCCATAGTGTACTGTGGTAAGTGGTTTTGGAAGGTGTCAACTCCACTATAAACCCCACGATATATGGGTGTGTCCCCTTTTGGTAAGCAATATGTTGGAGTTAGACGTCTGCAGAAGCACGCGAACAACACAAGGAAGAAGAAGAAGCTTGGAGCTCAACACAAAATAGTGAATGTATTACCACTAGAATGTACAAAGATAAGTAGCCCATTAGGGCAATAGGCCTATATACAAGCTGGGGGAAAAAACCTCCTAAAGAGGGAAAAAAGTGCCTCGACAGTCCTAGTGTGTCACACACATCACTACCTAAATATATCAACAAATCCCCCCTAGGAGTGATGTGGTGAACAAGGAGCTAGCACGCATGTATAAGGAAGTGCCAAGCTATGTGGAAATTACTCCACAAAAGGAAGCAAGCCCAAATCTTTGTGGAAAGCTTCAAACTTCTCCCTAGGCAGAGCCTTCGTGAAAAGTTCTGCAATGTTCTCCTGCGTGGGCACATATGCCAAGCTGATCTCCCCGGCACAGAACCTCTCCCTAACATAATGATAATGCACCTCAATGTGCTTAGTGCGAGCATGGAACACAAGGTTCATCGCAACTGCCAATGCGCTCTGACTGTCAGTGAAGATTGTGATGGTGGAAGACTGACCAACACCCGAATCATCCATAAGGCGTCCGAGCCACACACACTCAACAGTAGCTATGAAAGCTGCCCTATACTCAGCCTCACAACTGGAAGTGGCCACAGTAGGCTGCTTCTTGCTCAACCAAGATAGACATGAGCTACCCAGCATGAAGCAAAAGCCACTAGTGGACACACGAGTGTCATAACAACCAGCCTAATCAGAGTCCAAAAAAGCATGCAAATTTGGTCGTAGTGATCCCCCCTTGGGATAAAACAACCCAAGTAGCCAAGTACCACTCAAGTAGTGAAAGATGCGCTTAACCACCTACCAATGCTTGACTCTTGGGCAATGCATAAACCTGCTCATCTGTGAGACAACAAACTGAATATCGGGTCGAGTAATGCATAAGTAAATCAGGCATCCAACAGCTTGCTGATAGAGAACAACATCAAATGCATCTCCATCATCATGAAGAATCAATCGTAAACCTGTCTCCATAGGAGTGGCAAAAGGCTTACAGTCTTTAAGGCCAAAACGCTGCAATAATGTGTCAATATATTTCATTTGACACAAAGCCATTCCACCATCAACTTGCATAAATTGAATCCCCAAATAGTGATGCAAATGCCCCAAATGAGACATCTCAAATGAGGCATGCAAATCAACCTTAAAATCAGCAATATGCTTCTCAATAGGACTAGTGAGCAGCATATCATCAACATAGAGAACAATGATCAAAAGCACATCATTAGCATGCTTAACATATAAGGTGCTCTGAGTTGGACTGTTCTCAAAACCATGTGCAATCAGATAGTCATGTATCTTCTCTTACCATGCACATGGTGCTTGCTTTAAACCATATAATGCCTTCTTTAACTTGCACACCTGGTTTTCATGCCCTTTTTGCACAAAGCCATGGGGCTGAAAAACATACACTTCTTCATGCAAGTCACCATTCAGAAATGCAGTTTTGATGTCCAACTGATGTACATTCCAACCATGATGGGCTACAAGTGCAGAGATGCTCTGAACAGTAGTCATATGACATCTAGGTGCAAATGTCTCATCAAAATCAATGCCTCTTTCCTGTGCATAACCCTTTGCAACAAGCCTAGCCTTATACGTGTCAACTGTACGATCAGGTTTACGCTTCAGCTTGTATACCCACTTAGTGCCAATGGCCTTGCTAAGAGGCAAGTCACATAAAGACCAAGTACCATTCTTCATTATTGCATCATATTCAGATTGCATAACAGCCATCCAATTTTCTGAATTTTGTGCTTCATCAAACGAAGTAGGCTCAGTCTCATCACAGAGACTAGATGCAGCCATAGCATAGCAATTTGACGCAAAAAAGGCACTATGATAGCCTAATCGAGTACGATATGACAGAGGTGCATCTAATTTGTTGTCACGCAAGGTCTACACCAGCCATTTTGGCATAGTTCTTGCCTGCTCAATATCAGCTCTCTCATCAATAAGTGCATTGTGTAAATCTGCATCAGAAATGGAATGATCTGCATCATCACATGAAACTTGCAAAGGTTGAGAAGTTGCCTTACTAGAACCAACACTAGACTGTCCACCTGTAAAAAGAGGCAGCAGAGTATCATACATGTCTTTGGAGCTAACAGATGTCTTCTTAGTACATGAAAACAATGGTTGAATAGCATCTTCCACAAAAACAACATCATGGCTAACGAGAATGCGTTTTATCTGTGGATGATACAAACGATAGCCTTTACTTTCAGAACTGTACCCAACAAAAATACATTTTACTGCTTTATCATCCAATTTTTTGTGATGTTGTTCGGGCACTAATGCATATGCCAAACAACCAAAAACATGCAAATCAGCAACAGATGGCTTGCGGTCATGCCAAGCCTCATATGGAATGATAGACTACAGCGTTTTAGTGGGAGACGTGTTAAGTACATATGTTGCACACATGACAGCCTCAAGCCAGAAACTATGTGGTAGAGCCTGACTCTTGACCATACACCTCGCCATTTCCATGAGTGACCTGTTCTTTCGTTCAGCAACTCCATTCTGTTGAGGTGTATACGGTACTGTACACTTGTTTTTTATCCCACGTTCAGCCATAAATGCATTAAAATCAGAAGACATATATCCCCCCCCCCCTCGATCAGAACGAAGGGTGCCCATTTTACATGCTGATAGATTTTCAGCCAAACCAAAAACTGTTTGAAGCACATGAACACTTCAGACTTTGCCTTCAATGGATATACCCATGCATGCCTAGAAAAATCATCGATGAAAGTCACGAAGTAAAGATAATTTCCAAAAGAATGTGTCTGCATAGGACCACAGACATCACTATGTACAAGCTGCAATTTTTTAGTAGCCCGAACTGAACCATCTTTTGGAAAGGACGAACACTGCATTTGGTTCAAAATACAGCCTTCACAAACATGTTTTCCAGGTGCCTCAAGTTTGGGCAAAGAGGACACCATTTCAGATTTCTGTAGGTGTAGCAAACTAGCAAAATTCAGATGACCAAAGCGTGCATGCCAAAGATTTGCATCTGACATAGCCTGAGAATCACGTCCCCATTTGATAGATCATGAACTGTACATCTGCCATCAACAAATTTCACAACCAAGCCATCTTGGCTAATGCAGAAACTGATAACAGATTTTTCTTCATCCTTGGCACAAACAAAGCATCTAACAAAGTGAAAGAAGTACCATCAGTAGTAGTCGAAATGATCTTACCAACTCCCATAATAGGATAAGAGGAGTTTTTGGCACATGTAATAGTATTCCCTGTAGGGGCAGACTCGAGTGAATAGAAGAAACTACGCTGCGAGGTAATATGTTTGGTCGCCCCACTGTCAAAGTACCAAACATCTGAGTCTATTGCAGACATGCACTGCTTATGAGAAGATGGGTTAAAACTGCAAACAATAGTAAATGCCCATTCTTCTTCCTACACAAGATTAGCAGAATCTGTTTTTGGTGTAGAGGCCTCTACAAGAACCATTCCAGCCTCTTCCTTCTTTGCCTCTTTAGCAGCCAATTTTGGACAGTTCTTTATGATATGATCAGTTCCTTTACAATACTTGCAAAATAATTTCTGCTTTTCTGATTTCTTTTCATCTTTGTCTTCCCTCTTCGATTGTGTAGAATTAGCAGATTTCTGCTTACTAGTTGAAGAGCTCCATTTTCCTTTGCCCTTCTGACTAGCCAAGAAAGCTTGATTTGCAACACGCATAATGGACCTGTTCTGCCTGGACTGATCCTCTTGCAACAAAACAGAGACTAACTCCTCAAAAGATAAGGCATTTGGATTGCCTTTCATCATAACCAAAGAGTAGAAGCAAAACTCTGATATGAATCAGGAAGACCATTCAGAACGGTTAGCACAAGTGAGCTATCTGGTATAACCTCATCAGCAAAAATCAAATATTCCTTCAAGTCTTTGATCTTAGTTAGAAAATTGTCCATAGAATCACCTTCATTCATGTGCTCACTCTCTAACGGTTTTCGAAGGTAAGCAACATGAGCCTCATTCCTAGCTTGGTACAATGTGGTAAGTGTATCCCAAGCATCCTTAGCTGTTCTGTAAGAGTGAATGTGAGGAATAATGGCACGCTTGACACACAAAGCTATCAATGCATGTGCCTGGGCATCTCTGCCATCCCAACGAATCTGCTCTACAGTAGGTGCAACAGAACTCGCAGCAGGAACAGGAATATGCAGAATATCATCATCTTTGACACCTCCTGCATCAGCTTCAGTACCTGCAGTTGTAACAATTGTAGGTGTGATAGGACATTTTTCAACACCCTGCACAATGTTCCACAGTTCTTTTGCAACCAATACATGTCGCATCATATAATCCCATAACGGGTAGTTGGTACCATCCAACTTATCCTCAACAGCCAACATACGGAATACATCACTGTTTTCAACCATGGTCGGTGACTAAAATACCTTGATGGAAAAAATTCACTGTATCTCAAAAAGTTGAACAGAACTTCCTAGACGAATTCTACTAGACCTATAGCAGACTTCGAGACACTTATACTAGCAAATCAAAATTGGTATATACCTTTGGCAAAAAAAGATGAAATAGCCTGCACAAGTGCTATGATAGTGCGTTCGAAGGTCAAAACAAGCTCAGATCACGATTTCGGCACCACATAGCAAAGCTGTTTTGATCTCGAAAACACACTAAGTATGCTCACCAAAATTCGTGCAATTTTGAGACTGCAACTAGAGGAGTGTCGAGATGCCCTAGATGAAGAGGCAACCTGCTCTGATACCAATTGTTGGAGTACGTTTGCGGAAGCACGTGAACAACACAAGGAAGAAGAAGAAGCTTGGAGCTCAACACACAATACTGAATGTATTACCACTAGAATGTACAAAGATAAGTAGCCCGTTAGGGCAATAGGCATATATAGAAGTCGGGGGGAAAAAACCTCCGAAAGAGGGAAAAAAGTGCCCCGGTAGTCCTAGTGTGTTCACACACATCACTACCTAAATATATCAACACAACAATGGGATAGTTATTCTTTAAAGTGTATGGAACACACCATGCTCAATGAGAGATGCATTATGAGTGAATAGAGAGGTAGAAGTGTGATGTTGTTTTTTTTTTCATGCTTCCCACCTTGGATAAGAAGCAATGAGGTCAATTAGGAGGGAAATAAAGAAAAATACCAACAACAGTAGGTTGCTGGCGTTTGTGATAGCCCCTTTCCATCCAGTTCGATGGACACAGTGCTTGAAGTTCGTTCTGGTTCCGTGCTAATGATGGATCGAGTATCTCTCGACCATGCCAGATCGTTCCATACCCATAATTTCCCTCAGTATGCCTTGACAAAGGTTTGAACAATCTCACTTGCGTATCAAAGTGTGGGATCAATGTTAATCTATGTTGTCGAGATGAATGGCCTGTGCCAAACATTATCATAGTCTAAATCAAAACAGGCATCCGTGGTCACCTTGAAGAGCGTCACCTTGAAGAGCAGATGTGGACTGCATTTGCCACCGAAATGTAGAGAAGGTTGACCTCTCTACTTCAATGCCATAGTTAATCATCCGCCTCCTCGAATGTCATCTTCATGCAGAGTTCACATAACCGCATGTACAGATGAAGACGATCATGCATGTATCACGAGGAAGAGAAATTTTTAGAAGGGGAATGATGCACATCCCTTTTGATTTTATTAGTTCTTGAAATATTTATGCATAAGATTCTTAAGGGAGGGTCACAACCATCCATATCTCACCCTTCATCACCCTTTAAATATACCTTAGCAAAGGGTTTTTTTTCTCATTCTACACATCAACCCACTTTATCATGCAAATGCAAATATGCCACCTAACATCCCCCTCCATTAGACCTTAGCTTCTTGATATATGTATTTTTTTCCTTCTCCACATTGCCTTGAATGCTTTGAAACATGTAAGCATATCTTATTTGTTTTTGGTGAAATAAACCCAAACCATCCTTATGTAACCATCTATAAAAGTGACAAACCTCCAATTGATTGCTCTTTGGTTGGCTCCCACACATCTGTATGTATCAACTCCAATGGATGTTGGGGTATGTAGCCACTCTTCTTGAATGGAAGTCTTGATTGCTTCCATAGTTGACACGATTCACATAAATGCTTCATACCTTGTCCTTGGAAGTTGGGAAGCCCTTCAATCAACCTCTTGAATTGCACTTCCTTCATTATTTGTATGTTGATGAGACCTATCCTCTTGTGCCATAAGTCCAACTCTAAAATCATATTGTTTCCATATGTGAAGTAGACATGTTCAGTGGAATGAGAATTTACCTCCAAAGTGAAGAGTCTCCCTTGCTTCCTTCCTCTTGCTATGACCTTGTACCCTTGCTTTGGGTTCTCCACAAAGCATCCACCTTTGTTGAACCTTACGTGATAGCCTCTTACCATTTTCCCTATGGACACCAAGTTCTCTGTGATGGTAGACACATGCAAGACATCCTTGAGACATCTTCCTTGTTACAGTTATGTGTTCCTCGAGTAGCTTTGATGCGAATCTTTTCCCTACACATGGACACTTTTTACTCTAGTGCTGGCTAGAGATTTTTTCCCCAAGTTACCACATACATGATTCACTCATATGTGGTGGTAACTTTGTACTTAGTGTTGGTGTAAACATACAAGCCCTCACACTTGGCTTAGCATGGAAAGCAATAAGTGGAAGCACTTGATGAAGCATGAAAACCTTGGCTTGTAATACTTGATCATTTACCACTTGTAAAAGGTTAAATCATTGAGAATATTTCAAGAGCCTTGTATCTCATGGAGGTAGGAAGCATATTAGCTACGAGTTTCAATGAGAGAATATCTCGTAGATCAAGGGAATAACTTTTAGGTGGAAACAAGTTGAATTCAAATTCAAACTTGGAGGAAAAATTTCCTATAAAAGGACTTGTAAGAACTCGCAGCTGTGTGGCCTCATAGATAGCTCCATTATTGACCATTAGTTGAGTTTGAGCAGCTTACACTATAGCTCACTCATCCCACCATCATTGTGCATCATTGCAATGCCAATGAACTGTTGGAGTTAGATGTCTGCGGAAGCACGCGAACAGCACAAGGAAGAAGAAGAAGCTTGGAGCACAACACACAATACTGAATGTATTACTAGAGGATGTACAAAGATAAGTAGCCCATTAAGGCAATAGGCATATATACAAGCCGGGGGAAAAAAACCTCCTAAAGAGGGAAAAAAGTGCCCCGGCGGTCCTAGTGTGTTCACACACATCACTACCTAAATATATCAACAAATCCCCCCTAGGAGTGATGGGGTGAACAAGGAGCTAGCACTCATGTATAAGGAAGTGCCAAGCTATGTTGAAATCACTCCACAAAACGAAGTAAGCCCAACGCTTTGCGGAAAGCTTCAAACTTCTCCCTAGGCAGAGCCTTCGTGAAAAGATCTGCAATGTTCTCCTGCGTTGGCACATATGCCAAGCTGATCTCCCCAGCGGAGAACCTCTCCCTAACATAGTGATAATGCACCTCAGTGTGCTTAGTGCGAGCATGGAACACAGGGTTCCTCGCAACTGCCAATGGGCTCTAACTGTCAGTGAAGATGGTGGTGGCAGAAGTCTGACCAACACCCAAATCAGCCATAAGGCGTCTGAGCCACACACACTCAACAGTAGCTGTGAAAGCTGCCCTATACTCAGCCTCACAGCTGGAAGTGGCCACAGTAGGCTGCTTCTTGCTCAACCAAGATATACATGAGCTACCAATCATGAAGCAAAAGCCACTAGTGGACACACAAGTGTCATAGCAACCAGCCCAATCAGAGTCAAAAAAAGCATGCAAATCTGGCGGTAGTAAAACAACCCAAGTAGCCGAGTACCACTCAAAAAGCAAAAGATGCGCTTAACTGCCTGCCAATGCTTGACTCCTGGGCAATGCATAAACCTGCTCATCTGTGAGACAACAAACTGAATATCTGGGTGAGTAATGCATAAGTAAATCAAGCATCCAATAGCCTGCTGATAGAGAACAACATCAAATGCATCTCTAGCATCATGAAGACTCAATCGTAAACCTGTCTCCATAGGAGTGGCAATAGGCTTACAGTCTATAAGGCCAAAACACTGCAATAATGTGTCAATATATTTCATTTGACACAAAACCATTCCACCATCAACTTGCATAAACTGAATGCCCAAATAGTGATGCAAATGCCCCAAATCAGACATCTCAAATGAGGCATGCAAATCAGCCTTAAAATCAGCAATATGCTTCTCAATAGGACCAGTGAGCAGCATGTCGTCAACATCGACAACAATGATCAGAAGCACATCATTAGCACGCTTAACATATAAGGTGCTTTCAGTTGGAGTGTTCTCAAAACCATGTGCAATCAGATGGCATGTATCTTCTCATACCAAGCACGTGGTGCTTGCTTTAAACCATATAATGCCTTCTTTAACCTGCACACCTGGTTTTCATGCCCTTTCTGCACAAAGCCACAGGGCTGAAAAACATACACTTCTTCATGCAAGTCACCATTGAGAAATGCTATTTTAATGTTCAACTCATGTACATTCCAACCATGATGAGCTGCAAGTGCACAGATGCTCTGAACAGTAGTCATACGACATGTAGATGCAAAGATCTCATCAAAATCAATGCCTCTTTCTTGTGCATAACCCTTTGCAACAAACCTAGCCTTATACCTATCAACTGTACCATCCAGTTTACGCTTCAACTTGTATACCCACTTAGTGCCAATGGCCTTCTTGCCTGGAGGCAAGTCACATAAAGACCAAGTACCATTCTTCATTATAGCATCATATTCAGATTGCATAGCAGCCATCCAATTTTCAGAATTATGTGCTTCATCAAACAAAACAGGCTCATTCTCGTCACAGAGACTATATGCAGCCATAGCATAGCAATCTGATGCAAAAGAGGCACTATGAGAGCCTGAACGAGTACGATATGACAGAGGTGCATCTAATTTACTGTCACGCAAAGTTTGGGCCAGCCATTTTGGCATAGTTTTTGCCTGCTCAATATCAGCTCTCTCATCAACTAGTGCATCATGTAAATCTACATCACAAATGGAATGATCTGCATCATCACATGAAACATGCAAAGGCTGAGAAGTTGCCTCATTGGGACCAGCACTAGACTATCCACCTGTAAAAAGAGGCAACAAAGTATCATACATGTCTTTGGAGCTAACAGATGTCTCCTTAGTACATGAAAGCAATGGCTGAATAGCATCTTCCACAAAAACAACATCACAACTAACTAGAATGCGCTTAGTCTATGGATGATACAGACGATAGCCTTTACTTTCAGAACTGTACCCAACAAAAATACATTTTACTGCTTTATCATTCAATTTTCTACGATGTTGCTCAAGCACTAATGCATATGCCAAACAACCAAAAACACGCAGATGAGCAACAGATGGCTTGCGATCATGCCAAGCCTCATATGGAGTGATAGACTGCAGCCCTTTAGTGGGACACCTGTTCAGTACATATGTTGCACACATGACAGCCTCAAGCTAGAAACTATGTGGTAAAGCCTGACTCTTGACCATACACCTCGCCATCTCCATGAGTGACCTGTTCTTTGGTTCAGCAACTCCATTCTGTTGAGGTGTATACGGCACTGTACACTGGTGTTTTATCCCATGTTCACCCAGAAATGCATTAAAATCAGAAGACATATATTCCCCCCCTCGATCAGAACGGAGGGTGCCCATTTTACATGCTGACAGATTTTCAGCCAAAACCAAAAACCGTTTGAAGCACATGAACACTTCAGACTTTGCCTTCAATGGATATACCCATGCATGCCTAGAAAAATCATCGATGAAAGTCACGAAGTAAAGATAATTCCCAAACGAAGGTGTCTGCATAGGACCACAGACATCACTATGTACAAGCTACAATTTTCGAGTAGAGCAAACTAAACCATCTTTTGGAAAGGATGAACGCTGCATTTTGCCCAAAATACAGCCTTCACAAACATGTTTTCCAGGTGCCTCAAGTTTGGGCAAAGAGGACACCATTTCAGATTTTTGCAGGCATAGCAAACTAGCAAAATTCAGATGAACAAAGCATGCATGCCAAAGCTTTGCATCTAACATAGCCTGAGAATCATTTACTACACATGCCAAATCATTTATAGATCTTTCATAGTCTATGAGCTTATACAACCCACGACATAAAATGCCAGAAGCAATAATCACATCGCCGTTTGACAGATCATGAACTGTACACCTATCATCAACAAATTTCACAACCAAGCCAATCTTGGCTAATGCAGAAACTCATAACAGGTTCTTCTGACAAAGTGAAAGAACTACCATTAGCAGTAGTCAAAATGATCTTACCAACTCCCATAACAGCATAAGAGGAACTGTTGGCACATGTAACAGTATTCCCTGTAGGGGCAGGCTTGAGTGAAGAGAAGAACGTGTGCTGCGAGGTAATATGTTTGGTCACCCCACTGTCAAAGTACCAAACATCTGAGTCTACTGCAGACATGCACTGGTCATGAGAAGATGGGTCAAAACTGCAAACAGTAGTAAATGCCCATTCTTCTTCCTGCCCAAGATTAGCAAACTCCGTTTTTGGTGTAGAGGCTTCTGCAACAACCATTCCAGACTCTTTCTTCTTTGCCTCTTTTGCAGCCAGTTTTGGAGAGTTCTTTATGATATGATCATTCCCTTTATAGCACTTGCAAAACAATTTCTGCTTTCTGATTTTTTTCTCATCTTTGTCTTGGTTCTTCAAATGTGTAGCATTTGCAGATTCCTGCTTACTAGTAGAAGAGCTCCATTTTCCTTTGCCCTTCTGATTAGCCAGGAAAGCTTGATCTGCAACATGCATAATGGATCTGTTCTACCTAGACTGATCTTCCTGCAACAGAACAGAGACTAACTCCTCAAATGACAAGGCATTTGGATTGCCTTTCATCATCAACCGAAGAGTAGAAGAAAAACTCTGATATGAATAAGGAAGACCATTCAGAACGGTCTGCACAAGTGAGTTATCTAGTATAACCTCATTAGCAGAAATCAATTGTTCCTTCAAGTCTTTGATCTTTGTTAGGAAACTGTCCATAGAATCACCTTCATTCATGTGCTCACTCTCCAACTGTTTTTGGAGGTAAGCAACACGAGCCTCATTCCTAGCTTGGTACAATGTGATAAGTGTATCCCAAGCATCCTTAGCTATTCTGCAAGAGCGAATATGAGGAATAATGGCACGTTTGATAGACAAAGCTATCAATGCATGTGCCTGGGCATCTCTGCCATCCCAACGAATCTGCTCTATATTAGGTGCAGCAGAAAGTGCAACACGAACAAGAATATACAGAATATCACCATCTTCGGCACCTTCTGCATCAGCTTCAATACCTGCAGTTGTATCACTTGCAGGTGTGATAAGACGTTTTTCGACACCCTACACAATGTTCCACAGTCTTTTTGCAACCAACACATGTCGCATCATATAAGCCCATAACGGGTAGTTGGTACCATCCAACTTATCCTCAACAGCCAACATACGGAATACATCACTGCTTTCAGCCATGGCCGGTGACTAAAATACCTTGATGCAGAAAATTGATTGTATCTCAAAAAGTTGAACAGAACTGCCAAGACAAATTTTGCTAGACTTGTAGCAGACTTCGAGATGCTTATACTGGCGAACAGAAATCGGTATATACCTTTGGCACAAAAAGATGAAATAGCCTGCATAAGCACTGCGATAGTGCGTTCGGAGGTGGAAACGAGCTCAGATCGCGATTTCAGCATCATTAAAATTTGTGTGATTCTGAGACTGCAAACGGAGGAGTGTCGACGGTGCCCTAGATGAAGCGATGACCTGCTCTGATACCAATTGTTGGAGTTAGACGTCTGTGGAAGCACGCAAACAGCACAAGGAAGAAGAAGAAGCTTGGAGCACAACACACAATACTGAATGTATTACTAGAGAAAATCTACATTGAAGTGCTCACTGGTCACTTACTGTTTAGTCCGTAAAAAGTCGGTGTAAGCATTTGATTGCTAAATTAATTTCTCAGAGTGTAGTTCATAATTTTAGATGATTCCACTTTAATCATTATCTATCTAAGATAATTTGATTCCCTCAAAAGGAATTTAAGCAACTGTGAGCACTGAGCAAAAGAACCAGTAGGCATGAGGACCAAAATAGCAAGTTTTGTGACACTAGCTATTCACAAAGTAGTCTGTTTTGATTCAATTGTTTCAAGCATCCACTCCAAAGTACATAGGTACTTTCTCGGTGTCATTTGCAAGATAAAAGGGCCTACTATCAAACTTTGAAGTGATTTAGGGCAGGTACAAAGCAGGTTATAGCAGTACCACCTCACTTCCTTGAGGTATCCATCCATCTCTTCCAACAGTGGTATCAGAGCAAGTTAAGGTAAAATAGGAGATGATTTACCTTCTTTCATTGATAAATTGGATAGGAATAACTACCCAACATAGTACTTGAGGATGAAGACCTATCTAAATGGAAGGATTGTCTATGGATACATATCAGGAGATGAGGAGATGCCCATTGGCAAGCATAGGAGAGGAGATTAAAGAGGAGCAAATAGTGAGATAGATAATCAATGGCATCAAGGAAAATGATAAATGGGAAGCTTTCACAACTGTTATGGACCTTTACATGGACATGCAAATCCTAGATCTTACCACACTCATGAAGCCAAGCTCAACAAAAATGGAGAACCATCAAGAGGTAACAATTGTTCTGGCCTATACACAGATAAAGAAAAGTCGAAAGATAAAGGAAAGAGCAAGAAAAGTGAAGATGAAGGTACTACTTCTCAAGCTAACTATGCAGGGAGAGGTAGGAATTCAAGAGGAAGGGGCAAAGGAGGTAAGCAAGGTAGGGGGAGACCTTTCAACTCTTCCCCATGCAATATATGTGGACTGTCTAATCACACAACAGATGAGTGCTATAGGAACTTCAAGAATCAAAGAGGAAGAGGATTTCAAAGAGGTGGCTACTCACAATCAAGAGGAAGATTCAACCATAATCAAGGCTACAATCATGGCTACAACAACAATTACAACAACAATTATCAAGGAGGATACAAATCGAAACAAGATTTCAACAATTGTGCAGAGGATCAAGAGAATTCTCTTCTCATTATGAACATGACTTCAAAACAAGGTATGAATGATGAACACCTCTTCTATATTGACTCAGGTTGTTCAAACCATGTAGCAGGCAATGTAGCTCTCCTTTCTGATCTTGAAGAACCCAAGGGAAAGCACCAAGTGTAGACAGGTGCTGGACACCAAGCATTGAGTGATCAAGGTAGGAAATGTCAAAACTTCTGATGGGAATAGAAACATGTTGAGAAGAGTTCTTTATGTACCTACTATCACAAAGAATTTGATGAGTGTTGGACACATAGTGGAAAACGTTTGCAGGTTAGGTTCAACCAATATGGAGCTTTTGTGGAGGACTCCCAACATGGATTCAAGAGAATTGCCAAGGGAGAGAAAACAGGTAGATTATTTACATTTGAGCTTGAGGACACTAGAAATATTTCACTTTATAATTATAAGGATCAAACATTGTTTGAGTTGGAGATTTGGCATAAAAGATTAGGGCACATTGGTGAGAGAACCTTGAAGCAAATATGTAGAGATCAATGTGTGCTTGGGATACCTAATGTATCCAAGCAATATATGATCTATAAATGTGGTGCTTGTCAGTTTGGTAAATCACACAGGTTACCCTTTAAAAAGAAAGTCTATATGCATGAGGATTATTTGGAACTTGTCCACACATATGTGTGGGGACCAAGCAAGGACCCTTCAATTTCAGGCTCAAGGTACTATGTGTCATTTATTGATGATTTCAGTAGGTGGACTATCTTGTATTTCATGAAACATAAAGATGAAGTGTTCAATTGCTTCAAGAAGTATCTTGCACTTGTGGAAAATCAAACAGGAAAAAGTCTAAAGAGGATAAGGTCAGATGGAGGAGTTGAGTACTTATCCAATGAATTTGATGCATTTTTGCAGGACAGAGGTATCAAAAGGGAGATTACTACTAGGTATACTCCTAAGCAAAATGGAGTAGCAGAGAGGAGGAACATATTGATTGTGGAAGCAGCTAGATCAATGCTTAATGAAAAAAATTGCCTAATTATTTATGGGTAGAGAGTGTTTCTACTGCCACTTATTTTATTAACAGGCTACCATCTAAATCCCTTGATGGGATGATTCCTTATGAGGCATGGCATGGTAGGAGACCATCAAATGAACATTGCAGAATATTTGGATGTCTTTCTTATGTGCATGTTCCATCCCAAATCAGAGGTAAGTTAGACCCTAAGGCAGAGAAATGCATTTTCATAGGGTATGATTTAAATCAGAAAGGATAAACGTTTTATAATCCATCCAAAAAAGGATCTATGGTCAGTAGATATGTTGTGTTTGATGAGAATGATTCCTGGTTCGAAAGTGAATGCAGGAAAGTCAAACTACTATATGAATTGGAAGAAGAATTTTCAAGCCTCACCAAGGAGGAGCCAAGCACAATTGTACAAGCCAAGATGTTTGGCTTTAGGGGGATCTGTTGGTGTAAACATACAAGCCATCACACTTGGCTTAGCATGGAAAGCAATAAGTGGAAGCACTTGATGAAGCCTGAAAGCCTTGGCTTGTAATACTTGATCATTTACCACTTGTAAAAGGTTAAATCACTAAGCATCTTTCAAGAGCCTTGTATATCATGGAGGTAGGAAGCATATTAGCTACGAGTTTCAATGAGATATTATCTCCAAGATCAAGGGGATAACTTTTAGGTGGAACCAAGTTGAATTCAAATTCAAACTTGGAGGAAAAATTTCCTATAAAAGGACTTGTAAGAACTCGCAGTTGTGTGGCCTCATAGATAGCTCCATTATTGATCATTAGTTGAGTTTGAGTAGCTTACACTATAGCTCACTCATCCCACCATCATTGTGCATCATTGCAATGCCAATGAACTTGTATAATCATGTGCTATAATAGATATACTTCATTGATCATCTCTGTCTACTTCTCTGCTATGACTACTCAGAATAGTGAACTTTGCTTGATCCTATCTCAGTGAGTTCTCAACCATTTTGCATTATCTATAGCTTCTTGGAACCAGGTCAAAGTCTACTTCATGCTATCAAAGTTTCAAAGAATTTTCTTCAGCTATTTGGGAGAAATCTGCATCGAAGTGTTGACTAGTCACTTACTATTCAGTTCCTAAAAAGTCGAGGGTAAGCATTTGATTGCTAAATTGATTTCAGTGTAGTTCATCATTTTAGATGATTCCACTTGTAATCATTAGCTATCTAAGCTAGTTTGATTCCCTCAAAAGGAATTTAAGCAATTGTTATTGTACTGTGAGCATTGAGCAGAACCAGTAGGTGTGAGCACCAAAATAACAGGTTTTGTGACATTAGCTATTGACAAAGTAGTCTATTTTGATTCAATTGTTTCAAGCATCCACTCCAAAGTAGATAGGTACTTTCTTGGTGTCATTTGCAAGATAAAAGGGCCTACTATCAAACTCTAAAGTGATTTAGGGCAAGTACAAAGAAGGTTTTAGCAGTTTCACCTCACTTCCTTAAGTATCAAGCACCTAGAAGATCAGCAAGAGAGAAGAAACAACCAGAAAGGTATGGATATGATTCCACATTTGTTACAAATCATTCAATCTACTTGGCACAAGATTCAATTTTAGAAGAACCATCAACCTATGAAGAGGCGAAGGAAAACCCTAATTGGGAAAAGGCCATGAAAGAACAAATAGATGGGTTGAAGGAGATGGACACTTGGGATTTGGTTCCAATGTCACCAAATCAAAAGGTAATTGGTTGCAGGTGTGTATATAAAGTTAAAAGAAACACAGATGGATTAGTTTGCTAGTACAAAGGCAAGATTAGTTGCCAAAGGATGCTCACAAATTCATGGTATAGAGTATGAGGAAATATTCTCACTAGTTGCAAAGATGAATACAATCAGAACATTGATAAGTGTAGGTGTTGCAACTTGATGTGAAAAATGCATTCTTAAATGGTTAGATAAGTAAGAGGTATACATGTCACAACGTTTTGATGCTGCAACTCGATGTGAAAAATGCATTCTTAAATGGTTGGATAAGTGAAGACGTATACATGTCACAATGTTTTGAAAACCCTAATCATGCATCTTATGTTTGCAAACTTAAAAAAGCATTGTATGGATTGAAACAAGCTCATAGAGCTTGAAATTACAGGTTGCTTACATACCTTCATGATCAAGGGTTCAAACAAAAACTCATATCCTTCTCTATTCATCAAAAGGGATCACAATGAGGTTATCTATCTATGTGTATATGTAGATGATATTTTTGTGACAGGTGATGATCTGAATGGAATTCAGAGGATCAAGAGAAACATGTAAGAGGAGTTCAAAATCAGTGACTTAGGTGAGCTCACATATTTCCTAGGTATGCAAGTCATATACACAGATGAAGGAATGTATTTGAATTAGAGAAGATACATTTAGGATCTACTTCTTAAGTTCAAAATTGAGAACACAAAAACTGCAGGTACACCTTTGGAGATGAATCATAAACTAATTTTTTATGAAGGTGAGAAAATTGAAGACATCAAAGAACATCAAATTTTGGTAGGTAGCTTGATATATGCTACGCATACAAGGGCAAACATCTCATATAGTCTCAGAGTGCTTAGTCTATTCATGCACTCTCCAAGAAGACCACACATAGATGCAATTAAGAGAGTACTTAAGTATCTCAAAGGTACAATCAATGAAGGTATATTCTATCCTTACTCTTCAAATTTGGATATCAAAATCTATTTAGATGCAAATTGGGCAGGAGCTAAAGATGATAGAAGAAGTACTTCTGGTTACTTAGCATTTGCAGGTTCAAGCTAGTATTAAGGAGTTCCAAGAAGCAACCTACATTTGCTTTATCCTCAATTGAAGCAGAGCACAGAGGTCTAACCATAGCAACTGAAGAGGCTAAGTTCCATGCATCTAGCGAAAAACTCTATTTTCCATGCAAGAACCAAACACATAGAAGTTCATTACCACTTTATCAGGGAGATGCTCATGATAAAGGAGATTGACATTTCTTATGTTCCTACTGAAAAGCAAGTAGTAGACATGATCACGAAGGCACTTGATGGAATAAAGCTTTGTAGATTCAAAGCTATGGTAGGTATTCAACCTATTAGAGAATGACGACCCAACCATTCTTTAGCTTGAGGGGGATTTGTTGGAACATCAAGCTTGCACTATGCTTGAGGTGGATTTGATCTATATCAAAGGCTATCGAATCAAAAGAATATCCATTGGAGAGTTCTTTTATTTATGCTCACTTATTGTATTTTTTTAAAAGGATTTTTTCATGGACGTCTTACCATTCTAAAAGCCTTGAGCTTTACACCTGTAAAAGTAGAAAGATAGAGCCCAAATTCCATGAATTTGTGGTGGTTGAGTTGCATTCAATCAAACAATCAATCACCTAAAAGTAGATCAAACTAGATCTTCACTTTTCCTAGATTGTAGGAAAGTGAATTGATTCCCTCCAACAACCATTCCCACCTTCATTTGAATTCAAAATCCACTTGTAGAAGTTGTGGATCACGTCTAGAGTCTATATAAAGAATTCAAATCACTTGTACAATACATGGAAGCAATATACATACACTTGTAACCATCATTGTCTTGCTCCCTCATTTTTTTGCATCATCTTCTTCGTCAACAATAAGCTTGCAGAGGCTTCTAGTCTCTCTACACAGCTCCAAATTAGATGCAATATGGCTCATTGGAAAGCTATCAGTGTCTAGTTTAGGCATACAAATTTTCATAGCATTTCATTTAGTAGATTATTGGGAAATCTCAGTTTTTCTATCTCGGGGTCAATCTCTACGTATTCCTAAAAAATAGGAAGTACCACCGTTGAGTGTCTGATTCATTCCTATAGCATATTTTGTTTTTTCCTTATAATTTTTTGCTTTATATACAATCAACGCTATATGTATCACTCCCATAAATGGATTTTTTCTAATTGTAATCAGGCTGGTAGCTATGAGCATTTGAATTTCATTGTCTCTTCCATTGTAGTAAGTTTTTTGAGCTAGTCGATGCGCGAACCTATCTGTTTTGTATAGACTCCTTCTCCTTGATGCTCCAAAGTACATAGTGCATTTCTTTGCACTTATCACATGCCTATAAGGTCTATTTGAGTCTCCGTAAGCTCAAGGGCTGGTCTTGTGCCGGTTGGTTGGACCAAACTTTGTTGCTTCGAAACTCACTTTTCTACCTCCTACAAGCTTCTCCAAGTTCTTTCATAAAGATAATCTTGATTGATGGAGAACCATAAGAGGATGTAACTTTGTATCGATCTATTGTAGGCTCTTTCACGTATTTCACAATAACTAGGATCAACATAGCATATGGAGTTGGAGTGTTATCAAAGTTTATGCATAGTCTATGATTTTTTGGATCATTCTTTGAGTAATTTTGGAAAAATCTTCATTATAGTGAAGTTGGATGATCAATATCTCTCTTTGTGTGTAGGCTCTATTGGAACTATTTTTCTCTGAGTTGTAAGGGCTAGTTCTCCAGTTGTAAGGGCTAGTTCTCCTTCTCTGTTTATCCATTTGATAGTATTTTGGTGTCATTGGATAGCTCTTAGAGTGTTCTAAAGTTAACCCGATTTTGAGATTCATTCTCTATATATTCTTTGGAAAAACTTGTTGGAGTGAAGTGAGGTCTCTATTTGACTAGGAGTTGTGAGCATTCAACCAGCTCATCTTGTGGACAATGTTTCTCTTTGTGTAAGCATCCATTTGGAGTGAAATCTTTTTTATTGGAAAGCGCTTAGTGCCTATTATAGGTTCACAAAAATGTACTAGAGTTCTCTAGGTATGCTATGAGAAAGAGTATTTTTGGGGCAGAGAGGTCGAAGAAGGGTACCTATGGAGTCCATTCATGTTTGGTTAATGCATAGGGGTTGAGATACTTCTCCCAAAATGGGTCACTTCTCCTTGTATAATGTACATGTGTCTTTCTTACTCTTTGGGTCTTCATAGAGTGCAATCCAAGTTCCTCATCAAGGCTCTTTTCTAAACCGCTTGAATATCCATTGATTTCTTCAAAACTTGTAGATGTTTCAAAACTTCAAAACTTGTAGATGTTTCAAAAGTTCAAAACTTGTAGATGTTCTACTAGACTAAAACTTCTATGCAATCTTCCACTCCATGGATTTGAGTTGGAACTATTGCTTGGTGATGCATCAGGTCCACCCAAAACTTGAGATTCTGCACTTGATTTTTTAGCATTTTCTTTGTCATTTGATTCAAGACAAAGTCCTTCTTTGGCATCTGCATAGAAGCTTGACATTTCATCAAACACCACATCTTTGGGTACCTTCATCTGTTTTGTGAGTGGGTTATAACATTTATATCTCTTTTGCTCAATGCAGTACCTAGTGAACATAGATTTTTCTAGTTTTGGGTCAAGCTTCGTCCTCAACTCATCTGGAACATCTACATATGCAATGCAACCAAATAGTTTCATATGTGATAAGTTTGGCTTTTTAACTATAAGCTTCTCTTTCGGTGTAACTTGATGTATAGTAGTAGTAGGAGTTCTATTCATGATGTATACAGTAGTGTGCACAACTTCTACCCAATAACAATGACGCATATTCTTCTCAACCATGAAGGCTCTTTCTATTTCTTCAATATGTCTATTTTTGTGTTCAATAATGCCATTTTATTGTGGTATGTGCCTAGATGAAAATTATCATCAAATTTAATGGTTTTTTAGAAAGATACTCAACTCATTTGACATGTATTCACCTCCTCCAACAGATCTTAATGTTTGAATATACTTCTATGTCTGCTTTTCCACCATAGCCTTAAAATTTTGGAAGTGAGTGAACATCTCACTCTTATCTTTCATGAAATATACCCATACTTTTTGTGTATGGTCATCAATGAAAGTAACATAAAACCTACAACCACCTATAGATGTGGTCTTTGCAAGACCCCAAACATGTGTATGTACTATTTCTAGCACATTCTCACTAACATGCTTGTCATGTAGAAATGATGCTCTTGACTATTTACCAAATTGACATGTTGCACACACCTTTTGCATCTCTACAACCTTCAAATTTGGTAGTCCATTGAAAATCTCCTTTCACTACATCAATTTTAGTCTCTACAAATTTGCATGTCCAATTCGTTTGTGCCAGATCTCTATATCATCAATAACTTCTACACCTTTTGTAGACATGGCTACATTCATTTCAAGAATTTTCACATTTAAGGTGGACATCCTACCCACTTTATTTCCTTTCACAATCAATCATTAGAACAAAAAACACATGAAAAGGGATCGTTTGCTAATGACGGATTAAGAAAATTGACAAATAGGGTCTTCCACATGTACAAAAAATAACATTCCTGTCTCTTTGAATCCTATGAAAACTACTTCTTTTTAGAAAATATGCTCTAAAAGAGCCGCTAAAGCGATGGAATTTCTTGTATTCAGTGAACACTTTTTTGTTTTCATAAAAGAAAATATATTTTTGCACGCCACATGATGAAAATCTTTAAATTTCCAAGAGAGAAATTCTTTTTGAAGATACAAAATATTTTTGGGTTCATGAAATTCTATGATATTTTGGCCTGCTTTGATACATCGAATCAAAATTTTGCATCTCTCTTCCACATGTACAAAATTTTGTCTATAAATACTCGTGAAGTTTGTGAATCTCAGTTTCTCACTTTGAGCATTCTCTACTATTTCTTTGAGTGTTTGAATGGCTTCTACTTCTTGTCATCCTTCCAATCCTGTAACCTCATGTGAGGTTTACAATAGAAGAGAGGATTCCTTATGGAAACCTCTTTTTGTGCAACTAAATGATTGGGTAACTATGTGTCCTAGTTGTAGAGGTGCCCATAGAGTGAAGTGAGTTAAAAGAGACAACACAAAAAACCATTGGAAAGGTCATATTCTCAATTTCAAATTTAAGAGACATGGCTGGTTTGCAAGAGTTTAACATGTATACACTACTAAGGATCTTGTGCTAAACAATTATATGCAATTCCCATCATAACGTAAGTGAAGTTTAACAATGCCCTTTTATTGTTTTGAGTTGTTTTTGTATTACAAGATATCTATTTTTGTATTGCAACTATTTTTCCTTCTAATGTTCAAGAGTGGCAACTTGTTGAATGTTTAACAGGAACATTCAAAGTTCTTCAAAAGGATTATGTAGAACTTATGTATGCAAAGAAATATGTTCTATTTATCAATAGCATTCAGTTATTTGTCTATTTTGTAGATCATGAGGTACCATCAGGGAGGAGTGCTTATGGAAATCTTGTACATCTGTCTACTCCTTGCATCTTTTCATTAGATTGGAAGTCTCTTGATCAATCGACAATTTCAAGCTTTTTGTGGAAGATGAGAGATGACATTCAAAGGGCAAGGTCAATGTTCGAGTTTGAGGTCTACAAAAGCACGTGAAAAATGCAAGGAAGAAGAAGAAGCTTGGAGAACAATACACAATACTGAATGTATTACCAAGAGAATGTACAAAGATAAGTAACATGTTAGGGCTATAGGTGTATATACAAGCCGCGGGGAAAAACCTCCTAAAGAGGGAAAAAAGTGCCTTAGTGGTCCTAATGTGTTCACACACATCAGGAGTTTGAGGTCTGTGGAAGCACGTAAACATCACACAAAAGAAGAAGAAGAAGCTTGAAGCATAACACACAATATTGAATGTATTACCAAGAGAATGTACAAAGGTAAGTAATCCATTAGGGTTATAGCCTGCATATATACAAGCTGGGGGAAAAAACCTCCTAAAGAGGGAAAAAAGTGCCCTGGTGCTCCTAGTGTGTTCACAAACATGACCACCAAAATATATTAACAAATCCCCCTTGGGAGTGATGCAGTGAACAAGGAGCTAGCACTCATGTATAAGGAACTATCAAGCTATGTGGAATCAATCCACAAAAGGCAGCAAGCCCAAAGCTTTATGAAAAGCTTCAAACTTCTCCCTAGACAGAGCCTTTGTGAAAAGTTCTGCAACGTTCTCCTATGTGGGCACATAAGCCAAACTAATGATAGTGCACCTCAATGTGCTTAGTGTAAACATGGAACACAGGGTTCCTCGTAATCTCTCTCTCTCTCTCTCTCTCTCTCTCTCTCTCTCTCTCTCTCTCTCTCTCTCTCTTTGGGTGTATCCCTCCTCTAATCTGAAGTTGTTCCCTATTTGGGGTTCGCCATCTCAAGTTATTGAGTCCATCTAATCTCAATATTATACCAGAAGGTGCAAGTGATGTACAATATTCTCACCATGAACTTCCTTCACAACACTAACTTCCATCTAATCTCAATACTAACTTCCTACACAACACAAGTGATATACAATCTTCTCTCCACTTAATTGCTTATGTACAATCTTCTCACAGATCAAAGACAAACTATTAGTCTAATGCAACTCTAACAAACCCTCAACCTTGAGTCCAATGTGAGAAACCAAAAGCGATGGAGAAAACGAGTTTGTGCAGGGATGTGCACATTACAACAACAGCAAGAAGATACAACGCTAAATGAATAAGAGACAAAATTGAGAACAAGAGGCTGAAATTAATTGCATGCAGCAGAAACTTGCTTGAATGTTGGGGAGTTTTTTTTATGTTTATGTGAAGAACATTCGCCATAAGGCATCTGAGCCACACACACTTAACAGTCGCTGTGAAAGTTGCTCTATACTCAACCTCACAACTAGAAGTGATCACAGTGGGCCGCTTCTTGCTCAACCAAGATATGCATGAGCTACCAAGCATAAAGCAAAAACAACTAGTGGACACACAAGTGTCATAGCAACCAGCCTAGTCAGAGTAAAAAAAAGCATGTAAATTTGGTGGTAGTGATCCTCCCTTGGGATAAAACAATCCAAGTAGCCGGGTACCACTCAAGTAGCGAAAGATGCACTTAACCGCCGACCAATGCTTGAAACCGGGGCAATGCATAAATTTTCTCATCTTTGAGACAACAAACTAAATATATGGCCGAGTAATGCAAAAGTAAATCAAGCATCCAATAGCATGCTGATAGAGAACATCATTAAATGCATCTCTAGCATCATGAAGACTCAATCGTAAACCTTCTTCCATAGGAGTGACAATAGGTCTGTAGTCTTCAAGACCAAAATGTTGTAATAATGTTTCAATATATTTTGTTTGACACAAAGCTATTCCGCCATCAACTTGCATAAATTGAATGCCCAAATAATGAAGCAAATGCCCCAAATTTGACGTCTCAAATTAGGCATCCAAATCAGCCTTAAAATCATCAATATGCTTCTCATTAGGAATAGTGAGCAACATGTCATCAACATAAACAATAATGATTAGAAGCACATCATTTGCACGCTTAACATATAAGTTGCTCTCACTTGGACTCTTCTCAAAGCCGCAATCAAGTAGGCATGTATCTTTTCATACCAAGCACGTGGTGCTTGCTTCAATCCATATAATTCCTTTTTCAACTTGCACACTTTGTTTTCATGCCCTTTCTACACAAAGCCAATGGGCTGAAAAACATACACCTCTTCATGCAAATCACCATTCGGAAATGCAGTTTTAATGTCCAAATGATATACATTCCAACCACGATGAGCTACAAGTGCACAAATGCTACAAACAGTAGTCATTGGGCATGTAGGAGCAAAGGTCTCATCAAAATCAATGCCTCTTTCTTGAGCATAACCCTTTGCAACAAGCCTAGCCTTATACTTATCAACTATTCCATGAGGCTTTCACTTTAGCTTGTATACCCATTTAGTGCCAATGGCCTTCTTGCGAGGAGGCATCACATAAAGACCATGCACCATTTTTCATGATAGCATCATATTATAATTGCATAGCAGCCATCCAACTTTCAGAATTTTGTGCTTCATCAAACAAAACAAGATCATTCTAATCACAAAGACTAGACGCGGCCATAGCAAAGCAATCTGATGCAAAACAAGCACTATGAGAGCTTGAACGAGTTCAATATGATAGAGATGCATCTAATTTGCTATCTCGCAAAGTCTATACCAGCCACTTAGACAAAATTTTTACCTCCTCTATATCAGCCCTCTCATCAACAAGTGCATCATGTAAATGTGCATCAGAAATGGAATGATCTACATCATTATGTGGAGCTTGGAAAGGTTGAGAAATTGCCTCATTTGGACCAACCTAGACTTCCACCTGTAAAAAGAGGTAGCAAAGTGTCATACACATTTTTGGAGCTAGCTGATGTCTCCTTAGTACATGAAAGTAATGGCTAAATTGCATCTTCCACAAAAACAACATCACAACTAACCAGTGGATGATACAGACAATAGCCTTTGCTTTGAGAACTGTACCCAACAAAAATACATTTCACTCCCTTATCATCCAATTTCCTAGGTTGTTGTTCAAGCACTAATGCATATGCAAAACAACCAAAGACACGCAGATGAGCAACAAATAGTTTGCAACCATGTCAAGCCTCATATGGAGTGATAGATTGCAATGCTTTAATGGGATGCATGTTAAGTACATGTATTGCACATATAATAGCCTCAAGCCAAAAACTATGTGATAAAGCTTGACTCTTGACCATACACCTCGCCATTTCCATGAGTGAACTTTTCTTTCTTTCAACAACTCCATTTGTTTGAGGTGTATACAACATTGTAAACTAATGTTTTAGCCCATGTTCAGCCAATATTAAAATTAGAAGACATATATTCCTGCCCTCGATCAGAATGTAGGGTGCCCATTTTACATGCTAATATATTTTCAACCAAAAGGAGAAACTGTTTGAAGCACATAAACACTTCGGACTTTGCTTTCAATGGATATACACATGCATGCCTAGAAAAATCATCAATGAAATTCACGAAGTAAAGATAGTTCCCAAAAGAAGGTGTTTGCATAGGACCACAAACATCAACACCACTGTGAACAAGCTAGAATTATTTAGTAGCTTGTATTGAGCCATCTTTTGGGAAGGAGGAATGTTGCACTTTTCCCAAAATATAGCCTTCACATGCATGCTTACGAGGTGCCTCAAGTTTGGGAAGAGAGGACACCATTTCAAATTTTTGGAGGCATAGAAAATAGCAAAATTCAGATGAGCAAAGTGTGAATGCCAAAGCTTTGCATCTGACATAGCTTGAGAATCTTGAACTGCATATGCTGAATCATTCACAAAATTTGAACAATCTATGAGTTTATACAGCCCACAACATAAAATGTCAGAAGCAATAATGATGTCACCATTTGACAGATCATGAACTGTATATTTATCATAAAAAAATTTCACAAGGAAGTCGATCTTGGCTAATGTTGAAACTAATAACATATTTTTCTTGATCCCTGACACAAATAAAACATCTGGCAATGTAAAAGAACTACCATCAACAATAGTCAAAATGATCTTATTGTTATAAGTGACAAGAGAACACTCCCCGACAATGATGCCAAAAATTGATGACGTTGTTGCATTACAACTCATATTTGTCAAACTGAAGAGCATCTCATGAGACCAAATGTCGCATAGAAGCATTCAACAGACGTAATGGTGCTTTGTTAGCACAAGATTAACAATGAAACTATGCATGAATAAGAAGAAAGCATCATTAATGATACACACACTTAATCACATCGCTAATGAATGAACTAACACGTCACAAACATGAGGTAAGAAAAGAACAAATACACAAGCACATCATAACGACAAGAAGAGCTCTCCAAGTATTCTATAAACTAGCATGATCTCATTACCTCCGAGAATGCCCTCCCAAAATGAGAGGTAGTGACCTCTTTATATACAAAATAGGCCAAATCCATGCTATGTGGAATTTCTCCACTAAAAAGGAGAATGAATCTCATTCATTCACTAGTGTGACACTCACACACACACACACCTATACAAGAGTGCTTTATTAGACTAAATAAAAAGTAGAAAAAGGTACAAATGACGATGAATAAGAGTGGATCCAAGAAATATATGTTGTCTCATCAACACTCCCCCCTCCTTGACATTATCGTCCTCGACAAAGCTTTTGCAAGTATGGAGCTTTTTGTGGAAGACCGTGTAGAAGTTCCTTTTGAGTGCATGATCCCTGTGTTGTTGGAGTGCTTTTCTTTGTTGCTTTTCTTCATCTTGCTTTTTACATGTTTGTTTTGGAGTTGACTGCCTTTTAACTTGGGTCTTTTGCCTCATATAGATAGGAAAAATATGCTAAAATGCTTTGTATTTTTTTCTTTTCTCTCTTTCTCTCTCTTTTTTTTTAGTGGATGGATGATGTATGAGAGTGAAATGAAAAAATGTAGATGATAGATACAAATATATGAAATTAATTCATCTCTTCTTAGTCCATGTGCATGGGTGGGGACTAAGGGTGTATGGGTGGAAAACAAAAAAGTTCCTATGCACGGTCTTATGATGAGATCCTATCTTATGCATACTTTAAAAAATGCATACAAACAACAATGTTGCAAAAATGGAATGGATCTTGAGCAAAGTGCTCAAGGGTGAGGTGATGATGAGGATTTCTCCAAATTTCCAACTCCAAGAACCTTATCTTTTTCATCAACCATTGCCACATATGACACCTTTGTCCACCAACCTGAAAAAAGAAAAACAAAAAGCAAGTTTTTGTAATGTATGTACATGTGCCCTCTTTGTGCCTAGGTTAAACTTAGTGTGCCTAATACTTGGCCTTTTGATGAGGCCCTATCCACATGCATGCTTGATGTGCATCTTGAACATATATTGTGCATTGGGAAAGATTGGGTTTGATACCCATGGATGCGGTACGAAGAGGTTTTAGGCCTCCAATATATCCTTGCTTTGAAGTTTTTCTTAAGATCACTTTTTAGTTTTGGCTTGATTGCTTTGGATCCTTTGGTTGGAAGTGTTCTTTTTTGAAGATAAGGCATGATGGGTATAGACCATGGATTATGGATTTTTTTGTTACAGGATTGATTTTGTAGAAAGGATTTCTTTGTTATCCATAACATAGTGCATTTTGGTTAGGCTCCAAGTAATTGTTTGGCCACCCAAATTTGCTTGACATTACAAGGGAAATGTGAGTTCTTCTTCTTGATATAAGGGTCTTTTCAACCTTCTATGCGAGTCTTTAGGGAAAACTCATCTTTACAAGGGGAATTCAACAAAGGTTGATCTTCTATACATACAACATGCTCATGCAATAGATCCTTTGGTTGTGTGCTTTGAGATTGATCTAGAGATTCATTGATACATTTATCCTTATTACACGTAGAATCTCTATATATACAAATATGCGATGGATTGACATGATTGACCATAGATTCGACATCATTTTCCATAGCATTGATACAAAGTATTTGCTGATCTCCTTCTTGATGAGCCCAGTATAGATCGTCCCTGCTCATGGATTCATGAGGGGAATCCAAGTTTAGAGGAAGAGCGGGCCCTTCTACATCCTCCAAGCACTTGGAGTCCTCCATTTCTCCATTCGCCAAGGTTTCTTGTGACTTACTCAAAGAAGGGTTAGATAAAAAGGATGGGTTTTCAATAGACACACATGTAGGGGTGGACATAATAGATGGACAAGACACTTCAAACTCTTGATAATTTTGTGTAACAAACCTTCGAGTGTCTATGATCAAGTCTTCATCTATACCTTCCATGACAAAAAATGTTTCCAAAAATTACACTTCATCCACCACAATAGGCAACACAACTTGACCCATGCAATCATAATTTTTACCATTCATGAGGATAAAAGAATGAGTGGTTGGTTGAATGTTTTCCAAAATAATAGTCCCTAAATCAATATGAATTAAATTCCAATCACAATTAGGGTTGATATAAACACTCATCTTTCTATGATCATATCCTATTCTCATATCCACAAAAGCATTGTTATATTCTCTTGTTGCAAATATGGAACCTATCCCCTCAGATATTTGACCAATTGCATCTTTATCATGTGTGATTTTTTCATGCATCTTATTTTTTTCTTTCTTTTCCACCTTCCCCCCCTTCCTTCTCTCTTTTGCTTTTTTCTTACCCATGTCTTATTGAAACAATTTTTGGTTTTTTTCTTTTAGTGTTTAATGTTTGTTTTGTATTTTTGGAGGTGTTTTAGAATTTGTTTCGTGTTTTGCATGTTTTTGAGATTATTTTTAGTTGAAAATGCAAACAATATGTGAAAATAGGGGTTCACCAAGTGAAAAACAACAAAATTTTATCACATTTACATTACAGCACAAACTCAGATCGGTTAAATAAATGACATGACATGATAACTTATTATTTTCTTGTAAAGCATAGAATTATGCTTACCAACATGAAGCATAGAGTGACATCGTAAGAGAGAGGCATGACCAAGGAAATTATGTATGTCCATCATCTATTGAAATACTTTTCACAAGTTTAAAAATCATCTGAAAAAAATGCATTCCTCCAAAAGTTGAGCAAACAAAGATTTCCGATGGGATATTCAAAACAATTGTTTCCAATAAGGAATCTTGATAAGTGTTTCCGGTAAATCACTATGTAAGACATTGTCAATCATCATCAAGACATTCATATCTCTCTTGTCATACGCATCATCATTCATCGTGCGAATGTCTAAGACAAATGGACCAATCAAAATATCTCCCCAACGTGTGAGTTTTTTAATGTTTCTTTTCAGCTCACTTAACAAAAAGAAATTTCATGTATAGTGAGGAATATATATCTAACTTCCAAAAAACAAAGCTTTGCTAAATCCAAACATCATGCACCCATTGAACTCTTACCTCATATTTTTTTGAGAATGACTTACCTAGTGTCCACAACTTCATATCACCCGATTTTATTTGACACACATTGCAACATCAATCCTCAGCACTTTTTGAAGGATTAACATGGTTCTACACCCTTTAGAAGCAATATTGGCCGTTTGACTAGCTTCTAGAGTGAGATTTAATGCATGGCAGCACAAACATTGCACACTAGTGGAACCTTATACATATATCAACAGCTTATGAGAACCACAAAAAATCAGTTGAGCCCTTTTTGTTTCAGAAGGCATGACTGCCACCATTTGTGGCTGAGGAGCATATGGCGCCAAAGGAGCAGGCATCGTGGAACTTGACCTCTCTTACCATGTCAGGGATGAATGAGTCATGACTGGAGCACCATTTATCACAACTAGATTTTGACTTGAGAGGTTATGCAGCATCTTGGAAGCTTCTGAGTCAGGGAGGCGCTCCGTGGATCTCATATTCTCATGATTGTAGAGCCCACTGCCATAATCCTCGGGGAACTACAGTTGAAGTTGCAAGATTTTAGCAACGGTGAGTTTTTCCACCTCCACCTCAGCTCAAACTTGTTTCACATCCTCAATGCAGTTAATTAAGCTCGTTCCACTTGGTCAGCCTCATCAATGCACTCTCCTCCAGAGATTTCTTTTTTGGAAGGCTGTCAGAAATTCCTTATTTGAATACTCACAGTACAAACATCACTACTAGCATCGATGTTGCATTTCCACCCTTGTCCAGGTTCCAACTTTATCTAGCAAGATGCACAGGGTGACATGATTTCACTAAAGTAGATCTTTCCACTGTAGACTCAATATCTTGCGACTTGAAGCAACATAGAATATTCAAAATTCTACTCATACGAAGAATGCGCGCAG
This sequence comes from Ceratopteris richardii, assembly GCA_020310875.1. Classification (NCBI taxonomy): domain Eukaryota; kingdom Viridiplantae; phylum Streptophyta; class Polypodiopsida; order Polypodiales; family Pteridaceae; genus Ceratopteris; species Ceratopteris richardii. Next base: position 120,705,327 of record CM035443.1, read on the forward strand.
AGCTTCCACATGAACATGTGTTTTCTATTAGAGAAGATGTGTACAAACAAGCTTGGCCTCTTCTTGCTCAAGCTATAGAAACTCTCCTACACTGAGTAGTTTCTTATTACCATCTCTCTCAGATGAATACCTGACATTTCAGGTTTCTGTTATTCATCTTTACCTACGCGATCTATGGCGTCTTCTATACTACATACGTGATCTCTGGCATCTTCTATCTCTCTCTCTATCTGTATATCTGTATCTCTGCGTCTCTGCGCTTCTGCTATATTTCATCTCTCTCTCTTGCTTGGTTCTTGATTGATATATATATATATAGTCTTCATTCTTCCATACTCTTCCGCGCCTTTCACTTTCGGTATGCTCCACGATCCTTCTTTATGTGCGTTATGTGCACTCCCCTGTTCACTACTCTGTTACACGTCCCGTTCTCATATTTACAATTCTTGATTCGGTTTTCTGATTCTGCACGTAGTTCGGTCATGCTCCCTTTTTTTTTTTAATTCTACTTCTCTTTGTCTTTTCTTTTTTTTTTGTCTGGATGCCAAATTAGTGAGTGCTTCTTCAACAACTCCCCCTCAATCACTAATTTGCATCTTCCGGTCTTCATATATCTTTCTTTCTATTATACCTGCCTTTTCTTTGAATCTGTTTATCTTTGTTCCATCCAAACTCTTCGTCAGCATATCTGCAATCTGATCTTTTGTCGGGGTGTATACAATTTCTAACTCCTTCTCCATTACCTTTTCCCGCAGGAAATGATACTAAATTTCTATGTGTTTTGTTCTTGCGTGAAACACTGGATTCGCTGCAAGATATAGAGAGCTCATATTGTTTCCATGTATAATTGGTATACCTTGATCAATGCCCAAGCTTTTGAGCAAGGTCTGCATCCATATCACTTCTTTAGCTACTTCTACCAGTCCTTTGTATTCAGCTTCTGTTGATGATAAAGACACTATGTGCTGTTTCTTCGAGCACCAGTTTACTAGCTTATCTCCTAGGTATATCATATACCCATGTGTCGATCTTCTGTCATCCTAGTTACCTGCCCAGTCTGAGTCACTGTAGGCTCTCAAATTTATATCTGACGTATAAGGATAGTATAATCCTTCCTTAATAGTTCTCTTTATATATCTGAGAACACTGTGACATGCAATCCAATGTGGGTCTTTCGGACAATGCATAAACTGTGATAAAACTCCCACTGCATAACTCAAGTCAGGTCTCGTTAGTGTAGCATAAATCAAACTACCTACTAACGACTGATACTTTGTCATATCTTTGTAATCTGCGCCATCATATTTACTGAGTTTGTGATTGGCTTCAAGCGGTGTTGAAGCTTCTCTGCAATTCTGCATATCAAATTTCTTCAATACATTCAAAAGATACCTTTCTTGTGATACATATACGTCGTGGTCTGTATAAGTGACTTCCATTCCAAGAAAGTATGACAACTTTCTAGGTCACTGATCTTAAACTCCTTTTCAAGCAGTTTCTTCACCTCTGTGATTCCTGCATCTCAGGTACCTGTAATTATTATGTCGTCTACATAAATGCAAATGCAGATCATTCCTTCGTCTGTTCTTTTAATGAGTAGACTTGCATCTGCCTTTGAACTTTGGTATCCAAGTTCGTTTAGATACTTCACGAGTCTGTAGTTCCAAGCTCTTGGAGCTTGCTTTAGTCCATAAAGTGCTTTTCTTAACCTGCACACAAATTTTGGGTATCTGGAGCTTACAAACCCTTCAGGCTACTCCATGTAAACTTCATCTGATATATATCCGTTCAGAAATGCATTCTTAATGTCTAGCTGACTTAGCTTCCATCCTTTTGATCCTGCTATAGCAATCATTGTCCTTATGGTTGACATTTTTGCCACCGGACTAAACGTTTCGTCGTAATCTATGCCATGCGTCTGAGCATAGCCTTTGACTACCCGTCTAGCCTTATATCTAGCTATCCTTCCATCTGCAAGCTTCTTTAATTTGTAAACCCATTTACTTCCAATTACTTTCTTACCATTTGGTTTCGGAACAAGTTCCCATGTCTTGTTCTCCTCCAATGCTATAAACTCTTCTTCCATTGCTTCTTCCCATTGCTTCTTTCCTCTAGCTTCAGCATAGCTCTGAGGTTCTTCATCATCTTTGACCATATATGCATAGTCTTTCTGAGTTATGTATGAAGTATCATACGAGTACCTTTCCGATTGTCTTCTAATCCTACTTGACCTTCTTGGTTCACATTCTTCATAAGTGTCTGAATACACTTCTTCATCTTCATTTCTCATACCTGATCTGGTCCTGGACGTACTCGCCTGCATATAGTCTTCATCTCTATCCACTTGCACGATTGATTTCCCTTTCTCTTTTCTTCTTACTTCTTCTTCAAATTCTTTCGATGTGTGACTTTGATCTGTATACCAGCTTTTCTGTTCATCAAACGTAACATCTCTTGAAACAATAAACTGCTTAGTTAGAGGGCTCCATAACCTGTAACCCATCTGTCTTTCATCGTATCCGACGAACACATATTTTTCTGCTTTCGGTTCAAGCTTATGTCTGAGTTGAGACAGTACATAAGCATAAGCGACTGATCCAAACACTTTGAAGTGATCAAGTGTTGGCTTCTTTCCCCACCAAGCTTCATAAGGGGTCATTCCATCTAAAGCTGTACATGGTAATATGTTTACCAAGTATGTCGCTGTGTTTACGGCTTCAGCCCAAAGATAATTTGGACAATCCTTCTCGTTTAACATGGCTCGTGCAAACTCAACTAGAGTCCGGTTCCTTCTTTCTGCTACTCCGTTTTGTTGCGGTGTATACCTGCAAGTTATTTCTCTTTTGATACCTGCATTTCAAAGATAATCATTGAACTCTCGGGAGAAGTATTCTCCCCCTCCATCAGACCTCGGTCTCTTAAGCTTTCGTCCTGTGAGTCTTTCAGCGTATGCATGAAAATGCTTGAAGGCTTCAAATACTTCTGATTTTTCTTTTAAGACATATAACATTATCCATCTTGTAGCATCATCAATGAATAAAACATAGTACCTTGAACCGCTGATCGATCCTTCTTTTGTTGGACCCCATACATCTGTATGTATGAGTTCAAGTACTCCATCATGTTTGAATCCTTTCTTCTGGAAAGGTAATCTGTGGGCTTTTCCCATCTGACAAGCTTTGCACTTATGAATCATATGTTGGTTCTGTACGTTCGGTAAACCCAATACAGACTGATTTGCAATCATAGCTTTAATTCCTTTTTCATTAAAATGACCTAATCTCTTATGCTAGAGATCAAGTTCTGTAATCACCTTTTCATTATGTGTGAGCAATGCTCGGCCAATGTTCCCTTGTACTCTTAAAGTAAAGAGTCTGCCTTCTTTCTTACCAGAGACGATCTGATTGTATCCGTTCTCGGGATCTTCTACAAATACTCCTTTATTTGTAAATCTGACCTGAAAACCTTTCTCAACTATCTGTCCTACGCTGATCAAATTTTTTGGTATTGTTGGAACATACAAAACATTGGTTAGCAAATCTGCTCCACTCTTACACTTCACTTTTCCAATTGAATGAACACTATGTCTTGTATTGTCACCTGTTTGAACAGTGTGACACGAACTACCTTTTTCCAGTTCTGACATCAATTCTACATTTCCTGACAAATGATTAGAACATCCGGAGTCAATGTAAAATACCTTTAGGTCTTCGTTTTCTGATGTGCTGATAGAGTTCATCATCAACAATGTATGACTTTCATTATGCATGTCATTTGCGTAGTTGTTGTAGGTGGTGTTGTAGGATTGATTTTGTCCCCAACTTCTTGTTCCACCTCTACCATAGCCTCTTCTTTGGTTTTGTCTACCTCTTTGATATCTTCCGCTTCTGCCTCTGCTATTACTATTCTGATTTTGATTTGAACCTTGTTGATTATGCCAACAGTCATAAGCTAGATGATTACTTAGTCCACAAATCGAGCAAGCTTTCTTGTTGATATTCTGATTGCTTCTTCCTCTTCCAAAGCCTCTTGCTCTTCCTCTGTCGGTGCCTTTGCCTCTAGCATAATAAACCTGAGAACTCGACTCTTCTTCATCTTTTGACTTACCTTTATCTCCTTTCTTTTTGTTCTTCATGTACATTGCAGAGCTTTGTCCTTTATCTCCATCTCCTTTCAGGTCTTGCTCATATGTGAGCATCAATCCTAGCAACTGATTTAAATCTGGAACAAAATGATTTAAAGAGAGTTCAGTTGAAAGTACAAAAGGTTTCCACCTTTCATCTCCTCTCAAACCTGTGAGCACTTGCGCTATCAATCTGTGGTCTTCAATATCTTCATTTATGGATCCAAGACTGTCTGCTAGATCCTTCATTTTAGTAACATAGTCACTAATGCTTTGATTCGACCTTTTTTTGAACGATGTGAATGCGGACCATAAGCTAGCCTTCCTCGCTTTCGTAGTATTTTGGAAATGGTCCTCCAATGCACTCCATATGTTCACCGTTGTTTCCAGGCCTCTAATATGTGGTAGTAGATAATCTGTAACCGTACTATAAATGTATGCTCTTGCCGTTGCATCTTTCTTCTGCCACAGCTTCAAGGCTTCCAATTCTTCTTCCTTTGGTTGTCTGTTGACTTCAAAGGTCGGCTTCTTTTCTTCTCCGGTCACATACATCATTAAGTCCTTACTCATAAGTAAGGCTTCCATGCGCATTACCCATGCGGGATAATTATCTCTGTCCAGCTTGTCAATAGAGACATGTTCTGCCATGATCTTCTTGTTTTCTTTCTTTACTCTGACACCTCTTGTTAGATTTTACGGCTCTGATATCACTTGTTGTGGTGATTAACCTGCTCTGATACCACTTGTTGGGGTGGTCGATGTCTTCGGTAGTACCGCTTTTATACCTCTGATAGTAGTAAGCTTCCGGTACCACCCGTCTGCCATAGCAAAGACTCGAACCTTATCAAGCCTGCGGAAATTCGCTGCACCACCGAATTAGTGTTAAACTACAGTGATGTTAGAGCACCTCTATAATCAACAGTAGCTTAACAGGGCTTCTGCCACTCAAACTCTATTAGACTGTGCTTTGAATTCTCTTGGAATTCCACCGGAACTTCATCGGAATGTTACTGGACTATCACCGAAATTTATCAGAATCTTACCGAAATGATCTTCAAATCTGTTCGTAATTGCTTCAAATGTTTATACGTGAAATAAGGAAGTGATGACTGAAATTCCCTTACTGACAGAACTCTTCCTGAAGTTTAGAGAAAAAAACTTCATCAGTTCAGAGTGCTATTTTCGGTCCGACTTTGTACTGTGTGTACATATCCATTTCACCGGAAACTTTGATCCATATAAAGTAGAGACTTCTAGCTACAAGATAAGCTATGTCTCATACAAAACTCTATATTATTCTGCAAGATATACTTCATGGTTCTTCCCAAAAAACACATTTATTGAGTAAACCGTAAGTGACCGAAAGTACGTATACGGTGAAACTGTAACTGTTAACTAACTTTAACCGTAACATAGAATATTCAAAATTCTAATCATACGAAGAATGCGCGCAGAGCTTCCACATGAACATGTGTTTTCTATTAGAGAAGATGTGTACAAACAAGCTTGGCCTCTTCTTGCTCAAGCTATAGAAACTCTCCTACACTGAGTAGTTTCTTATTACCATCTCTTTTAGATGAATACCTGACATTTCAGGTTTCTGTTATTCATCTTTACCTACGCGATCTATGGCGTCTTCTATACTACATACGTGATCTCTGGCGTCTTCTATCTCTCTCTCTATCTGTATATATGTATCTCTGTGTCTCTGCGCTTCTGCTATATTTCATCTCTCTCTCTTGCTCGATTCTTGATTGATATATATATAGTCTTCATTCTTCCACGCTCTTCCGCGCCTTTCACTTTCGGTATGCTCCACGATCCTTCTTTATGTGCGTTATGCGCACTCCCCTGTTCACTACTCTGTTACACGTCCTGTTCTCATATTTACAATTCTTGATTCGGTTTTCTGATTCTGCATGTAGTTCGGTCGTGCTCCCTTTTTTTTTTAATTCTGCTTCTCTTTGTCTTTTCTTTTTTTTTGTCTGGATGCCAAATTAGTGAGTGCTTCTTCAACATATATATCAGTGCGGTGATGAAGAACATAACCAATTAGAGAGGGTGTTGCTGCGAGTGGTGCTTTGGGCATGGAGCACACGAATTTCTAAGACCCTTTGTGTTACTATATTATATTCTATTTTTTTCACTATGGCATTGTTGATGGTTAATCTTAAAGTTCTACTATCGCTGATTATGATGGATTGATTAACTTTGTAAGTGAAGTGTGATGGTATGAAGTCTATTGTATAGTGTTTAGCAGAGATAGAGTCAGATTATTAAAGAGTAACGAAAAGTCAAGGGTTATGTTCAAGGGATCCCTCCAACCAAGAACCCTTGCAACATGTTCGGTTTGCCATCATAGAGAGTGTGATTGGTGTGGTTGTTGAGATATTGTTCTATCTGTACAAATGCATTGGAGTCGCAAATACCAAAGCAGAGGTTAACAAATCTCTTTCCAATTTCTCCTTTCCTTAAAAGAGACTCTCCTAAATCCATTTTCTCCTTCCTTCCATAAAACTAATGCATAATACCTCATCATATACATTTCCATAAAGGTGGAGAATGAGTCTCTATAAAGAATGAAGGATTACTTGATGAAGAGTGGAGAACATAAATTCCTTCCTAGGTTCAAAGCCCTCTCTTAAAATGGTTAGCTAACTAGTTCCTAGGTACTTAGACAATTGTAGACTATGGGTGTGAACTTCCACTTAGGCAAAGGTGGCAAGAAGTTCACGTAGCACCTTTAAGTGTGCTTGTTATTTACATGATAGAAGGGAGAACGAATTCATTAATTCTAGATGAGATCATATATCCCATACTCCTCGTTCAAATAATAATCCTCAATTTCAAACATTTGTAAGATAAAAATGGAAAGACAACTATGAGGAGAAGAAATACTCATCCTACTCTCTATGCTCTTCCAAAATGAAAAGTAGCAAGAGAACAAAAGCACTACACCTGGGTTTGATGGTGTTTGTGTTCTTCCTCTCTTTCTTCTTAGACTCTTTAGAGGTCAGGCGGAAAACTTGAAGTTTGTTTAGACTAATATCTACTCTGAAGTAATGCACAACCGTTATCATATCTTGCTACATGATTGCCTAGATCTCTTCATAGATTATAGTGAACTTAATTATGTTGCAAAGCAACACAATTTTGGGGTTCGTTTGTACTCAAAGTAGCCCAATTTGACTTGAGTGGTGTTGATATATTTAGGTAGTGATGTGTGTGAACACAGTAGGACCGCTGGGGCACTTTTTTCGCCCTTTAGTATTACCACTAGAATGTACAAAGATAAGTAGCCCATTAGGGCAATAGGCGTATATACAAGCCAGTATTGTGTGTTGTGCTCCAAGCTTCTTCTTCTTCCTTGTGTTGTTCGAGTGCTTCTGCAGACATCTAACTCCAACAATTGGTATCAAAGCAGGTCACTGCTTCATCTAGGGCGTCATCGACACCTCTCCGGTTGCAGTCTTAGAATCGCATGAATTTTGGTGAGCATACTCAGCATGTTTTCGAGATCAAAATTGCTTTGTTTTATGGTGCCAAAATCGCGATCTGAGCTTGTTTCGGCCTCCAAATGCACTATCGCAGTGCTTGTGCATGCTATTTCATCTTTTTGTGCCAAAGGTATATACGAGTTTCGATTCACCAGTATAATCGTCTCCAAGTCTGCTACAGGTCTAGCAGAATTCGTCTTGGTAGTTATGTTCAACTTTTTGAGATACAATCAATTTTCTGCATCAAGGTATTTTAGTCACCTGCCATAGCCAAAAGTAGTGATGTATTCCATATGTTGGCTATTGAGGATAAGTTGGATGGTACAAACTACCTGTTATGGGCTTATATGATGCGACATGTATTGGTTGCAAAAAGACTGTGGAACATTGTGCAGGGTGTTGAAAAACGTCCTATGACACCTACAACTGTTACAACTGTAGGTACTAAAGTTGATGCAGAAGGTGTCCAAGATGATGATGTTCTGCATATTCTTGTTCGTGCTACGATTTCTGTTGCACCTATTGCAGAGCAAATTTGTTGGGATGGCATAGATGCCCATGTACATGCATTGATAGCATTATCTGTCAAACATGCAATTATTCCTCACATTCGCTCTTGCAGAACAGCTAAGGATGCTTGGGATACACTTACCACATTGTACCAAGCTAGGAATGAGGCTTGTGTTGCCTACAATAGACTCAGATGTTTGGTACTTTGACAATGGGGCAACCAACCATATTACCTTGCAGCACAGTTTCTTCTCTTCACTCGAGCCTACCCCTACAGGGAATATTGTTACATGCGCCAACAACTCCTCTTATCCTGTTATGGGAGTTGGTAAGATCATTTTGACTACTACTGATGGTAGTTCTTTCACTTTGTCAGATGCTTTATTTGTGTCAAGGATCAAGAAAATTATGTTATCAGTTTCTGCATTAGCCAAGATTGGCTTGGTTGTGAAATTTGTTGATGATAGATGTACAGTTCATGATTTGTCAAATGACGATGTGATCATTGCTTTTGGCATTTTATGTCGTGGGTTGTATAAGCTCGTAGAATATGAAAGATCTGTGAATAATTTGGCATGTGTAGTACATGATTCTCAGACTATGTCAGATGCAAAGCTTTGGCATGCATGCTTTGTTCATCTGAATTTTGCTAGTTTGCTACGCGTGTAGAAATGTGAAATGGTGTCCTCTTTGCCCAAACTTGAGACACCTGGTAAACATGTATGTGAAGGCTATATTTTGGGCAAAATGCAACGTTCCTCATTTCCAAAAGAGGTTTAGTTCCGGCTACTCAAAAATTGTAGCTTGTTCATAGTGATGTATGTGGTCCTATGCAGACACCCTCTTTTTGAAATTATATTTACTTTGTGACTTTCATTGATGATTATTCCAGGCATGCATGGATATATCCATTGAAAGCAAAGTCCGAAGTGTTCATGTGTTTCAAACAATTTTTGGTTTTGGTTGAAAATCTGTCAGCATGTAAAATGGGAACCCTTCGTTTTGATCGAGGGGGGGATATATGTCTTTTGATTTTAATGCATTTTTGGCTAAATGTGGGATAAAACACTAGTGTACATCGCCATATACACCTCAACATAATGGAGTTGTTGAACAGAAGAATAGGTCACTCATGGAGATGGCGAGGTGTATGGTCAAGAGTCAGGCTTTACCACATAGTTTCTTGCTTGAGACTGTTATGTGTGCAGCATATGTACTTAACATGTGTCCCACTAAAGCATTGCAGTATATCACTCCATATGAGGCTTGTCATGATCGCAAGCCATCTGTTGCTCATCTGCGTGTTTTTGCTTGTCTGGCATATGCATTAGTGCCTGAACAACATTGCAGAAAATTGGATGATAAAGGAGTAAAATGTATTTTTGTTGGGTATAGTTCTGAAAGTAAAGGCTATCATTTGTATCATCCATAGACTAAACACATTCTGGTTAGTCGTGATGTTGTTTTTATGGAAGATGTTATTCAGCCATTGCTTTCATGCACTAAGGAGACATCTGTTAGCTCTAAAGACATGTATGATACTTTGGTGCCTCTTTTTATAGGTGGACAGTTTAGTACTAGTCCTAATGAGGCAACTTCTTAGCCTTTGCAGGTTTCATGTGATGATGGAGATCATCCCATTTTTTATGCAGATTTACATGATGCACTTGTCGATGAGAGAGCTGATGTTGAGGAGGCAAAAACTATGCAAAAATGGCTGGTGCAAACTTTTGTGATAGCAAATTAGATGCACCTCTATCATATCGTACTCGTTCAGGCTCTCATAGTGCCTCTTTTGCATCAGATTTCTATGTCATGGTTGCATCCAGTCTCTGTGATGAGAATGAGCATGTTTCATTTGATGAAGCACCAAATTCAGAAAATTGGATGGCTGCTATGCAATCTAAATATGATGCTATAATGAAAAATGGTACTTGGTCTTTATCTGACTTGCCTCCTGGCAAGAAGGCCATTGGCATTAAGTGGGTTACAAGCTAAAGCATAAGCCTCATGGAACAGTTGACAGGTATAAGGCTAGGCTTGTTGCAAAGGGTTATGTGCAAGAAAGAGGCATTGATTTTGATGAAACCTTTGCACCTACATGCCGAATGACTATTGTTCGTAGCATCTGTGCACTTGAAGCTCATCACGGTTGGAATGTACATCAATTGGATGTTAAAACAACATTTCTGAATGATGACTTGCATGAAGAAGTGTATGTTTTTTAGCCCCGTGACTTTGTGCAAAAAGGGCATGAAAACCAGGTGTGCAGGTTAAGAAAGGCTTTATATGGTTTGAAACAAGCACCACATGGTTGGTATGAAAAGTTACATGCCTATTTGATTGCACATGGTTTTGAGAATGGTCCAACTGAAAGCAGCTTATATGTTAAGCATGCTAATGATGTACTTCTAATCATTGTGGTGTATGTTGATGGCATGATGCTCATTGGTCCTCATGAGAAGCATATTGCTGATTCCAAGGTTGATTTATATGCCTCATTTGAGATGTCTGGTTTGGGGCATTTGCATCATTATTTGGGCATTCAGTTTATGCATGTTGATGGTGGAATGGCTTTGTGTCAAACGAAATATATTGACACATTATTGGAGTGTTTTGGCCTTGAAGATTGTAAACATATTGCCACTCCTATGGAGATAGGTTTATGATTGAGTCTTCATGATGCTAGAGATGCATTTGATGTTGTTCTCTATCAGCAGGTTGTTGGATGCTTGATTTACTTATGCATTACTCGGCAAGATATTTAGCTTGCTGTCTCACACATGAGCAGGTTTATGCATTGCCTAGGAGTCAAGCATTGGCTGGTGGTTAAGCGCATCTTTTGTTACTTGAGTGGTATTCGACTACTTGGGTTGTTTTATCCAAAGGGGGGATCACTACCGCCAGATTTGCATGCTTTTTTTTACTCTAATTGGCTTGGTTGCTATGACACTTGTATGTCCACTAATGGCTTTTGCTCCATGCTTGGTAGCTCATGTATATCTTGGTTGGGCAAGAAGCAGCCTACTGTGGCCACTTCCAGTTGTGAGGCTGAGTATAGGGAAGCTTTCATAGTGACTCTTGAGTGCGTGTGGCTCAGATGCCTTATGGCTGATTTGGGTGTTGGTTAGTCTTCTACCACCACGACTTGAATGAAGAAGTCTTCCTCCTTATGTTCATCACACCTACTACATGGAGGTGTGTGAGTAGAGCTCTATTGGGTGGGATTATGGGCACCCACTTGTGCATTCCAATTGTGTGTGGCTATCATAGTATGTACAAAGGCATATCCTTAGTTGCATTAGATCCTGAGTTTGATCCTTGAATTGCACATGTGCATTGCTAACTATCTTTTTTCTACCTTTAAAGTCATGTAAGATGCCATGGTCACATGGATAGCATGGTTTTTCCAAACCACAAGGTGCCAAGTCCAAATCTGTTGTCGTGCTCTAATACTAGTGTGAAGACTTTTATTTAGAGACTTTTTCTCTTTTGTTTTGCCTTGCCACATCCAAGCTCGGCCCACATAGACTCACAAATGAATCAGGTCTCCCTTCTGTAGCTCAAGCGTAAGCACCACCTCCTTTACTTGTCAATCCGCGGAGACGTGAGGACCGGTATGAAGACCACGAGCAAGTGAAGGCACAAGTGCGTGAGTGAAAGCCCACAAACATGCACACACATACACACACACGCGCACAAGGTAGATCAAAGAGAGGAACAATGGAAAGCTTTGATTGCAAAAGAGTTCTCCTACAAAAGCTCTATTCTCTCACCAGCTAACCTCAAAAATGAGCTCTCTAGCTCTTTTTATAGTTTTTCGAGTAGTTTTGGCCCTGTCCAGACCTAGTGTCCAACCTAGTTAAAAATTAGGTTCCAGGGCTTATTTGAGGGCTCAAACGAAGTCTAAAAATTATGAAAATTGGTACGATGGTACTTCTAATACTCCTCAAGCTCGAGGACTCATCAGCTTGAACAAAATGGAGTTATAAAAATAGAAAATAGTATTTACAATGGTTTTTAATGATGAAAATCACTATTTTTGTAGGGATTTCTTCTCAAAATTTGACATACACTTCTTGGAGCTCCCTACTTGCTCCTTCTTCTTGTGTTTCCACCTCTTTGATGTGCTCCTGTGCTTTGTCCTTGACCTTCAGCTTCAACACTCCCGCCCCCCTCTCGAGTCTGTCGTCCCTGACAGACCCTTGTTGTAATGGTTGTTCCATGTAGTGCTTTGGGAGGTAGTATCTGTTTGGTAGGAGCAAGAGCCGTCTACCTTCCAAATGTAGCAGGGTTGGTTGTCCGGTTCTTCATTTGTCACTAAAAGCCTTTGGAAGTTGTTGTCCCTTGGTATGCTCTCCTTCCTTGGATTCCAGCATGATTGTGCCATGGTGGGCCTCCATTGATGTCCTCCAAATCTTTCAAAGATGATATTCCTATGTAGCTCATGCCTCGTACTCGTAACCCATAATGAATGATGGGTAAGTGTGTTCGTGCATGGGTTGAGTAAAATATGTGCCTTGTGCACAGCCTTGTAATGTAGCCCTATGCATGCTTACTTGGAAAAATGCATTGGAGGAAGGATGGTGCAAAAATTGGGGTCTTGAGCTAAGTGCTCAAGGGTATGCCGACGGAGAGGTTTCCTAAGCTATCATGGTTATGATGTTTCCAAAGTAAAGATACTTACCATGGAGAAGGTCGATCGATGTTCATCTCTTCGTGTTGTACACTCGGCCTTTGGGATGGAACATTGTTGATGAATGTCCATGTTGATGGTCCATTGATGAGATCTTTTGAGTGGCTGATCCTGTCTCCTCTTTTCAAAGCATCATTTGCCAAATACTGAGAATTGAATTTCTTTATATTTCAGTATACATACAAGGATTCACATGGTACCAAAACTATCCCTTGCATATATCTCCTTGGATGCTCTTGTACATATGGTAGTTAAGCATCTCTCAAGTTGCGGACCTTCAAGCTCTTCATTCCTACCCTGGTAAGGGGGAACCATAGTTGTGGATGCCATGTTCATGCCAAGTTCTTGACGTCTACCAGATAAGGCAGCAATTACATCATCTGCTAGTCGAGACACACTTCTATCCAAACTGATAAATGCCTAGTAATCGATGGTTCCATCTTCAACTAAGCATGACTCATTCATGTTCCATGAGCGAAACCTGGGAACAAGTTCTTTCTCTCTTTTTTTTTTTTTTTTGGAACAATGTCACAAAACAAGAAGACAAAGTTTAGTATCAAAAAATGGTGTACATGTGTCAATGTGCTCTCGTGCATGGGACTCTCAATTGTGTCTATGCACGGCCATGTAATGTGGCCCTATATTAATGCATACTTTGGGAATGCATGACCTGAATGGTGCAAAAGACAAGGTGGTGCAAGGAGCACATGGTTGTCGCTCGTCTAGGCTTTCGATGTTATGTGCGGATGTTGATGCCGACTTTGGTGGAGGTATCCATTGGATCTCGAACTGATGTAATCCTCCTTATTGGGGTCCATTTTAGAACAGCATTTGGCTCAGTACAGATCACTTCAGGCATCTTCCTCTTTGGATGCTTTTTGAACTGGGGTATCCAGTGTGATTGGTGCTTTGGTTCGATGGAGGCTACTTGTACTTTTGGCTTCCAAACCCATACCCTTTTTACATGTCTTCCTACTGTGGTTGAAGAGGTGATTTGATCTTCTTTCAATCTTTGTATGCGGTTCTTACCCTTTTCTCTTTGTGGCTTCTTGGTTGAGACCTTTCCCATGTGGGAGAACATAGGTTGTTGTGGATGTAAGAGCTTCTTAGGTACCCACATCTCTAATCGCCCTTGTTGAGCTGCAGCTAATGTCTTAGGCACCCAAACTTGTCGGATACCTTGTGGTTGAGCTTGTCCAAGCTTCTTCCTTCCTCTTATGGCCTAGTTGGCTTGCTTGGATGGAATTTGTGGGGGCAAGGCTGGTGGTTGCTCTCCTTTGCGTACCCATATCTGCTTCATGCTCGGAACTACTTTCTTGTTGAAGGGTGTCTTTCTATTTGCTATAGCAGGTGTCTTGAATTGTTGTGCTTGCTTCTGAGGTTGAACTACTATGGATGCTTTACTCTTCAAAAAAGAAGGAGGGTGTGCTTGCCTTTGCGACTGTCCTTCCATGATTGAGTCCTTCTGGATCATAGAGCTTTTGACACATACAACATCTTGCTCGTGAAGATTAGTCTTAGAGGAACTTAGAGAGTGTGTGGTGCCATGATCTGTGAGCATGCAGTTCTCTAATTCTAATGTAATGCATTGTTCATGTACCCAAACTTGAAGAATCTGACTTCTTAGGTTTAAGTTAACTGCATGGTCATAGATCCAATCTTGACCCAAGACAAGTGGTTCTGTAAGGTTCTCATCTTGACACACTAGCGCTTTGACTTTCATTGGAACATCTTGAAGGTAGATGGGAAGTTCCACCTCACCCAAACAAGGGGTTTCCACACCTCCCAATCCTATGAGATAAGCTTCTATGGGATTGATGTTCAACTACAAGTCTTGGCAGTAGGAAAGTCTAACTGCATTACTTGCTGCACCTGAGTCAATGAAAGCTTTCACAGTCCTTGCACCCTTCCCTTGTCCTATCTCTATGGTCACAAAGGTTCTTCGATCAATGACTTGAGAAGTCGCTATGCCTGATTTTTGGCACATATCCATGTGATATTTTTGGGGCTTTTGAGTTGACATTTAGGCCTAGTCGCCTTAACTTATTTCGCCTAATACTCTCTCTGGCCTCTGCCTGTGCTTCTTCTCTCACTCTTAACTCTTCTTCTTTTTGCTTCTTAGCAGTGTTGAGTCTCATTAGCATATCCTCAGTAAGAGGTTCTTGATATAGCTTGACTCTACATCCACTAATATAGTTTGGCAAGATATCTCCTTCTAGAGTGGCCAACTGAACTGCACCACTAGTAGAAATTTTATTAATGATCATGGGTCCATATCCTCTTTTTTCCAACTTACGGGCATGTTGTTTTAGTGTATAAACCAACACTAGATCTCCATCTTTCAATCCCTTATCCTTGATGTGTGCATCAAAGTATGCCTTTTGCCACTCATACTCTTGTGCTAATTTTAAGGCAGGGATTAAGAAATCTAATGGTAGCACAGCATTCTGTCCGAAGACCATCTGAAATGGGGTGGCGTTGAGTACTGTTTTGTAGGCAACTCGATAAGCCCAAACAACATGATGAAGATGTTTGTCCCAATCAGAGCGTTTATTATTTACCAGTTTTGTCAATACGTTAGAGAGGATCTTATTGGTGCTCTCAGCTTGTCCGTTAGCTTGTAGGTGATAAGGGGCAGACTTTTTATGTATCACCAAGAATTCTTGGAGAAGATTTTCAATGACCTCATTCAAGAAGTGTGTGCCTCTATCGCTCACTAACTCTATTGGTAGCCCATATCTCATGAACAAATTCTCGAATAAGAACTTAGCCGTAGTCTGAGCATCATTCTTTGTTGTGGCTTTCACTTCTACCCACTTTGTAAGGTAATCTGTGGCTACAATAATATACTCTGCATAGGAGTTTCTAGCTGGGGGGTTAATAGGACCTATGAAGTCTATGCCCCACTTGGAAAATACACGCCCTCCCATCATTGGCCTCAAGGGCATCTCGTCTTTTCTAATTGGATATTGTGCACGTTGGCATGTGTCACATTTCTTCACATAGGTATGAGCATCCATATGAAGAGTGGGCCACCAAAGTCCTGAAAATAGAATGGTCTTGATTACTCGATCAGGAACGAAGTGTCCACCTGCAACACCGCTGTGTGCAGTTTCTAAGACTTTCAAATAGTCTGATTCGTGAACGCACAACCTTAGATAACCATCTTTGCCTCTTCGGTATAGGTTGTCTCCTACTAAGGCATAGCCTTGAGCCTCTTGCTCCATGCTTTGTCTTCTTGCTAGACTAGCCTCTTTGGGTAATCTTCCCGATCTCATAAACTCTACCAATGGAGCACTCCAATCAGGAATTAATGACACTTGATAAAGGGTGGCATGCTCTATTGGTGGTCTCTCTCTACACATTGGACAATTCTTAATCCACTCATGTATTTCTTTGTCCATGCTAGGCCAATACACTCCTAAACGTTTTAGATTCTGCAATTTTCGTTGTTTAGAATAGTGATTTCCTAGCAATCCTTCATGGGCTTGTTGCAACCACCTACTATGTTCATCATCCTCGACACAACAAGCTAATACACCTTCAGTATCTTGTTTGTACACTCTTCCTGCCAATATGTGATACTTTTGTGATTTTACAATTTCTTCTTGTGATGTTTTCACATTCTTATTCGCAGGTCCGAAAGTTAGGACTGGTACCAACTTATTTGCCCATTTAGGAACAACTTCTAAATTGAACAAATAAACATCGGGTAATTCATCAGACACTCCTTGCGGTGACTCTCCTGAAGTGATGCGAGAAAGGTGATCTGCCCGAAGGTGGGTTCTACCTTTCCTGACAACAACTTCAAAGTCATATTCCATTAGTAAGAGGAACCATCTTACTAAGCGTCCAATATTGCAAGGTTTATTGACCAAATATAACAAAGCTTGATTATAAGTGAAAAACTTGAACTTGTTGGCCAATAAATAGTGTCTAAACTTCTTCATAGCATATACCATGCCTAAGCCCTCTCGCTCAGTTGTGGTATAGTTTCGTTCAGCTGCGGTGAGTTGTCTACTAGCATATGCTATGGGCAAATCTAAGTTTCCTTCACCTGTGGGTTGTGCTAGCACACATCCTATGGCGTGATTGGATGCATCCACATGGACATGGAATGGTTTATTCCAATCAGGAGTGGTCAGTATTGGTGCAATGCACAAATGTTTCTTCAGTTCATTAAAAGAATTCTCGCATTCGTCGTTCCACTCAAAATTTATCAACAAACCATAAAGAGGTTTAGCTATGATCGCATACATGTGGATAAACCTACGGTAATATCCACAATGGCCCATAAAGGCTTGTACCTCTTTAACATTCCTTGGCCTTGGCAGCTTCGCTATGGCTCGTACCTTATCTTCATCTGTTGAGATTCCATTCTTAGAAACAATATGACCTAAGATTTTACCTTGACGCACCATGAACACACACTTTTCTGGGTTCAGACACACTCGATATTCTCTACACTTGTTGAAGATTTGTCTAAGCTCAGGGATGTGAAATCTTCTTTCTTGGGAATGAGCACATAAATCATCCACATATACTTCTAAGCTCTTTCACAAGAACTCTTTGAAGACATGATACATGAGCCTTTGGAATGTTGCAGGTGCATTGGTGAGCCCAAATGGCATCACACGAAATGCAAAAATTCCCCACTCTGTGGCAAAGGCCGTTTTGTGTTGATCTTCTGGGGCAATGGCTACTTGATTGTAACCTGAAAATCCATCAAGGAAGCTATAAACTTCCTTGCCTGCAACCCGCTCCAATAGGTGTTCGGTGATTGGAAGCGGATAACTATCTCTCATCGTAGCGGCATTAACTTTTTTAAGGTTAATACACACTCGCAACTTCCCGTTCTTCTTGGGCACCACTACGATGGGGGACACCCATTCAGTATGCTCAATCTCATAGATGAATCCAGCTTCAATCAGCCTATCAATTTCTTCTTTTATTTTGGCTGCATATGTATCATTATATGTGTAGGGCTTCTGTTTGGTGGGCTTGGCATCAGCAGTCATGGGGATAGTATGAGAGCAAATTCTTGGATCTACCCCTTTCAAGTCTCTATAGTGCCACGCAAACACATCCCTATATTCCCTTAATAGAGCTACGAGCTTCATTTCTTCTCTTGCACTTAGGTCATCTCCTATATATGTACATCTCTCTTCGTTCTCTTCGATGGTCACTACAATCTTCTTGGTCTTTTCTTTATTATCATATGATTCTCCTATGATGGCCTCTCTCTTAGGCATTCGTACCAAAATTTTGTGATCGTCAACTTCATATTTCTTGAAGTTTTCTCGTACTTCAAACAATGAATCCTCCTCTTCTTGTTTCACTGCTTTTCTTTTCTTTTTCTTTTGACTGCTCTCACTTCCATCCTTTGAATTTACCGTTTTAATACTTGTGAGAGGTTCTTCTTCTTTCTGGCTGAACACTCCTATATCTTCTAGATAGTTGTTGCAGAGCAAAGGAGTAAAAGAGAAGAGCCCCAAAATTTTCAAATTAATGGGCATATTTTTCTTCTTCAAAGTCCTAGAGAATTCCCTCAAGCCATGTAAATGCACTAGAAGAGTCCTCTAGTTGCATAATCCCAATTTGTTGTAAACTATCCCTTGTAAATTAGTAGGAAATTCACTTTTTTGGAATAAAGTGTCGGTCTCTTGTGTGAAAGGACCAAACTTAGGGCACATGTATATAAGTCACTTTGTGACTCTTTGTAGAGACTTTTTGCCATTGTGAAGAAGGAGCTCTCCAAAATTTCGAATTTGCCTCTTTCTTGCAGATTTCCATCTTCTCTTTGATCTTATATGTGTGTGTAATGCTTGGAATGTGTGTGTAGGACTGTTGTCTACCTCTCCCCACTGTTTTTGAGCTACTGTAGTGTGTGTGTGAGCTTGTGGGAGTTGTGGCGTGAGTGTGGGTGCTTCCTGCCATTCACTATTTTGGTCATAACTTGAATCAGAGTTGTCAGAATCAAGTGAAACCATTCCAGTAGATGCGTCTTGTCGAGAGCTTCGAAATGAGTACCCTATTGACTATATTCGGAGTTTGGAGCTGGGAAAAATTCTTGATTTTCTGAAAACTGTTGTAAGAGGTATCGCGGCAGACACTTTCAGTTTCTCAGTGAGCTTGAGAGGTGGATTAATCTTTTCTCATTCATAGAAGCTGAACCACTTCATGTTCCATCATGTGTGCACATGTCCTCATACACTTGGTTAGGTCATTCGATCGGATTGACATTTAAATGTGTGTTAATTTCCCACTATATGCACTTGTGTTGCAATGGAGGTACAGTCTCATTCGCACGAGTCCTTGAGTCTTCTTGACTCAAGTACACACGTTTTTGGCACCGTTGCCGAGGAACACTCAGCCAAGGTGCCTTCGTGATGGTTATAGATCGAGTGTGATGGAATCGTACTTCTAGAAGTGAACTCGTTCCGTGGCAAGTAGTCAATCACTTCAGCACTTGTTACTTCACATCACCAAGGTGTGTGTAATGAGTTTTTAGGTTTAGGGTTAGTAGGAAGGGAGAGAAGTAGGAGTTAGGGTTAGGTGAGAAGGAGAGGAGAAGTGAAGAGAAGTGAAGTAGGAGTAGGCCAAGACCACTATAAAAAGCCCAAAAATTGTCTAAAATTAGCAATGTTCAATTCCTGTCAAAAAAGGTATTAAAACCGAAAAAATTGACTCATTTTTTATACTTCACTGCACTCTGGTATCGTCTGCGAGCAGCGACCGGTATCGCGACAGGAGTATCGTGCATTTCAGACCTTCAAAGTTAGATTTTGAGCTAAAGGTGCAAGCAAGGTAGCACTAAGGTAAGATTCCATAAAATACATTGAATAAAAAACTCTAAAAAGGCACAAACGAGTAATTTAAGGCATGCGCGGTATCGTGGGGGGGGAAGACTGTGGATTTTTGAATTCCATTGAAAGGGACAGTGGGCTAGGAGTGAAGAGGTGTATGAGAAGAGCAAGGGGGTGCAAAGCTTTGTGAGTTTTTAGTCTATTTGGCTTGAGTATCGCGATCGGTTGAGTTTTGGTATCGCGATACCAAAATTCCCTTGTATCGCGATATTCGCCAAGGTATCGTATCATTGGATACCAGTCTTGGTATCGCGATACCAATCTGGTATCGTGTCGCCAAGTTGGTATCGCGATCTCACTTTACCCAGTAGTATCGTATCATTACTTACTGTGGTATCGTATCGTCCACTTGCCTGATTCATATCGTGATACCATCTTCAATATCATATCGCCTTGGTTCTCAGGTATCGTATCGCGAGGACCTTGGTATCGTATCGTCCATGATCGTGGTAACGTATCGTTAATCCCAGAAGTATCATATCACCCACTTCCTAGTGCAGTATCGCGATACCATAACTGGTATCGTATCGTACAAGTTGGTGGTATCGTATCGCCACTTGTCTTGGTATCATATCGTCTCATTGTCAGGAGTCGTATCGCGATACCAAGTTGGTATCGTATCGGCATATGTTCTAGTATCGTATCGCTCGAGGAATATGGTATCGTATCGCAGGGCTTCCAGTATCGTATCGTGCAAAAGAAGTGGTATCGTATCGTGACCGAAATTAGTATCGTATCGTCTCGGTGCTCAGGTATTGTATCTCGAGGATTGTTGGTATCGTATCGTGGCACTAGTTTAGTATCGTATCGCCTGTTATAGAAAGTATCGTATCGTGTAGATTCCAAGTATCGTATCGTGGCCAGCTCGGTATCGCCCAGTGCAATATCGCCTGGAAGTGGTATCGGCCAGTGTGGTTGAAGCATTTTGTCAGGTAACTTGAGCCTTTGGAGGAGCCACTCAAGGAGAGTCTCTGAGACTTAGAGAGTCTTAGGAGGGTGAATGAACTTGAGGTCAGGGAGAGTGCTAAGTAGCCGAAGAAGTGTCATATCTTCTGTGGGAAGTGCTGCCTAGGTTAGTCACCACTCTACCTATTCAGAGACCTCTAGTGACTCAGAGGAGGAAATACCCATGGCTTCGGAAGACATGCAGGGTCCAACTCCAAGTAGAAATTTCATGACTACTGTAGAGGGAGATTACCGTACTTCCTTGCAGTATGTGTCTACAAATGCCCAAGAGATCCCCATCTACCTGGATGGCTTAAATAGATCTGTGGCTAGGATGGTAACTTCCATGAATGCCACAATCGTGCCTTGACCTGCTGTCAAGTACGAAGGAGGAGCATACATAGACAAAATTGGTCACATCTACATCATGATTGAATTTCCTGAAATGATCAATGAAAGGGGAGAATTAGTGGAACCAGAAAACTCCGGAAGAACAAACCCTGAAGAGCTAGTGACTACCCCTAGAGGGAGGTCCCAAGTAACTCGAGTCCTGAGAGGAGACTTGATACCTCAAGATGACTATTTATTGGAAGTCTATATGATCCATGGATTAGACTTACTGCTTCAGACAGACTTACCGGCTCCAAGGAGAGAAGAAAGCCCCATGACATTTTATGAGCTAAAGGATCCAGAAGAGGAAGCTATACTCACATACTTGGACAAAAATCAAAGGAGATATTGGCCAGTGAGTGCCTTAGACAGGGCTTGACTGAGATACATGGGTGTGCCTGTATTCCCTCAGAGAGATCAGGCAACTACTTCGCAAAACCCTTTTGGAAATCAACAAGAGACAGAACATACCACGTCAGGACAAACCAGCAAACGAAGTGTGCCAAACCGTCCTCATGTGCAATTCGCAACTCTAAGAGTGCAAACACATAATCAGGCCACGCAGGGGTAGGTAATCAATACCGACCACCCATAAGACCACGACCACTAGTAGGAGGACAGCCGGGAATGCCCCCAGTTAGATCGGCAGTCCCTGTCTTCCCTGTAATGTCGAGACCGCCTGAACCAATCAAAAGACTGAGACCTATACAAGTGGCCAAGTGTGTAAGAAATCATTATGATGGATTAGGAGAACCTTACGATCACATTGCCGAATTTAAACAAGTTCTAAGGGCAGAACAAGTAGACGACTTCTTTGTGCAGTATGAGTCTTTTGGACTCACCCTCACAGGAACGGCTCTAACTTGGTTCCAGCCATTGGACCCTAATCAATTTGGGAACATGGAGCAATTCTTTCAAGAATTCATTGGGGAATTCACGAAGAGAGGGATCAAACACAATTCCACGTCTTTAATCCATAGTTTTAAACAGAACCCCAATGAAACAGTGAAAATAGCAGCCCGAAGATTCAATCAGTATGTGGATAGATGCCCTGTTGCAGAGAGACCCACTCAACAAAAATGATTTCATTATTTTTGGATGGACTCACGAATGGAACCCTAAGGACCTTAGTGTACGTGAAAAGGCTACAAACTTTGAGTGAATGTCTTCAGGAATGCATTGACCTAGAAGACAACCTAGCTGAGGACCTCAAGAGTACACCCAGCCCCACTAAATCAGAAGACTCGCGAAGTACCATTACTTCCAACTCTAGTAATATGGAGGAATTGGCTGAATTATTAGCAAAAAAACTAGGAGTCCAGGGACAAAGAACTTATCAACACCCAGCCCAAAGAGTGCCTATGCTACGAAGATGTAGCCTATGTGGAGGAGATCACCCCACACACATGTGCGTGCGAGGAGGGACCGGTGCACATCAAAACTACCCATACAACAAACAACATCAACCAGGAACCGCTTTGTACTGCCACATAAAATGAAAATACACTAATCACACCACTAAAAGTTGTCCATTCAATCGGCAAGCAAGACCATTCCAACCACCACAGTATCGACCATATGGATATCCACCTAGAGAGCAAGGTAGAGAGATGCCCAGATACTATCCAACACCAGCAGGAGTATCAAGACCATATGAACAAGCACCATGTCCACGACCACAGCCAGTGTTAGGACCACAACTGTCACAACCTCAACAAGTAGTACCTGTGAAGTATACTCAGCCCGAAGAGAATTTGGAGAGAGCCATAGTGCCAGCATCATCTACAATCAATGAAGAATCAGCGAACCCTGGATATGAGCTGCCACCAGGAGACTACTAACCATATGAAGCCAATATGTTAGATTACGAACCAACCTATGATTCGGCTTATTATGGATATGGAAACTATGACCCAAGCTATGGCACTGAGGTCACAACTCTAATGTATACTGCTCCTAAAGCACAACCACCCATGAGACCAACCATTAGACCCCTCGTATCAAGAGGACCTTGTTATAGGTGCGGAGGAGACCATTTTATTAGAGAGTGCCCTCGACCTTACCATGCACCACCACCTAGGACTTGGGAAGGATATTGTAGTGATTGTGGAAAGGAACATCTTTTCAGAGATTGCCCTAAGAATCCAACCAAAGTCCAGGACACTGCACCTATCAATGTCATTGAAGTGATAGAATAATCTAGAAGTGATAAGGAATATATTGTGCCATTGAAGGCCATTACTAGAGCTCAGATAAGGCAACAAAAAGGAAAACAACCAGAATGGGAACAAGAGAGCAATAAAACCGTAAGTCCTAAAGTTCAGGTAGTGGAAGATTCTGAAGATCCACAAGAGAGTACACAGAACACCAAAGCTCAAAAATGGAAGGAAAGAAGAGAAAAACTCAAAAATAAATGGACAAAAGATGAGAGTCAAAAAAGTAAAAAACAAACCCGAAACAGAAGGGAACATAAAGAACAAGGGATCCGAGAGGAGACCCCGGTGTCACCACTTATCCAAGAGAAAGAGAAACCAGGATCAATTCTAGCTGACCCAAAACCAGATGACTTAGACATGTGGCTGAAAGCTTACCACGCTAGAATTAAGACTGGGCCGAATATAGAGCAACACGAGAGACTTTACCCACAAGGGGAGCTGGAAAAGGAAAGACTAGCGATATGTAGGAAACTTATAGAGGTAGCACAAGCAACCCTAGAAAAGACTATCCAAGCTCTGCCAGAGACAAGGATAACAGATGATCAATACGAAGAATGTGTCCAATCCCAAGGTGAAGAACTTAAAAGGAAGGAAAATATGGATGAGCAAATGAAAACTCAAGATGAACCAGTGTCAATAATACCGGACTTAGAGGCAGAATGGCCGAAGGAATTATGGAAGAGACTACGAGAAGAACAATCGAAGAAAAATGGAGTATCAAAACCTCTTTTCGAGGAAATAGATGTGGAGGTTTATCAACCAAATACCAACCTGGAGGAAGTATATGAGGAAGTATCAAGACTCGATAGGAGGAGGGAGGAAACCCTGAGTATTTCCACCTTACCGAATTACATGGGAGAATACAAAAAGGAGTCTATAATAGTACAAGCACCCACAGTACATGGAAAAGGAAAAGGAAACTCGGAACAAAGCTCACACAATCTAACAGAACTCAAGAAAACAAAAGTACAATGCAAGTTAACTGTGGAAGAGTTACTTCAACTTAAGCCACAATTATGGAAACAATTAGCAAGCCATTTAGAATTAGAGCCAGAGAAGGAAGGAAAGGAAGGAAAGGAAAAAGGGAACACCTCTAAAATACAAATCCCGGTTGATAAAGTGGGAGAGTTTAGTGAAGGAGACGAAGGTAATACGTGTCTACATGTCACTTACAATGGGTACATGACCAAGGCTATACTAGACACGGGAGCCGGGGTAGGAATTGCCACCAAGGAGATTTGGGAGAAATGGGGAAAACCTGCCTTACGACCCACACGCATGAAGCTCCAATTAGCAGACGGACATGTGGAGAAACCCTTAGGGATATTGGAAAGAATCAAATTAACCACCTGTGGAGTAGAATTTGAACACACATTAGCCATTTGTAAGTTCGAGAAAGCTAACAACTACGAAATGATATTGAGGCGACCCTTTATGAGACAAATGCGGGTAGTGCAAGACTGGAGAAGAGATTCATTGTACCTACAACATCAAGGAAACACGACCAAGATAAACTTGCATACATTTGCTTATCGAGATGTCCCTCCACTATAGTGGAATCCCATACACAAGGAGGAAGATGACCTATCCATGCATAGTGCTGGATCGAGCCATCAATCTTGGATGCATGAGGATGCTCATTTATGGATATGCAAAGAGGCCAAGAAGGAGGAGAATAAAAGAAAACTGTGGCCGATAGGACATCCTAACTACCGACCAGTAGAGGACCCTGATTACATGCCTCAAATCTTTCCTGATGAGACCTTTGAACCGCATGGATGGATGGAAATATTAGCCACCTTAGATGTGTGCGTGAATGAGGAAGTTTTGACAATGAACGAGTGCATAGATGAGGAAGGTTATGATGTAAATCTTTATATGGTTGTCCTTCAAGAAGTAGAAGAAGGGGAAGTTTTGGAAAAAGAATGGAAAGAGGAATATGAGAGTATAGAAATGGAACCGGAATTCGACTCCGAAGAGAGTTACCTATACACCATTCAAAGTAAAGAGGGACAACAACTAACAAAGATCTTAGCAATTGAAGCTGCTCCCATGGTACAAGAACAAGTGGAAGACATGAGTAAGACGGAACCGAACCCAGATCTTTTTGAAGTTCCTGAACATTTTAAAAAATATGAAGTAGAAGAAAGAAAGGTAGCCATTCGAATGCCTAAACGAGAGGCTAGAGATGGAGAAGCATACGACAACAAAGAACAAACGAAAAAGATTGTGGTAACAGTGGAAGACGGAGAGGAGCGATGCACATACATAGGCAAAGATGTATCAGAGGAGGAGGAAGAAGAACTCATACAACTGATCCAAGAATATCGAGATGTGTTCACATGGACATATAAGGATCTTAAGGTGTAGATCCCAAATATTTGTTCTCATCGAATACCAATGACTGCAGATGCAAAACCCTCTAAACAACGCCCTTATACGTATAATGAGGTTTATGCAGCAAAAATCAAGGAGGAAATAGACAAGCTGTTGGCTGCAAGATTCATATATGAGATAGAACACACCGAGTGGATATCACCATTAGTTGTAGTGCCTAAGAAGAACGAGAAATTGAGGGTGTGCATTAACTTGAAAAAGGTCAATGCAGCCACCATACGCGATAGCTATCCATTACCCATCACAGACCATCTATTGGAGAGAGTAGCAGGAAAGGAAGTCTATAGCTTCTTGGATGGATTCTCCGGATACAACCAAGTAGCCATTGCTACTGAGGATCAACATAAGACCGCATTCGCAACCGAATGGGGAGTCTATGCTTTCAGAGTGATGCCTTTTGGACTCACTAATGCACCTGCTACTTTCCAACGATTGATGTGTCATGTTTTCAAGGAATTCCTGAAGAAGAGCATGGAAGTATATGTAGACGATCTATGCACATACTCCAATCAAAGACACGAACATATTCCTGAGTTGAGGAAGATATTCGATAAAGGTAGACAGTACAGGGTCTGCTTAAACCCAGAGAAATGTGTCTTCATGGTGAGACAAGGAAAGATCTTAGGACACATAGTCTCGAGGAACGGAATATCCACAGATAAGGACAAGATCAAGGTCATCTTAGAGCTTCCTAGGCCAAAAAATGCGAAGGAGGTACAAGCCTTTATGGGACATTGTGGATATTACCGTCGGTTTATTCACATGTATGCCATAATAGTCAAACCCCTGTATGGTCTCTAAACTCAATTCACTTGGACTGAGGAGTGCGAGAAAGCATTCAATGAATTAAAAAAGAGACTTAGCACAGCCCCAATTCTGAAAACGCCCAATTGGAACAAGCCGTTTCATATTCACCTGGATGCGTCTAATTATGCCATCGGATGTATCTTAGCCCAACCGACCGATGAAGGAAAGCTAGATCACCCAATTGCCTATGCGAGTAGACAACTAAATCAAGCGGAAAGGAATTATACCACTACTGAACGAGAAGGGTTAGGAATGGTCTACGCAGTGAAGAAATTCAGACACTATCTTTTAGCCAACAAATTCAAGTTCTTCATAGACCATCAGGCCTTACTGTACTTGGTTAATAAACCCTGTGACACGAGAAGATTAGTAAGATGGTTCTTACTGTTAATGGAGTTCGATTTCGAAGTGGTAGTAAAAAAGGGAAACACGCATGTAAGAGCAGACCACCTTTCTAGGTTAACCCACGGAGAACCGCCAAGTGGAATACCTGATGATCTGCCAGATACTTACTTGTTCAATCTGGAAGTATGTCCAAAGTGGGCAGAGAAATTAATTCCTATACTCACACATGGCCCACAACACTCAATCAATAAGAATAACAAAAAGGAAATTCTTCAATCAAGAAATTTGCACATTATTGCTGGAAGTGTGTACTATAAGGAACCCAATGGAGTGTTGCTAAGATGTGTCGAGGAGGAGGAACAAAAGAAACTAATTGAGCAAGCACATGTGAACAAATGGAGAACACACCAAGGAACTTATGGAACCATTCGGGAATTGAAAAGATTAAGAGTGTACTGGCCTGACATGCCCAAGGACATCCATGACTATGTGAGTAATTGTGTAGAATGCCAGGAGACAATTCCGGAGGATCATATGTCCATACCATTTTCAACCATAGCACCCAATTGGAGTAAAACATTGGTTAAATTTCTAAAGAACAGAGAACATGAGGAAGGAATAAGTTTAACTAGAAGACGATCCCTAGAAGAAATGAGCAAGGATTACGTACTTATGGGAAAACAATTGTTTAGGAGAGGAAAGGATAATCAATTATGATTATGCGTACATGAAGGAGAGTATCTACCATATTAGAAATGGCACACGCAGGTGCCACGGGAGGTCATTTTTCAGGTGAGAGAACTGTCAAAAAGATCCTCTTCGCCGGCTTGTGGTGGCCAACTCTACATATGGATGCGGAGACTTATGTACGAAGCTGTGAAACGTGCCAAAGGGCCAAATACCCAATTAGGAGAGATGACATGCCATTAAGACCTATGGTGTGTGCGAGAGCATTCTCCAAGTGGGGTATCGACTTCATAGGACCCATCAACCCACCAGCCAAAGGATCTCATGTGGAGTACATCATAGTAGCCACAGATTACTTGACCAAATGGGTAGAAGCAAAAGCTACGAGAAAGAACGATTCTCAGACTACTGCTAAATTTCTTCGAGAATATATTCACTCGTTTCGGATTACCAATTGAGATTGTGAGTGACCAAGGAACGCACTTCCTTAATGAAGTAATAGAGTCACTAATGAATGAATTTTTAGTGATTCACAAGAAATCAGCCCCATACCATCCCCAAGCCAATGGTCAAGCGGAAAGTTCCAACAAGGTATTATGTATAGTATTGACAAAGATTGTCAATAATGGAAGGTCGGATTGGGACAAACAATTGCATCATGCAATTTGGGTGTTCCGAGTAGCATACAAGACTGCCATTGGAACTACTCCATTCAATTTAGTGTATGGGCAAAATGCTATTTTACCAATTGATTTTTTAATCCCAACATTGAGGGTAGCCCAACAGTATGAATGGAACGGACATGAGTTATCCCAACAACTCGACCAAATCGAGAAGTTACATGAAACTAGGTTACAAGCAGTGGCAAGAATCTATGCAGCCAAAAGAAGACAAAAGGCATATTATGATGCACATATAAAAGACAAAGGACTTAAAGAGGGAGACTTAGTCTTGGTGTACACCTTAAAATGCCAAGAAGTTACAAAAACGCGGCAATGGACCTTTGATTATCAATAGAATCTCTACTAGTGGAGCGGTTAATCTAGCCACTCTAGATGGAGATATTCTCCCTAACTACATAAGTGGATGCAGAGTCAAATGGTACATGGAACCATTGACGGATCAAATGTTAGCACGTCTAGTAGGTGCTCAAAATAGGAAGAAAGAGGAAGAACGGATTAGAGAGGAGGCCCGACTAGAAGCCCTAGAATGCATTAAGAGACGGAAAGAGTGGATCAGACAATGAGATGAACGCTATCTCCACGGAGAAGAGCCTATCTCTATGGCTAATTACCAAGTCCATAATTCAGATACGACAAGTGCTTGCAGGTCACCACCTTACCTAAACCTAGGGATTGGCAAGACAGAGTGCAACTTGATAGACGCCTTGATAGACTCAAGAGCAGGACTTAGTTAGTTGCATACGTAATACGGTCATAAAAGATCTACAAATGATCATGAGTCCCACTAAAGCTCAATTGAGATGAATTGGAGGTCAAACCCTAGAATGCATTGGAACAACAATAGTGTCTCTCCACCTAGGAAATTCTTCCATGGAACAAAGAGTATTAGTGTGCAGAGGCGAGGATTTAATAGAGGAGTTGATTCTAGGACAAGATTGGATCATTGACAACGAAGTAAGCATCAACCTAGCTCAAGGCTATATTTCAGCCAAGATAGGGCACAAGGAAATTTTCAGTTTATTAGGAGAAAAGCCTTTACTTCCACCAAAGGTCATCGAGCGTTCAGAGAGCTGCCAAGAAAAGACACTGGAGAATGATCCCAATCTTAATATCTCAGAAACAAATCTAGAAGAAGTAGAAAGTTCCGACCCTACGAGGTCCACAGAAGAGTTGAAATCACCACATTCAGTTGAAGAATAGCCAGCCACTAAGGAAACCAACTCTCATGGAGCTTCTCAACAAGCCAAAAGACCACTAATATGGAATCCGACACTCAGATACTTAGATATGGATCCCCAAGCAGGCCAGGCAGACCGCCAAGCAAGAGATATGCAAGTGGGAGGATACATTACATCATGACAGTCGAACGACAAAGCATAGACAGACTCATACAAAAAACAGGAAAAGCAATGATTATAGTGCTTAGCTACCAAAAGCTACAAACGAACAACAAAAAGAGCGAAAAAGCAGAGAGAAGAATCGAAACATCATAACAATAAAATGGATTTGGAAACCCAAACGACTGCAAAGAGTGGACCATCAAGATGACAAAGATTCCAATTGCACTCATGAAGCAACGGATGCACCTAAAGTATGCATAATAGGGCCACATTACAAGGCCACACATTCGGCACATGATGTACCCGATAGAATTAGTGGTGCACATTCTCCAAGAGAGATTAGATCTTAGCTTCAACTCTCTTAGGAATGGACATACTATGTACATAAATAAATGATTCGGCTATACTAACACTTGTTTTCTTTCAGGATAAGAAATAAAAAGATGTGGTAAGAGATCTCACTCATAGAACCATGGGAGACGGAGTGATGGAATGACAATAATCACTACAATGCACTACACAGCTGCATACTTTCCTTTGAAGCTAATGCACTTTTCCTTACAAGTGCAGATGGCTTCTGAAGATTCCGAAGCAACAATACAAGAGGAAGTGTTGGAATTTCCACTCCAGAGTATCACAAAGGCAAAGGGACACTGGTTTCGAGAAGATCAACCAGCTGGGGAGTACCTCTTCCTGGCAACGATCAAAATCATGGATAAAGATCATCAATTTCTAATCATGTCCCAGGATTTCCGAGTACTACATAAACTCCCGTCTATCGTAGACACTATGAAGAAAGCGGGCATACATAAATATTTTGAGCTGCCAATCTATAAGCCCGACTTTCAAAGATGCACACAGGTCATGAATACCTTACAGCCAGCGCTGCATGATCCCTTGGTGCTAGAGGCTCGAGTGATGGATAAAGTAGGTGAATGGGTTGTCATTCAATTCACACATGATTTGATTAAGGAAGCCTTTGGCTGGGAAAAGGATGGGATTACCATGGTAAAAGATGAAAGCCGAGGTGCAAAGACCAGAACATTTACAGACATCAACCAAGTGGACATAGAGGAGGAAGTCAGATTAATCCACCAACACTTCTGCTTCCCGAATATGCATCGGTACACGACCCCTCAAAAAATTATCGTTCAATTACTCTCACATGCCATCAAGCAGATTGGAAATCAAATTGATCTGACTCCGTACATCCAAGAAAGATTATTTGAAGCAAAAAAGCAATGGAATAATAAAAAGTTCCTCAACGGCAGTGTAGCTCTAACTATCTTGATCTATCATGCTTTAGCCATTCGAGAGCACCTGCAAAAAATGCCATCATCAATGGCCCTGGCAAAGTATGCCAAAGTCGCCACGGTTCCTAAAAAGAAAAGAGGAGTCAAGATTGTAGAAGAAGCTGAAACTAGCTCTCAACCCATAATGAGAGGCACAAAGAGACTAAGGGAAGTCAAGCAAGTTGAAGAGGAAGTCCCAGCCACAAAAAGAACTCATGTACTCCCTAAGACAACACTTGAAGAGCAAAGGCCGATTACGGAGGAAGAACTGGCTAAAGCCTTGGAAGAAACGCACCAATACACAGAAGGCCAAGTCAATTTACCGGTGCAAGGTCATCATTATCAAGATACTCAACACGAAATGGAAGAGAAAAGAAAGCTCAACAAAGTCCATCGATACAGGGAAATAGGGCTGGACAATTCAAGCTCATCCTCGGATGCACGAGAAGAGCCAGACAACTCACTATTAAATGAGGATATTCAAAGTGAATCAAAGGATGATGGACAATGGGCAGAGTTGAATGAAGTTAACTACAATGAAGAAGCCGACGACATAAAGACGGATGATCACATTACGCATCCTAATACGAACACCACAAATCAAGAAGCAGACCAGGAAGGTACGCATGTGATAAAACTCAATGAGACTTCCACCATTAGTATCAAGGAGGCCACACCACCTCGTGCCATGTCCATAAAGATACCAAAGAAGGAGCCTCAGGAAGAGAAAATAGAGACGAAGAACCCTTCACCTCGATAAGGGTTGTGGCAGAACCTTCCCCCATGGATGTCACATTTCAAGGGAGTGCCACAAAAACTGTTGACCTAGAGGAACAAGAAAAGATTCAAAACATACAATTACAAATTAGACAACCACACAACGAAACCATCCACGTGGAGCAAGGAAAAGATGTGCAATCAGGTGAAGCTCCAAGCATACCTAGGACGTGGTTAAATGTTGACTTAGCTCAGCTCAAGCCAGTAGTACAAGATATGATCAGAACCGCACTAGACACACAACAACTGATGCTTGAGGCTGATGAAGACTATGATCAAGCAATGCAGGACAAGCACGAGCTTCAAGTAAAGAGTAAAAACCTTTCAGCAGAATTGAACTTAGAAAGAGAGAACCTAAGAAACAAAGAGAAAGAAGCCCAAGAAGCCAAAAAGCACTACAATGAGTTAATGGCAAAAAACGAGAGATTAAAAGCACAACTGCAAGAAGTACAGACAAAATACAAAGCTAGCGAGACTGAGAAGGCGCGAATCGCTGCCCGGAGCAAAATACTGGAATCACAGATCAAAGTATACATGGAGGAAGGAGAGAACTTAAGGAATCGAAATAAAGAACTCATGACCGCCCTTCTCAGTGACCAGCCAATAGAGGCTCAAGAAAGACCAAAACAAGATATCAAAGAATTAGAGACAAAGATCGCTAACTATGAAGATCAGATCAAGAAGGAGCAACTCACCATTGCAGAATGGGAAAAGAAGTACATGGATGACACTTCAGCTCTCAGAACGAAATGGAAAAAAGCTGAGAATAATTATCTCCGGCAGTGTAAAGAAGACACCGATCACTTAGATATCATTGCTCAAGAACTTCTTAAACACAAGGACACCATTGCACAAGCTACTGAGGAAATAAAGAAGAAAGACGCATTGATTGCACAGCTTCAAGAGCAGTTAAAGCAGAAAACAATGGAGGGGACACCAGTAGTACCAAAATCTGCAGAGGCTACTGTGGAGACTGAGGTACGTCCTCTCTCTCCCCCCTCACATCATTCACCGATAAGGGAGGAACAGGAGGTTCACATTGAACATAACACTCGGGAAATTGCAGAATTGAACCGACCGGAAAGGGCACTACTGGTGTCCCAGCTTACGGCTGAGTTTGAAGATCAAATCATCCACGTAATGAAGGAAGCGCAAATAGAAAGCAAAAACTTGGACCAAATTCTGAAGCCCTTCAATATACCATATGGACTACTTAAGGAACAAACGCGATATTATATAAAGACTATGACAAATAAAGATCCGGACCACAATCTCCACTTTAGGCATAATACATTCAACTATACCCAAGAAGAATTTGAGAAGGCAGATCCTATATGGAGAAGAAAGTTGTTGGAAAAGAATACTACACTGCAGGTACAATGGGAAGCATCACCTTATGCGCTTCAAATAAACCCATCCTTTTGCCCAGTACCCCGTCGAAGAGCCTGGATGCAATTTTGGGAAAGTCAACGCCAGGGAAATATCAATAATCAGTGGCTCAACTATCCGTTGTTACCTATTCTGCCACATAATTACCTACCGACGGAGGAATATATGGTAAAAACTATGGAATTTTGGATTGCCAGATATGCTACAGTCCCTGATTTAGCTGTTAAAATGACAAATAAGATATTCAGCATGCTACTTACGGTAATCAAAGTATTCCAACATGCAAAATACACTTTTTTGAATTTCATTGGCATTACGCAAGGATCGAAAGCACTCATTTTTTATCTATCCACTATTCCAAGCCGCTTAACACTTATGGCATATTATTCTCGAATCATGTTTTTGCCATCAACGTATATGCAAACTTTCGAAGAAGCATTTTTCACTGGCTTCTTCGAAATAGATTCAGAGATTTTTGTAAAAATGACTTCAAACTTGAATGCACGTCTGGTTGCTTATGAAACAAGTTTTTTTGCGGATCACCGACAAGCACCAGAGGACGGAGTTAAGTCCCAGCAGTGGAAAGAATTTATGATTTGTCACGCTAATGTGCTGAATCAACGAGAGCAAGCAGCCATACAGACATACACACGTCATCACAAAAAGCCTGTCGGGGACGACATAGTTCAGGAGGAGGGACGTGTGGAAGGGGAATCAAGCAAGAAAAGAAGAAGAAGAAGATCAAAGTAAAAAACAATTCAATAAAGAATGAAAATCATGATACAGAAGAACCACCCTCTGCCCAAAGCCCCGCAAGGGCACGCATCAGGAAACAACGCGAATCATCCAGGTCCTGAGAAGTGGAATTAAAGATCAATCAGAACCAGGACATTTCATGGGAAGGACGGACCACGGCCAAGAACTATACATGAAGAAGTGCAAGACAATAATTGGTAGGCAGTAATCCTTCCGATGATAGCGTGCGGTGAAAAGAAAGTAAACAGGCTCAAAGCAATACAACAGGGTCACATGTGTGCAACCAGGACAAATCAGAGTACCACAAGCAAGACATAGGTCACTGGTGGCGTGCGTGGAAACCCCACTGAATACAACAACCCAGATATGTGATATACGGAATACCAAGGGGCAAAACAGAAGCAAAGGACATAGATCGGATAAAATAACAAATTCTCTGACGGTCCTTATTGCTTCTCCGACCACTGGGTGTGTGTATTCAGAACTCTCAAAGCAAGCCAAAGACAGAAGCAAAGGACAAACCTCGGATAAGATAACCAATTGTCTGACGGTCCTTATTGCTTCTTCGACCACTAGATGCGTGCACTCAAAAGACTTAAAGAAGTAGCCAACGAGAAGCTAAAGCCTGTCAAGGGACGACAGAGACAAAGAGGGGGAGAGTGTTGCAGAGCAAAGGAGTAAAAGAGAAGAGCCCCAAAATTTTCAAATTAATGGGCATATTTTTCTTCTTCAAAGTCCTAGAGAATTCCCTCAAGCCATGTAAATGCACTAGAAGAGTCCTCTAGTTGCATAATCCCAATTTGTTGTAAAATATCCCTTCTAAATTAGTAGGAAATTCACTTTTTTGGAATAAAGTGCCGGTCTCTTGTATGAAAGGATGAAACTTAGGGCACATGTATATAAGTCACTTTGTTACTCTTTTTAGAGACTTTTTGCCATTGTGAAGAAGGAGCTCTCCAAAATTTCGAATTTGCCTCTTTCTTGCAGATTTCCATCTTCTCTTTGATCTTGTATGTGTGTGTAATGCTTGGCATGTGTGTGTAGGACTGTTGTCTATCTCTCCCCACTGTTTTTGAGCTACTGTAGTGTGTGTGTGAGCTTGTGGGAGTTGTGGCATGAGTGTGGGTGCTTCCTGCTATTCACTATTTCGCTCATAACTTGAAGCAGAATTGTCAAAATCAAGTGAAACCACCTCCAATAGATGCGTCTTGTCGAGAGCTTCGAAACAAGTACCCTATTGACTATATTCGGAGTTTAGAGCTGGGAGAAATCCTTGATTTTCTAAAAACTGCTGTAAAAGGTATCGCGGAAGACACTTTCAGTTTCTTAGTGAGCTTGAGAGGTGGATTAATCTTTTCTCATTCATAGCAGCTGAACCACTTCATGTTCCATCATGTGTGCACATGTCCTCATACACTTGGTTAGGTCGTTCGATCGGATTGACATTTAAATGGGTGTTAATTTCCCACTATATGCACTTGTGTTGCAATAGAGGTATAGTCTCATTGGCACGAGTCCTTGAGTCTTCTTGACTCAACTACACAATAGTGCTTCTCTAAGTTAAAGCAACTATCCATCACAATGGACTCTATATCATCGTCATTCTCTTCTTCTTCTAAGACATCACTAGGATCACATTCTTCTAGCAAGGGCTAACACATGAACACTGAAATATCATAACCCTCCTCATCACAATGTGGTGTCCATTGTTCTTCATTGACAGCAATGTCCATGGTGGCTAAGATTTCTGGCCAGCCATGAGGCTCAAATTCCTCATCTAGAAAGATCATCGGTGTGTAGGCTGGGTCTCTAACTGGTCTATCTCTTGGCGAAGTTCCTTCTTCTCTTGCCTTTAAGCGTTTTCCCTCTTCCTCTACGACCTTGCACATCCACAAATGAGTATCTTCATGCAACCATGATGGATCAGGTGAACTTTCAGAATGCACAGAGATGGAATCATCTTTCGCTTTGTGGATAGTATTCCACTCTAGGGGTGGTACATCTCTGAAGGAGTAATCCTTCAAATTGACCTTGGTGGTGACCCCTAAGTGTTGTAAGTACAAGGAATTGGTTCCCCAATCCTGTACTATCTGCAATTGTCGTAGGAAGGGTCTTCCTAGGATCATCTCATAAACATTATTTTTCTCGAAGTCACATATAGCAAATGTGTGCTCGAACTCTACACCACAAGTGGTTAGAGTTATCCCTTCGAGCAGTCCTAGAGGTGTTTCAAAATGACCATCGGCCATTTGAAGCTTCATTCTAGTTGGTCTTAATGTGGGTTTGCCCCATTGCTTCCACAAGGAGGTGGTTGCAATAGCAACACCAGCACCTGAATCTATGATTGCTTTGGTTGTGTAACCTTGGTAGGTGATTGGAAGATAAGTGTTACCTTCTTCACCCTCACACACATCCCCTATTTTGTCTAGAGGTATCTCTAGTACTTTCTTCTTAGAGCCTGCTTTTGGCATGTTGGACTCAGGTTCTGGGACTTGATCCTTTACATGATTCCATAGCTCAGGTTTTGCTTTGAGCAGCTCTTCTACCGTGAGATGACACTAAACCTTAGAGTTCTTCACAACATTGGTGTTCCTTGGAACCACTGAGTCTTCATTTCTTACCAATAGTGTGGGAGCTCTGATCTGAAGAGACTCAGATTCCCATGGGCCTGGAAATTGAGGCAGTTCTTCTAAGGTATTAGATTCAAAATCTAACCTTTCATCTTCTTGTTGTTCTGCTTCATCTCCGTAAATAGATGGAATGTCTTGGGGAAATTGATCATGAAGATCATCAATCTCAGGAATAGGAGGGGAATTACCCTTCTCCTTAGCCCATTTATCTTCTTGTATATCCCGCAAGAACTCTTGAGAGTACTGTTGAATTGAAGGAGGTATTCCGACATTCGTGGAATTAGGAACATAAGCTCCCATTGGTGGTGAGCTTCTTCTCTCAATAACTGGTTGAGCCTGTGGCGGTAAAGAAACTTGTGGTTTGTTTACCAATTGCTCTAATCTTTCTAGTAAGCCCTGGAAATGCAAATCCGGTTTGACAGAGTTTGTCTGATTGAACTTTTGACTAGTCTCCAGTATAGCTTGAGCTTGTTCTACCATTTTCATGCACATTTTCATCCGTTCAATCTCTAAGTCCGCTCTAGGGTAACTCTTGTCTAGGTTTGCAGTTGTAGGCCCTTCTTGAAGTCGAGCCTGGTAGGCGTTGAACATCATGTCGAAGCCTTCTGGGGTTGGATCTGCAAGAACAGACCCTGGTTGTGGCCTATTTACAATGGGTGGTGGGGTGGGATGAGATGGAGTGGATGGAGTTTCAACATGCGAGGGGTTTTGAGATGCAATGTCTTCTATTTTTGTTTTTGCGTCTTTCAAGCTTTCTTCTAGTTCTGATAACTTTTTGTTCCACTTACGATTGGCCTTTTCTCTGGTATCGTTCCATGTTCTTGTTTTCCTCTTACTAGGCTCTCTTGATTCACTCGACTCCGATTGTTCAGATTGTTTATCTTGTTTTAATGCTTGTGCCTTAGTAACTGCCTGTATAGGTGCCACATTACTGCTACTTGAACTTGAATCCACCACTAAGCCTACCACATTAATGGGTGTAATCTTGGGTGCACTAGAGGGGTTTCTTGGACAATCTCTGGGGAGATGGTCTTTGCCACATTCAAGACAAAAAGCTTGTATTGTGATAGCCTGACCTTGACTTGGAGCTGGTGGGTGGGGACAATCACGAATGAAATGGTCACCTTGACATCTGAAACAAGATCCTCTAGGGGCTTGTGGTCTCATTTGTCTCAATTGGGGCCTCGAGTTAGGATTTGTGTACATTACATTGGAGTATTCTGGCTCCCAATTTTGCTCCATAGGTGGTGCCTCATATTGATACGAGTAAATCTCACTATGTTCAGGTGACTGTGTAATAAGCATCTGGACTACCTTCATGGGAGTAGTCTGAACTATGAGCATGAGAGTCATTCTCTGAGATCAATGGGGTCAGTGGCACCAATGCTCTATTTGGATTTTCCTCTCCCACAACATACTTGACTGGAATCAATTGGCAGGAGCTGGTGGTTGGTTTCCCAATACTGGTTGTGGCCTATATTGTGCCTGATATTGCTGTTGTGGTCGATAATATGGCTGTTGGTATTGGTTCTGATACCTACCTTGTTGGTAAGGTTGTTGATAAGTTTGTCTAACAGCCTGCCTATTGTAGGGACAATCTTGAGTCGTGTGGTTTGTGTATTTTCTCTCAATAGTGCAATATGGAGCATTCCTTTCTCTAATGTTTTGGTTTTGCATTGGGCATACGTTAGCCATGTGGTCCCCTCCACAGGTATAACATCGGTTCAATGAGGTGACTCTTTGTGTTTGTCTATTTTGGACACCCAGTTTCTTGGCAACTTGCTCAGCTATCTCATCTATTTCCGTGGAGATTTTTGAAGTATGACTGGTAGAACTATTAGAATCCTTATAGAGTTTGGACAATCCTAACTCCTCACCCAAGTTATCTTCTATGTCAATGCATGTCCGCACACACTCTTCTATGGATCTGGGCTCTTTCAAGTACACATATGATCTCAACTTTGTGCTCAGTAAGCCATCTAAGAACAAAGCCACTTGTTTGGCTCGTGTGGGTAACTGTGGAGCAGGGCATCTTTCTAGGTATTGTCTAAACCTTCTACCTGCTAGTCGCACTGTTTCTTGGGGTGTCTGCTTGAAATTGTGGATCAAAGATGATGTGTTATGCCTGATACCACTCTTGGAAAATTCGACAATGAATTCGTCTAGCAGCTGACCTATATCGTGATAGTTGCAACTACTCAGTGGTTGAAACCAAGCTAAGGCAGTGCCCTTAAGAGTCAGACCAAATGCCTCGTACTGGGTGAACAAATCCTCAACCTGTTCAGCTCTTAACACTTGTGTGAACTCGGCCACATGATCATAAGGATCTCCTGTCCCATCAAAATAATTTTTCATTGCCTTGATCACTTGAGTGGGTCTAAGGGTTCTTGTGTGCTCTCGGGGTCTAAACAATGGAAAATCCTATTCATCTCTTTGTTGCCTATGTGCTTGATGTCTCTCTCTTTCGGGTCTTTCATTTTCAACTCCTGATCTATTCCTGCCCACAGGGTGTGCAAAACTTACCTCAGGCCTCTCTCTATTTCTTTCTCTCTGGGCTTCATGAGCTTGGGATGATCCTACTCCTTGGAGGCCATGGGAAACATTGGATCTTGGTGGAGGGAAAATCAATTCACTCTTCCAAGTATATGCATGTCTATCATGTTTTGTTACTAAGACATATCTTCTCTGATGTGTTATCCAGGTAGACAACTTTGCCTGGTATCTCAGGATCTTTGAATTCATAGATGATGACTATGCCCAATTGGCTAGGTTGATCTGGCTTGAATCTCCAAAAGGCTTTCTCTGTTTCTCTATTCAAGAATAGTTATATGCTTTTGTTGTCTTGAGGGATCCAATCTAGTGTGATCACTCTGGTCAGAACTGACTTACCTCTAGGAGTCTGGGGTCCTTGTCCTACATTTCCTTGTTCTAGGTCTCCTATCTCATTCTCATGAATGACATTTCCAAACTCATCGGTCCTATCTGGTAGGTTGGTGACCACATACATGGTTCCTTCCTTATCAATGTATGAACCCTCTTCGAACTTGACCACCAGGTGTCCAAGTCCAAAGGGTTAATCTGGATTTTTGAGTTGGACCACCGATCGCCTCAGGCCATCCTTATAGATGCGAGCACCTAATCGGTTGGTCCGAATATATTCCAATTGTGTCTTATAGGGACCTTGTGCTGTTTGTAGATGGGCAGTTCCTGAGCCACCTGCTGGTTTCCCCATGCTAAAAGACATTTCAGAGTCACTTGTGTCAGAGCTTAAACGTAAGGACAACCACTTAGTTGTTGTGCCCAAGACTTAGCTGTATGGTTGACACTAGACTGAGAAGATCTAATGCTTTGTCTATCCTTGCCTAGGTGTCTACCAGATCTCAAGTTCATAAGCTTTGGCTAAGAGTCCAAAATTTCCCCTTCGTATGGTTCAAAAATCCTTTGGAGCCCCCTTGGTTTCCTAGTCCCACTTGAATCCCAACTTCAAATTATCGTATCTAAATCAACGCGTTATTCTTATAAAAAACAGTTGAGGCCGTGTAGGATTCGAAACGAGCTTTCCAACGAGCTATAGAGCTCAAAAAATGGACTTTGGATGAAAAAGTTATATCAAAACAGGCAAACAAGATCTTTTGGAAAAAATCGCGATTTTGTGAAATCAAGAGAATCGCGATTTTGTGAACTTCAAGAGAATCGCGATTTTGTGAACTTCAAGAGAATCGCGATGCTGTAAATCTCCAGAGAATCGCGATGCTATGAAATCAGAGAATCGCGATGCTATAAATCTCCAGAGAATCGCGATGCTATGAAATCAGAGAATCGCGATTGTGTGAAATCAGAGAATCGCGATTGTGTGAAATCAGAGAATCGCGATTGTGTGAAATCAGAGAATCGTAATTGTGCGAAATCAGAGAATCGCGATTGTGTGAAATCAGAGAATCGCGATTGTGTGAAATCAGAGAATCGTGATTTTGTACCTTGAGAATCGTGTTTTTGGCTGAAAATCGTGATTTGTGAAAATCGCGATTTTGAGCAGAGAATCATGTTTTTGAAAATCGTGATTTTGAGCAGAGAATCGTGTTTTCACAGAATCGTCTTTTCACAAAATCGTGTTTTTGCTGAAAATTGTGATTTGTGAGAATCACGATTTTAAACAGAGAATCGTGTTTTTTGAGAATCGCGATTTTGAGCACAGAATCGTGTTTTCACATAATCGCCTTTTCACAAAATCGTGTTTTTGCTGAAAATCGTGATTTGTGAGAATCGTGATTTTGAGAAGAGAATCGTGTTGTTTAGAATCGCGATTTTCAACAGAGAATCGTGTTTTCACAGAATCTTCTTTTCACAAAATCGTGTTTTTGCTGAAAATCGTGATTTGTGAGAATCAAGATTTTGAGCAGAGAATCATGTTGTTGAGAATCGCGATTTTCAGCAGAGAATCATGTTTTCACAGAATCGTGTTTTTTGGCTGAAAATCATGATTTGTGAGAATCGCGATTTTGAGCTCAACCACAGAATCGCGATTCTGAGAATGACCACAGTTTCGTGTTTCTTTCAACAAACTTTTAGGCGGGAAATAGAAAATCGCGATTTTCATAAAAATTTGAATTTTTCACAGAATCGCGATTTTCATCACAGAATCGTGTTTTTTAGCGGGAAATTCAAATTTTTGAGCGTCGGGCAATGGCGAGCTCCGTATGTGCTGAAAATAATGAAAAAACATAGCGCTTGCTCTCCCTTGCACCTCCTAACTCCTTCCCACACAATAATGCATGAAAAATGGTATGAAAATGGTGAAAATGCACTAAAAAACAAGAAATTTCTATGGAGATGAAGATGGATGAAGATAGAGATGATGATGATGATGAAGATGGAGAAGAAAAATCAGAAAAATAACAGAAATGATAGTTTTTTTACCTTCCAACGTTACAAATCTACGATCTTACTATCACAACGCTCGTCCTCGAAGCTCTCTCCCTGGCAACGGTGCCAAAATTTGGTGTAGCTCAAGCGTAAGCACCACCTCCTTTACTTGTCAATCCGCGGAGATGTGACGGCCGGTATGAAGACCACGAGCAAGTGAAGGCACAAGTGCGTGAGTGAAAGCCCACAAACATGCACACACATACACACACACGCACAAGGTAGATCAAAGAGAGGAACAATGGAAAGCTTTGATTGCAAAAGAGTTCTCTTACAAAAGCTCTATTCTCTCACTAGCTAACCTCAAAAATGAGCTCTCTAGCTCTTTTTATAGTTTTTTGAGTAGTTTTGGCCCTGTCCAGACCTAGTGTCCGACCTACTTAAAAATTAGGTTCCAGGGCTTATTTGAGGGCTCAAATGAAGTCTAAAAATTATGAAAATTGGTGCGATGGTACTTCTAATACTCCTCAAGCTCGAGGACTCCTCAGCTTGAACAAAATGGAGTTATAAAAATAGAAAATAGTATTTACAATGGTTTTTAGTGATGAAAATCACTATTTCTGTAGGGATTTCTTCTGAAAATTTGACATACACTTCTTGGAGCTCCCTACTTGCTCCTTCTTCTTGTGTGTCCACCTCTTTGATGTGCTCCTGTGCTTTGTCCTTGACCTTCAGCTTCAACACCTTCTATCAGTAAATAACAAGCACACTTAAAGTTGCCACATGAACTTCTTGCCACCTTGGCCTAAGGAGTGGTTCACACCCATAGTCTACACTATGTGATAGTTTATTAGCCAATTTTGGAGAGGATTCTTCCAGAGATTGGATATTAAACTTAGCATGAGGATGGTTGAGCATCCATAGATGGGCAAGCAAACAGAGATAGTTAACCAAATCCTAGAATATATGCTTTGAGCATACATAATTGAAAATCTTAGAGTTACCTCTAGATCTAAAACCATGAAGATAGGTCCAGCTTGTCCAAAACTATCTCCTAGGTATTTTGGACCATTCACAGTACTAAAGAGAATAGGAAAGATGGATTACTGACTCCAACTTTCAAAAAGTAGCAAGATCCATCTAGTATTTCATGTTAACTAGCTTAAGAACAAACTAAGTGAATTTGACAACCTCATTCCAGATAATGAGTTAGTTGAGCATATTTCTGTTCAATTTATTCCACACAAGTCAGAGAGCATACTATGCAGTCAAGATAAATGGGCCAAAAGTCACCTATATCAAGAGTGGATAGTAAAGTGGAAAGATAGTTCAAAAGATAGTGCTACATGGGAGCATACTAGCACACTTCAAAGACGGTTTCCCAACTTTATGTTACCTTCCCAAGGGTCTTCTTAAGGGGAAGGATACAAGAAAACACGATGGAAATATGACCATATACATCGAATACATGGGGTTTAGTGGGAGTAACTACCATTGTATGCCTCTCTCTTTCATTAGGACCTTCCAACACCATTTTTGAGGACTAAAATGGAAGGAAGGAAATATTATATGGATGTTTGGAAACTCTAAGGGAATGGGTGTATGGACCCACCCTATGAGTAGAGCATAGGTGGGCTCTCACATGAGTGCCATTTGGCACCCATGTGAGAGGCCACTTGGTAGAATTTATTTATGAAGGGAGGGAGAGAGAGAGAGAGAGAGAGAGAGAGAGAGAGAGAGAGAGAGAGAGAGTTTTTATGAATGGGTAGGCAGCTAGGTGGTAAGTTGAAGGCATTGATCTCTGTGAGTATGTTTTATGAAGATAGTTGGTACCAAACTTTCTTCTTCATCATCTAACTTCAAGTCTTTCCTCATGCAAAAACAAGGAGCATTATGGAGAGTATACATCGTATGAACCCACATTATGCTTACCTTTGTAAACCCACTTGCAACCTATGGTTTCTTTCCTTATGGAAATGGAATCATATTCCTATTTCATTTCCATAAAGTGCAACCATATTTGGTGCAATTGTCTC
The DNA here is from genome assembly GCA_020310875.1 of Ceratopteris richardii. Classification (NCBI taxonomy): domain Eukaryota; kingdom Viridiplantae; phylum Streptophyta; class Polypodiopsida; order Polypodiales; family Pteridaceae; genus Ceratopteris; species Ceratopteris richardii. The sequence goes on from CM035443.1 coordinate 120,748,572, forward strand.
CTTATCCATGCCTTTATCCCATGCTACATTTCAAATTGCATCTTCAAAATAAGAGGTTTCAATATCTTGTATTACCTTAGTCATGTAAGCACAATGATGAGCCATGTGACTATCATATGTTAATCTTTGCACTATATTTTGCATCCTTGTAGATCATTTTGGTCTCAGATCACTTCTTGTTGTTGTATCATTTGCATGTACCTTTCTTACTACTAGAGTCTTCACAAAGGTCAATCCAAGTTCCTGTAAGCCGCCGGATTGGCATTTGTAATTCTTTACTTTTCATATTCCACACGAACCGAAAGGTCGTTGTGAAGAGTTGTAACTACTTATAAATCAATGAAAGGACGCCTCGGTGACGAGGAGGAGAATCAACAGACTGTCTATCTAGGAGATTGCATTCTGTGACATTGCCATGGTGCAATGTTTGAGAAATCTGAGTAGTACTGTGTTTCGTCCTTGTTTGGTTACATTAACTTGTGATTAATTTAGCTCCTTTAAGTTAAGGATCTTAAGTCTGTGTTACGGTAATATTTAACGTTGGTGCTGTGTACTGAGAAAGTAGTAACCAGAGTACCAACAGTAAGTCTGTAAGAGAATGAACCAGAGTATTGATAGTAATTCGTATTAACAGAGTACTTTGAATATTAGTGTACTGCGATGTGAATGAGTTAATTGGGAAAATCAAGTTACAGGGCCTCTGGTTAGCAGACCCCTTCCACTCCCAAGAACCCGAAAGAGTTTAAACACACCTGCGATGGCAACGTGCGTTTAACATTCCTTATCAAGATGCTTTTATGTTTTGCTTGATTCTTCACAAATATCTTCAAAACCTATATATGTTTTATTACCAATAGAATTCTTATTCACCTTTCTTGGATATAATTGATGAATTTGTGGGAATGAAATTTTCACGCAATCTTCCACTCAACCAGTTTGAGTTGCAACTATTTCTAGGTGACATGTTTGGTCCACTCAAAACTTGAGATTGTACATTTGAGTATTTAGCATTTCCTCTGTCATTTGATTCAACATTAAGTCCTTGTTTTGCCTCAACATAATAATCTTTCCATTTCATCAAACATCATATCTCTATTTACCTGCACTTGCCATGTCATTGGGTGGTAGCATTTATTTCCCTTTTGCTCAAAGGAGTACCCAATGAAAGTACATTTTTCTATGTTTAGGTCAAACATTGCCCTCAAATCATTTGTACATGTACATATGCAATGAAACCAAATACTTTCATGTGTGATAAGCTTGGATTTTCACCTGTAAACTTTTCTTCAAGTGTTACTTTATGTACAACAATAGTTGTTTTATTCATGATGTATACAACAATGTGCACAACTTCTGCCCAATAATAATGGAGCATATTTTTTGATGCTATCAAGGCTCTTGCAATTTCTATTATATGTCTATTTTTGCATCGAGCGATGCCATTTTGTTGTGGTGTGTACATACATGAAAATTGCCTTTGAATTCCATGAATCTTTAGAAAAAAAAACTGAATTTCTTTGATATGTATTCACATCCTCCATAAAATTGTAAGGTCTCAATGTCCTTCATTGTCTACTTTTCCACCATACCCTTGAAATTCTAAAAGTGAGTAAATACCTAACTCTTCTCCTTCAAGTAGTATACCCATACTTCCCATGTATGGTCATCAATGAATGGAATATAAAACTTGCAACCTCCCATGCATGTGGTCTTTGGAAGACCCCAAACATTTGTATGCACTATCTTTGATTGTTTCCCAAACCAATATGCTTCACATATCTTCTACATCTTTGTAGCCTTTAATTTTGGTAATCCATTGATGAGCATCTTTGACTGTATCAACTTCAGCCTTTACAAGTTTGTCCAATTGTGCCATATCTCTATGTCAACAACAACACTTGCACCTTTTGCAAAAATAGATGCATTCATTTCATGGATTTCCACATTCAAGGTAAACATCCTACCCACTTTGTTCCATGTTGATATATTTAGGTAGTGATGTGTGTGAACACACTAGGATCATCGGGGCACTTTTTTCCCTCTTTAGGAGGTTTTTTTCCCTCGGCTTGTATATACGCCTATAGCCCTAACGGGTTACTTATCTTTGTACATTCTACATTCAATATTGTGTGTTGTGCTCCAAGCTTGTTCTTCTTCCTTGTGTTGTTTGCATGCTTCCGCAGACTTCTAACTCCAACAATTGGTATCAGAGTAGGTCGTCGCTTCATCTAGGGCGTCGTCGACACCTCTTCGATTGTAGTCTGAGAATTGCATGAATTTTGGTGAGCATACTCACGGTGTTTCAAAGATCAAAACAACTTCTCTCTGTGGTGCCAAAATTGCGATGTGAGCTTGGTTCGGCCTTTGAATGCACTATCACAGTGTTTGTGCAGGCTATTTCGTCTTTTTGTGCCAAATGTATCTATCATTTTTGGTTCGACAGTATAAGCATCACGAAGTCTACTACAAGTTTAGCAGAATTTATCTAGGCAGTTCTATTCAATTTTTTGAGGCACAGTCAATTTTCTGCATCAAGGTATTTTAGTCACCGGCCATGGCTAAAAGCAGTGATATATTCCATATGTTGGCTGTTGAGGATAAGTTGGATGGTACCAACTACCCATTATGGGCTTATGTGATGTGACATGTATTGGTTGCAAAAGGACTGTGGAACATTGTGCAGGGTGTTGAAAAACGTCCTATCACACCTACAATTCTTACAAGTACAGGTACTGAAGATAATGCAGAAGGTGTCAAAGATGGTGATATTTTGCAGATTCCTATTCGTGTTGCGGTTTCTATTGTGCCTACTACAGAGCAAATTTGTTGGGATGGTATAGATGCCCATGCACATGCATTGATAGCTTTGTCTGTCAAACGTGCCATTATTCTTCACATTCGCTCTTGCATAATAGTTAAGGATGCTTGGGATACACTTACCACATTGTACCAAGCCAGGAATGAGGCTCGTGTTGCTTACCTTTGAAAAAAGTTGGAGAGTGAGCACATGAAAGAAGGTGATTCTATGGACAATTTTCTGACAAAGATCAAGGATTTGAAGGAACAGTTGATTTTTGTAGATGAAGTCCTACCTGACAGTTCACTTGTGCAAACTGTTCTGAATGGTCTTCCCCACTCATATCAGAGTTTTGCTTCTACTCTTCATTATGATGAAAGGCAATCCAAATGCCTTAACATTTGAAGAGTTGGTTTCTGTTTTGTTGCAAGAAGATCAATCTAGGCAAAAAAGTTCTATTATGTGTGTTGCAGATCAAGCTTTCTTGGCTAGTCAAAAGGGCAAAGGTAAATGGAGCTCTTCAATTAGTAAGCAAAAATCTACAAATGCTGCACATTCAAAGAGGGAAGACAAAGATGAGAAGAAATAAGAAAAGTAGAAATTGTTTTGTAAATACTATAAAGCAAATGATCATGTCATTAAGAGCTGTCCAAAACTGGCTGCTAAAGAGGCAAACAAGAAAGAGGCCGGAATGGTTGTTGCAGAGGCCTCTTCATCGAAAACAGGGTCTGCTAATCATGTACAGGAAGAAGAACGGGTGTTTACTATTGTTTGCACTTTTAACCCATCTTCTCATGAACAATGCATGTCTGCAGTAGACTTAGATGTTTGCAGTATTTTGACAGTAGACTCAGATGAACAATGCATGTTTGTAGTAGAATCGCAACACAGTTTCTTCACTTCACTTGAGCCAACCCCTCAGGGAATACGGTCACATGCGCCAACAACTCTTCTTATCCTATTATGGGAGTTGGTAAGATCATTCTGACTACTGCTAATGGTAGTTCTTTTACATTGTCGGATGCTTTATTTGTGCCAGGGATCAAGAAGAATCTGTTATCAGTTTCTGCATTAGCCAAGATTGGCTTGGTTGTGAAATTTGTTGATGACAGATCTACAGTTCATGATCTATCAAATGGCGACGTGATTATTGCTTCTGGAATTTTATGTCATGGGGTGTATAAGCTCATAGACTATGAAAATTATGTGAATAATTTGGCATGTGCAGTACATGATTCTCAGGCTATGTCAGATGCAAAGCTTTGGCATGCATGCTTTGGTCATCTGAACTTTGCTAGTTTTTTATGCCTGCAGAAATCCGAAATGGTATCCTCTTTGCCCAAACTTGAGGCACCCGGTAAACATGTATGTGAAGGCGAGGTGTATGGTCAAGAGTCAAGCTTTACCACATAGTTTCTGGCTTGAGGCTGTTATGTGTGCAACATATATACTTAACAGGTGTCCCACTAAAGCACTATAGTCTATCACTCCATATGAGGCTTGGCATGGTTGTAAGCCATGTGTAGCTCATCTGCATGTTTTTGGTTGTTTGACATATGCATTAGTGCTTGAACAACATTGCAGAAAATTAGATGATAAAGTAGTAAAATGTATTTTTGCTGGGTACAATTCTGAAAACAAGGGCTATCGTATGTATCATCCATAGAATAAACACATTCTGGTTAGCCGTGATGTTGTTTTTGTAGAAGATGTTATTCAGCCCTTACTTTCATGTACTAAGAAGATATTTGTTAGCTCCAAAGACATGTATGATACTTTGCTGCCTCTTTTTATAGGTGGACAGTCTAGTGCTGGTCCTAATGAGGCAACTTCTCAGCCTTTGTAAGTTTCATGTGTTGATGTAGATCATTCCCTTTCTGATGCAGATTTACATGATGAACTTGTTGATGAGAGAGCTGATATTAAGCAGGCAAAAACTATACCAAAATGGCTAGTGTAGACTTTGCATGATAGCAAATTAGATGCAACTCTATCATATTGTATCGTTCAGGCTCTCATAGTGTCTCTTTTGCATCAGATTTCTATGCTATGGCTGCCTCTAGTCTCTGTGATGAGAATGAGCCTGTTTTGTTTGATGAAGCACAAAATTCAGAAAATTGGATGGCTGTTATGCAATATGAATATGATGCTATAATGAAGAATGGTACTTGGCCTTTATGTGACTTGCCTCATGGAAATAAGGCCATTGGCACTAAGTGGGTATACAAGCTGAAGTGTAAGCCTGATGGAACAATTGAGAAGTATAAGGTTAGGTTTGTTGCAAAGGGTTATGCACAAGAAAGAGGCATTGATTTTGATGAGACCTTTGCACCTACTTGTCGAATGACTACTATTCATAGCATCTTTGCACTTGTAGATCATCATGGTTCGAATGTACATTAGTTGGACATCAAAACTGCATTTCTGAATGGTGACTTGCATGAAGAAGTGTATGTTTTTCAGCCTGGTGGCTTTGTGCAGAAAGGGCATGAAAATCAGGTGTGCAGGTTAAGAAAGGCTTTATATGGTTTGAAACAAGCACCATGTGCTTGGTATGAAAAGATACATGCATGTCTCATTACGCATGGTTTTGAGAAAAGTCCAACTAAAAGCACCTTATATGTTAAGCGTGCTAATAATGTACTTTTGATCATTGTGGTGTATGTCGATGACATGCTGTTCACTAGTCCTCATGAGAAGCATATTGCTGATTTTAAGGCTGATTTGCATGCATCATTTGAGATGTTTGATTTGGGGCATTTGCATCATTATTTGGGTATTCTGTTTATGCACGTTGATGGTGGAATGGCTTTGTGTCAAACGAAATATATTGACACATTATTGCAACATTTTGGCCTTGAAGATTGTAAACCTATTGCCACTCCTATGGAGACAGGTTTACGATTGAGACTTCATGATGTTGGAGATGCATTTGATGTTGTTCTCTATCAGCAAGCTATTGGATGCTTGATTTACTTATGCATTACTCGGCCAAATATTCAGTTTGTTGTCTCATAAATGAGCACATTTATGCATTGCCCAGGTGTCAAGCATTGGCAGGTGGTTAAGTGCATCTTTCGCTACTTGAGTGGTACCCGACTACTTGGGTTGTTTTATCCCAAGGGGGATCCCTACCGCCATATTTGTATGTTTTTTTTAACTCTGATTGGGCTGGTTGCTATGACACTCGTGTGTCCACTAGTGGTTTTTGCTTCATGCTTGGTAGCTCATGCATATCTTGGCTAAGCAAGAAGCAACCTACTGTGGCCACTTATAGTTGCGACGCTGAGTATAGGGAAGCTTTCACAACGACTGTTGAGTGTGTGTGGCTCAGATGCCTTATGGTTGACTTGGGTGTTGGTCAGTCTTCTGCCACCACCATCTTCACTGACAATCAGAGCACATTAGCATTTGTGAGGAACCCTGTGTTCCATGCTCACACTAAGCACATTGAGGTGCATTATCATTATGTCAGGAAGAGGTTCTCTACTAGAGAGATCAACTTGGCATATGTGCCCACATAGGAGAACATTGCAGACCTTTTCACAAAGACTCTGCCTAGGGAGATGTTTGAAGCTTTTCGCAAAGCTTTGCACTTACTTTCTTTTGTGGAGTGATTTCCACATACCTTTATACTTCCTTATACATGAATGCCAACTCTTTGTTCACCTCATCACTCCTAGGGGGGATTTGTTGATATAGTTAGGTAGTGATGTGTGTGAACACACTAGGATGGCCGGGACACTTTTTTCTCTCTTTAGGAGGTTTTTCCCCCCGACTTGTTTACACGCCTATAACTCTAACGGGTTACTTATCTTTGTACATTCTAGTGGTAATACATTCAGTATTGTATGCTGTACTCCAAGCTTCTTCTTCTTCCTTGTGCTGTTCGCGTGCTTTCGCATATGTCTAACTCCAACATTCCCTTTGGCAATCATCTTTCCATTCTTCTTGTATTCTTCTATATAAGCCATCATGATTGAACCTAACTTGTGTCCTTGATCAAACATTTTTCTAATAGAAACCAAGTTCTCTGTTATGTTAAGGACATGTAGTAAATCAACAAGATGCTTTACCTTCACATAATTAAAAAAATAAAAAAAATAATAAAAAAAAAATATATATATGTGTGTATATAGATACATGTGTGAATGTATGTATGTACATATGTGTGCATGTATAAGTATGTATTCATGTATGGAGGATGAACTTTGGTCATATTTAAATGACATGTCTCTTGAGTATATACGTATGCATGCGTGAATATACATATATATATATATATATATATATATATATATATATATATATGCATGTGTGTGTGCGCGCGCGTGCGCGCACTCTGAATTTTTGTTTGAGTATTTCTGAAGTCCTACCAGAATGATGTTCTCAGGAATATATGTATGCATGCGTGATTATATGTATGTACATATTTGTGTGTAAGTATATGTATGTATGCATGGATGGATCATGGAGTACTCCACGAGCTGAAGTGAAGCCTTTTCTTGTATGGTTGTATGGATTCACAAACGTGTGAAGAAAACGGCCGGCAAAAGACCGTCGTTTGTGTCCTTTGGCCACCTACATTCTCCAAGTCGAAGCCTCCTCGGCTTGCGCTTCGATTCTCTAAGACCACGTAGATACGTACTGCCACCAGCTTGAATTATCGTTTGCTCCAGGCATCATAACAAACAGACGACTTTGGTTGCCTTCCAGACTCCCAGCGAAGGAGACAATATGAGGATTAGCGTGAAGACTCTCAGAGGAAATCAGTTCGACATAGACGTTAAATCGTCAGACAGTGTAAGAATTTCGAAGCCCTTGATCTAAGCTTAAGGTTGGCACCGTAATGCATTATTGTTCCACGCTGTTCCCTTTCTTCGTAGATTGTTGATCGATGGAGCAGCTTCATTGTAGCAGGAATCCTATACTTTGTACTATACGAGGTCTCCACCATTGTGCGTATCCAAAGTTCCGCAAAGAAAATCACACGCGTGTGCATGCATAATAATCATGTTCAATGTCCAGCGGGCGTAGCCTAGCGGCTGACGCTCTGAATCCCAAGTTCAATTCCCGACTGACACATCCATGAGATCTACAATGTGGGTGCTCTAGTGTGTGTCTTTTCAATTCATTGTACGCTCAAAAAAAAAATAAAAAAATCATGTTCATGACTAAACATATAACTAAACATAGAAATAGAAAATAAAAGGCAATGGGACAGTGCAGGAACTGGGAAAGGCGCTGTTATCGTTCTGTCTGTATACGATCCGTTTTCGCTTATAACGTTTGAATGCTTGGATTCACGCCGTCTGCAGGCACGTAATCTTTGTTGCTAGTGCTTGTGCGTTAAGGCGGATGTTCCAGTTCAAAACTTCGATTTTTCTTTTGGTTGTTCGTATGCTTGGATTTTATTATTTATAATGCCGTGCGTACGGTGAGGTGTTTTTAAATAAATTTCTATAGACCGGATTATGTATTTTCTTATTAATGTCCATGAGTATGAGTCCAGCTCAAGGGCCTTTTAGCACGAAAACCAATAGAGCCCTAATGTTGATTGGAAAGCGGCAAGACTCCGAGCTACCCTATTTTTTTCTTTTGGTTACGTGTGTCTACCATGATTACTCATTAGATGAATGGTGTTTTGGAGGTGACATACAGGTACGGGCTGTGAAGATGAAAATTGAATCAGCTCAAGGAAAGGACACTTTTCCATGTGCACAGCAGATGCTTATATTTAGGGGCAAGGTTCTAAAAGACGACACAACTTTGCAAGAGAATAGTGTGGGAGATCTTAATGTTTTGGTAGTCATGCTGACCAAGGTATACCAGGTGAATGTAAAGGTGAAAATAAAGTAATTATTCCATATGACAAATGGATGAAAATGATCCTTGATCCTAACCTTTGGATTGTATTCATAATCCATATATTCACCTTGTGATTAACTGTCATGAGTTTTTGAATCTGACCTGGCAGGCTATCATCTAATTTAGACCAAACGGGTTATTTTTGAAAAAAAAGCCTGCATGTAAAGTTTTAGGAGTATGCTTGTAGTATTCATTTACTTTGCATTTGCATTATTCAATTTTCTTATTATGTCCCTCCACTCCTTTCTCTCTTCTTTATAGACAAAAACAATGGCTTTTGGCACATCTTCTTAGGTTTTATGCCTGCATCTGGTAGGGCACCTATATCAGGACTCAGGTAGCTTTTATAATGCTTGATGGTTTGCATGGCCTTTAGGTGCTATGTAGCTGGAGGAAAATTTGAAGCTTTGTATTTTTCTAGGTTGCTTCAACAACTTTGCCACCAGCTTCAGCTCCTAGCCCTGCAATTCCAGCTTCTCCAGCGACAACAGCACTTCCCACAATGTTAGCCCATCTCATGAAATTTGTCCTGTGTCTTTTTAGTTTGCACAGTTAGGCTCCTCATCGATTGATTTTCTTTGATATGCACAGATCAATGTCTGTGATAGTTTCAGAAGAGGAATTTGCACGGTGAGAAGTCCATTATATTTTGCTGTATTCTGGTCGTGCAGTACTAACGTCCTTTTCAGAAACGAGAATGATTTTGGACAGGCAGCATCAAGTTTTCTGGCAGGAGATTCCCTGGAACATGTAGTGGAGTCGATTCTTGAAATGGGTGGTGGAAGCTGGGATAAGCAGAAAGTATTGACTGCTTTGCAAGCTACCAACAACAATCCAGACAGAGCAGTTGATTATTTATACAATGTATTATGTCTTATCATATATGAACTTGATTGGCAAGGTCAAACTCTAATTTGTTTTGTTTTGACCAGGGTTCAGCAGAATTAGCAGAAGATCCTGTTGCAACATTATGGGCGCAACCTACTGGTACCGAAGCACCCACAGACACTACTGAGCAAGACCCAGTGCCAGTATTTGGACCTTCCTCAGGTGCACATGCACAAGCAGCTCGTGGTGGCCCCAATACAGAACCCTTGCATCTGTTCCCTCAGGTCTTGCACTTTCAATGCTGACAGCTGTATGCTGAAAAATATTTCTGTTTGAATTTTTGAATCTTCAATTCCTCAGGGAATGTCAAGCCTTGGATTAACAGCACCACGTGTTGTAGATTTCTTCAAAAATCATCCTCAGGTATTCTGTTCTTGATAGCTGGTATTCTTATGTTGTTTTTCTAGCTCAGCTGATTTTACTTGGTTGTTCATCCAATAAATGTGCAGTTTTGTGGGGGCCTCACATTTTGATATGTTTCTATCAGTCCACATTAGGGAGACCGATGAATGATAAAAACCTCCATTTCAGCTACCAATTTTATGGTGAATTCCCTATATGACATGGCTTAATAGTCAGTATTAGGAATGGATGATGCAAGAGGGAGCGACTCGAGGGGGAGGGGGAGTGAGTGGTAAGGTTCAGGCAGGGTGTCAAAGATTGGTGAAGGCAGTTCTTGTGTCCAAGATAAACAACAAATCCCATAGAGTATGCCAAATTTATCGCTCATTCCTTCTGGAAGGCTTCATTGTGGCTGAGTTTGCCCATCACTTCCGGAAGTGTTAGAAACTCAGTTCGCAGAGCTTCTTGTGAGTTCATGCTCGTTGTGGGGTGCGTGTGTGAGCATGTATTCACTCTGAGTTCTATACCCACTATTGGGCATTGATGACATTAGTGGGGATGTTATAGTATTGAGTCGATATTGTGCATAATGGAGCTGACATGCTATATAGTCTTGTGGTTGACTACCATGAGCTTATAGTTGCACTTTCATTTGAGGGTGAATTTGGGGTTTGCCTGGATTCATTCTGGTATTTATGCCAGATTTATTGCAGACTCAAAAATAAAGGTTCAAATTGATAAGCCAAGCCTTTAATAGTGTTCTCTTTTTTTCTGCCTTCAAATAAAGCCTTATTGAGGAACCATTGAAATATGTCTTTATGCATGATTTGGAATCGTGGAATGATCTGGGCTCTATAATCAACAAAGGCCTTTGAATCTTTATTCATATTGCATTGGATTTGGCTCAAATTATATTGAGTCTGTGATTTTTTGTCTTTTACATTTTGGCTCTAAATGTGTGTGGCTTTTTGGAAAGGTACCATTTCCATGGAATGAGTGATATTTTACATTTTGGCTCTTAATACGTGAGGCTTTTTGAAAAGGTATCATTCCCAAGGAAGCAATGATATTTTAAAGTCTACTTCTTTTCAAGTTGGTCGTTGGTTTCATTAATGTACCATTTGTTGAGATTTCAAGCTCAAGATGTGATGATCGAGGTTGTCATGTACCATCTTTCTTTTTTGTGACATGTATAGTGGCTATGCTGATATATGTCAGGGATATTTCTAGTGAGCTTCATCGAATTTATCAAAAGTGATGGAACATTTGTTTCTTTTCAACCCACTCATTTTTGGTCATTAAGGTTTTCTTTATGTATTGCTCTTTATATATTGTACTTGTATTATTGTATCAGGTCATTCTTGTATATTCTCTTTATGTAATAGAAGAAGAAGAAAAAGGAGTTCATTTTTCTTTGCCTCAATCTTTGTGCTCCTTTCTTTGTGTGTTAGAGTCCTTTAGAGCTCTAGAGCTCTCTTTCTTATCTCCTTTTGACATTGTATCAGAGTCAATCTAGTCTAGGTGAAGAGAGCTCGTGAAGAAGACTGACAGTGAAGAGTCTATGACAAGGCATGAAGAACATTCACGTTTGAAACGATGTGAGATTGCTACAAAATTTGGTGTATAAGTAAAAGAGGTTAAATTAATTTCTTGAGCTATGCCTTTAGGGAAGCTCGTTTTGCTTAGATTTTTGATTTAGAGTCATTTCGAGCTTTGTTTGGAGTCTGCAAAATTGGATCCACAAAAAAAAAAGAGAGCTCAATTCGCAAATTCTAAATTGTGTTTTGTTAGGAATCCTCAACACTGTTCATATCCAAAATTTCAAGTGGTCTTTATATTGTTGATACATGAAAAATATGTTTTTTAAGTACATAGTGTGAACTCATATAGTGTGAAAATGTTTAAGAAGAGGTATTGCTTCAAGTTTTTTTTAAGCATTATAAATTGATGTAGACAAATGGAAAATTATGAGGGAATGAGCAAACTTGTGAGCAATAAGTTGGACAAGAACAATTTTTATGTTTGGAGATTTAGAATGACGAACTTTGTTGGACAAGAACAATTTTTATGTTTGGAGTCGTGATGGGAACTATTGGAAGCATGTCGAAGGAGAATGAAAACCCCCATAATTACCACAAAGGATTCAAAATGAAGACAAGTTAAGAGCATATGAAGAGTGGAATCAAGAAGCACGGAAAAGAATGAATTGGCTATTTGTTTCCATAAATGCCAAAACTCCAAAAGAGGCCTTGGACAATTTGCTCATATTATATGAGACCAATACAAAGGAATGAAAGTTGCAACTCAAGAATAAGCTCCATATATTGGAAAAAAAGAGAGTGCCGATATAGTGACTACACGTTAAAATTCATAAGTATATGTGAATCATGTTTCTATTGGTGTCAATGTAGATGATGATGATAAGGTTGAAGTTTGCCTTTGTGGTTTTGGAGCTTCGTATATGCAATTATCAACTTCTATTTAGTCTAGGAAAAATATCCCAAATTTTATTGATCTTGTGTCCATGTTGATAATTTAAGAAAAGAACCTTGGTGAAGATTCAAATTTTAAGGAAAAATTGGTTTTGAGAAGGTATACTACTTTGGTAGAGGAAGAGGCCGAGATAGAGGCTTTGGGAGTGGATGAGGAAACAATAACCAAAATCAAATTCAAGAATGAACCAATGCATGAAGTAGAGTATAGTTTTGAAGTAGAGCCAAAGAGGATGCAAAAACTTCCAAAGAAATGATTGAGGTAATGATAGTAAGGGATGTTTGAATTGAGGTCAACCCGATCATTTTGAACATGATTGCAAGTTGAAGAATCAAAACAACAAAACAACTTTTCATACATGAGTGCAAATGTTAGAACCTCGAGGATCCTCTCTGTTGGACAAGTCAAGACACAAGCCAAATTCACAAACAAATAGAAGGGAGGACACCTCTCAGCCATAGAGCCATTACAGGCTCACCCTCGAGCCTGAGAGTCTTCAGCACGCGACAGGCAGCCACCTCTAGAGGACTTGTGTCCCATACCACCAATCCCTCACCAGAACAGGTGACGAGGCTCTGGCATGCGAGGCCAAGAGTCAAGTCGTGGCAAATGCCAAGAATGCCAAATGAGAGGTCTCGAGTCCTAATTATAGGACTCGCTTGAAATGACTAAGTTTACATTGAGCTAGCCGGTCCCGATACCTCCTGGCAAGACGCCTCGTGGTCGGACAATAGCTTCAAATCCTCGTCCAAATGTCCTAGAAGGGTGAATACTTAACACTACCCTCCTTATTTTTTTAATTACTATCCGCAAGAATCTCCTCAGTAATAAACCGAGGAAAACGATTCTTCAACGATTTAACTGACTCCAAAGTTGCGACTCGCAACTTACTTAGGTTTGTGCTCCCACTTTATGAGATACTCAGGATAGGAAGTCCTACGAGACTTCTTCTTCCTCTATTCCAAAACAATCTTTGGCTCTAGTGGAACATATCAAACCGTTTCCTCCATGGTAGGAATCTCCTCCGGAGGCATCACTATATCATCATCAGTGTTGCATCGCAACGCGTTGCGATGCGTTCGCAACGTTCGCAACGCAACGTCGCAACGTTGCGACGTTCGCAACGCGTTGCGAACAAACACAAAAAAATTTGCCTCAAATGAGGCCGTTTCGCCGAAACGGCCTCATTGAGGCATTTTCATCTTAGCACCCGAGAGCGAATCCTGCTGCTGTCGACTGTGGAAGAGAGCAAAACAGAGCAAGAAGGTACTTTTATTACACACACATCCTCACACACCCCCCTATCTATTGCTTCTTATCCTCTCCAAGCTTTAAGCCTCTCCCATCACCATGCCTAAAGCAAAACAAGCATGTTGGGAATATGTGACAAGCCAAGGAAAGATGGGCTCCGGGGGTAGTGAGAGATGGACTTGCAAGCTTTGTGGCTATAGTGGAGCCGGTGGAGCTGATAGGATCAAGGCACACCTTGGAAGACTTAGTGGCATAGGAGTTGCACCTTGCAAAGAGCCTATTCCCGAAGCTATAAAGGTAGAGCTAATGGCATGGGTAGCTCAAAAAGCCCAAGGTAGAAGGAGTGGAGCCCAATCAAAAGCTAGATCATTTGCAAGCGGTTCACATGGTTCTTGTGATCCCCAAACTCAAGCATCTCAAGCTCATGAGTCTTCCATAGACATTGACATAGAGCATGAGCCACCAAGAAAGAGTACAAGAGTAGAGCATGATCCACAAGAGCACCCACTTGGCTCTCTTGGAGGAGCATCTATACGTGCTAGTTTGCAACAACAACGTAAACAAGAAGCCACACAAGCCATCATGAAAGCTTTTATACAATGTGGTTTGTCTTTTAATGTTGCACGGACATCGGCATGGAGAAATGCCATTGAAAAGGTTTCACTATTAGGGTTTCGTTGGCAAGGGCCTACCTATGAAGACTTGAGGACAACGGAGCTGAAAAAAACAAAGGAAGCATTAGAGAGAGAGCTTGAGCCTATGAAAGAGACATGGGCAAAGTATGGATGCACAATCATGTGTGACGGATGGACGGACATACGAAAGAGAAATGTGTACAACATTTTGGTGCATTGTTGCAAAGGGACCATGTTCCTTCGAGCCATAGATGCATCAGCTGCTCGTACTACAATCACAGGTGAGTGAACTGATTTTTGAATTTTCAATTTATATTTGATTGTGCAATGATCAATCATGCTGCATGTGCATGTATGATGTGCATGTGCATGTGCATGTGCATGTGCATGTGCATGTGCATGTGCATGTGCATGTGCATGTGCATGTGCATGTGCATGTGCATGTGCATGGTGCATGGTGCATGGTGCATGGTGCATGGTGCATGTGCATGTGCATGTGCATGTGCATGTGCATGTGCATGTGCATGTGCATGTGCATGTGCATGTGCATGTGCATGTGCATGTGCATGTGCATGTGCATGTGCATGTGCATGTGCATGTGCATGTGCATGTGCATGTGCATGTGCATGTGCATGTGCATGTGCATTGTGTATGTGCATGTGCATTGTGCATGTGGCATGTGCATTGTGCATGTGGCATGTGCATTGTGCATGTGGCATGTGCATTGTGCATGTGGCATGTGCATGTGCATGCAGCATGACACATGTGCATGCAGCATGACACATGTGCATGCAGCATGACACATGTGCATGCAGCATGACACATGTGCATGCAGCATGACACATGTGCATGCAGCATGACACATGTGCATGCAGCATGACACATGTGCATGCAGCATGACACATGTGCATGCAGCATGACACATGTGCATGCAGCATGACACATGTGCATGCAGCATGACACATGTGCATGCAGCATGACACATGTGCATGCAGCATGACACATGTGCATGCAGCATGACACATGTGCATGCAGCATGACACATGTGCATGCAGCATGACACATGTGCATGCAGCATGACACATGTGCATGCAGCATGACACATGTGCATGCAGCATGACACATGTGCATGCAGCATGACACATGTGCATGCAGCATGACACATGTGCATGCAGCATGTGCATGTGGCATGTGCATGTGGCATGTGCATGCAGCATGTGCAATGCATGTGGCATGTGCATGTGGCATGTGCATGCAGCATGTGCAATGCATGTGGCATGTGCATGCAGCATGTGCAATGCATGTGGCACGTGCATGTGCATGTGCATGTGCAATGCATGTGGCATGTGCATGTGGCATGTGGCATGTGCATGTGGCATGTGGCATGTGCATTGTGCATGTGCAATGTGCATGTGCATGTGCATGTGCATGTGCATGTGGCATGTGCATGCAGCATGTGCAATGCATGTGGCATGTGCATGTGGCATGTGCATGCAGCATGTGCAATGCATGTGGCATGTGCATGCAGCATGTGCAATGCATGTGGCATGTGCATGTGCATGTGCATGTGCAATGCATGTGGCATGTGCATGTGGCATGTGGCATGTGCATGTGGCATGTGGCATGTGCATTGTGCATGTGCAATGTGCATGTGCATGTGCATGTGCATGTGCATGTGGCATGTGCATGCAGCATGTGCAATGCATGTGGCATGTGCATGTGGCATGTGCATGCAGCATGTGCAATGCATGTGGCATGTGCATGCAGCATGTGCAATGCATGTGGCATGTGCATGTGCATGTGCATGTGCAATGCATGTGGCATGTGCATGTGGCATGTGGCATGTGCATGTGGCATGTGGCATGTGCATTGTGCATGTGCATGTGCAATGTGCATGTGCATGTGCATGTGCATGTGCATGTGCATGTGCATGTGCATGTGCATGTGCATGTGCATGTGCATGTGCATGTGCATGTGCATGTGCATGTGCATGTGCATGTGCATGTGCATGTGCATGTGCATGTGCATGTGCATGTGCATGTGCATGTGCATGTGCATGTGCATGTGGCATGTGCATGTGCATGTGCATGTGCATGTGCATGTGGCATGTGCATGTGGCATGTGGCATGTGCATGTGCATGACACATGTCAAGATAAATTATAATTTATCAATTGATTAATGATTCATTGTGTTATATGTAAACAGGTGGATTCATTTATGATCATATCCGTCAAGCTATCATGGACATTGGTGTAGAAAAGGTAGTCCAAGTGGTTACAGATAATGGAAGCAATTGTGTGGCTATGGGCAAGCTTCTAGAAGAAGAATTCCCTTCTATTGTGTGGACACCGTGTGCTGCCCATTGCATTGATTTGCTGATAGAGGATGTGGGGAAGATACCATGGATTTACACCATTTTTACCACTTGCATAAAAGTGGTCTCTTTGTTCACAAAGAGACCAAAATTGCTTGCTATATTTCGGTCTTACAGTGATATTGATTTGGTGAAGCCCGCGAAGACCAGATTTGCATACATGTGCATAGTCATGGAAAGATTATTAAGAGTGAGGCAAGCACTGATGCAGACAGTTGTATCACTTGATTGGTCAGCTTGGGATGGACATACTAGTCCAAAGGCAGAGCTTGTACGACGCACATGTTTGGATGACAGCTTTTGGAGGGATGTGGAGGGATTAGTGCGGGCCTTACAGCCCTTATATTCACTCATACGCATAGCAGATAGAGAGGGCTGCACACTTGGACTTGTTTATGAGTTCATGGATCGTGTCGGAGAGTCTATACAGAGATGTCCTTATTTGACATTGGAGAGGTAAGTTGAAACTTGGGTAACCATATTTTATTTTTTGTATGAGCATTCATGTTCAACTTTCAAGTCTTGACTCTTCAACATTCTTAAATCTTATTGTTTTCTAACTTCATTTGTTTTTTATCCATAGGATAGAGGAAATAAAAGGAATATGGAGGAAGAGGTGGGATTGGTTCCATCGCCCTATACATGGGATGGCCAATCTACTACATCCTTTATGGAGATCTGCATCACAGTCATTGGATATGGAGCTTGTGACTGCTTGGAATGACTATGTAGATCGATTGTATGGACCTTCTGATGTGGAGCTACGTGGGAAGTTGGAGCTTCAGCTCACCCAGTTTCAGAATAATGAAGGACTTTTTGGTAGAGACACGGCATGCTTGAGAAGCATGCAGTTGATGCCTGTGACATGGTGGGAGAGATACGGTGTTGGTACACCTGAGCTAGTAAGTGACAAGTCATTCTAATTTCCTTTTGAGTATTTAACTAATAAGTTATAACTTTGAAGTTTGTCTCATGAGTCATTCCTCTTCTTAATGAACTCTTTCTTTTTTATCTTGCAGAGAAAGTTAGCCATCCGCATACTTTCACAGGACTGTAGTGCAAGTCCATGTGAAAGGAATTGGAGTACATGGGCCCTCTTCCATACAAAGAAGAGGAATAGACTATCTACATTGCAGTTGGAGCGGCTTGTCTATTGCCACTGCAACTTGCGTTTATTGGAGCGTGGTGGCCACTCAGCAGAGGTGCGGCAGGTGAACGTTGATGAGCTTGATATAGAGAGGGTCCATGATATACCTAGCATTCCGGCAGAGGACCTTGATCTATATGACATGCTCTATCAGGAGTTGACAGTGCCACAGCATGATACGAGGGCATCTCGGACTCGTTCTAGTCATAGAGCACACAGTGTACCAGGTCCATCTACTAGTAGGATGGAGGCATCTATTAGTCGAGCACCACATGATGATGATGATGATGATGATAGTGATGATGATGATAGTGACTCAGAGCATTTTGAGGATTGATGACTGCTCATGTGACATGTGTCACATGTCATATGTATTATGATATTATGACTTATGATTTACTTGATATTGATTGATCATTGTATTATTGACATTGGAGTTTATTGTTTGACTACTTAGTGATATCATGTATGATGTGACATGTGTCATGGATGATGGTTACTGGAGTTTGGTATGATCATTGATGTATATGTATTATGGACATTGATGATTGGATTCTGATATATCATATCACATATGAGTTATGAGTCATGATAGTCACCAGTGTCATAATTTTGAGATGAGGTTGACTTTTTCACATGTTTTTGTCATAAATTATAATTCTTTGAAGTTTGTTTTAAATTTCAATGTTACTTGTAAGTTGTATATAATAGTATTTGTCTGGACTCTCATCATTTATGTCCATTGTCATATGAGTTGCTTGAATGTGCATTGTGAATTTGAATTTTAGAATGAGTCATTGATGATTGAGTCATGATAATGATTAGTTGTAAATTCTGACATCATATATGTGCAATGTGCATTGTGCATCTTCCATCACTTCATTGAACAGGTGTCAAGGATTCGAGAATTTGGAATGAATCATAAATATTAAATATTCAATACATATTACATAAATTAACATAATACATACTATATAATACATATTATATATGGATATACTATAATATACATTTAGGTTACTATATTTGCAAAAAAAAATGAAAAAAAAAAAAGAAATGGTTCGCAACGTTTTCGCAACGTCCAGGTCCAAACGTTGCGATGTTGCTAACGCGTTAGCAACACGTTGCCTTGGACGTTGCGAAAACGTTGCTAACAACCTTGATCATCATGCCCAAATCTCTCTTCCAAGCAGCTAACGTGGAACACAGGATGAAAAGTGATTCCTCGAGGCAGTTCTAACTCATAGGACACACCAGTTCCCTCTCTTGTGAACTGGAACTATAGCCACATCACTAGCATCCGTTTCCACATGAATGGTCTAGTTGGATCTACTATCCGCAACATCGGGGAAGTAGTAACTAGCTCTTTCAGTGTCTGAAAACATTGATCAAGCTCAAGGGTCCACTGAATCGATGGGCTAACGCTATGCCTACTGTAATCAATACCCTTCAACAGATGAACTTGTGAAGAAAGCCAGTGAATCCGAAAAAGGTCTTCATCTTGCGGAAGCTCTAGAGTCCACTGAATCGATGGGCTAATGCTATGCCTACTGCAACCAATGCCCTTCAGCATATGAACTTGCAAAAAACACCAGTGGATCCCAAAAAGGCCTTCACTTGGAAGATAATCGTGAGAATAGTCCAATCCATCACAACCCTAATTTTATCATGGTCGATGCAAATGCCATCTATTGTGATGATATGAATAAGATAAAGTAGCTCAGTGTGAAAGAATTCACACGTACTTTGTTTCGCACATAATCGCTCTCGTCTCAAAATACGTACAAGTTGTAAATGTTGTCTATGTGCCTCTCAATGTCTTTCTATATACAAAGATATCGTCGAGGAACACCAGTACCCACTTTCCCAGATTATGAACGAAACAGATTGTCCATCGTTTGTTGGAAGGTGGAAGGTGCATTAGTCAAGCCAAATGGCAAGACCAAAAACTGGTAATGTCCATATCGTGTCTGAAACACGGCCTTTGGGACATCATTAGAATGTATCTGTATCTTGTGATAGTAGACCTAAGATTGATTTGGGTCAAATAACGTGCACGAGAGAGTCTGTCTATAAAAGGTCATCCATCCTAGACAAAGGATACCTATTACATTAGAGTGATATCGGAGGGAGTATAACCCTCAATCACATGAAATCTACCATCTAGAACAAATGAAATTCTATGCGAAACATAATCCGCAGATAGATAGTTGGTTTGTCTTGTGGAAGAACCAAGGCATGCCTAAAATAACATCCACATGCTCAAGGCTCATGGTTTGGAAGTCAATGGCTTCACGATAATGCTGGAAACGAAGGTCCCCCTATTTTATGACCTCGGCCCATCTCTCGCTCACCCAACCCTCTACATAACAGACCACATATGGATGATGATTGATCTACGGAGATTGTCTCGAGTCGAAGTACATGCACCATACAAGAAGAGATGAAATTATGCATAGGCTCGTTGTCGAATAACCACATTCTTTCCATTGATCTCTCCTTGGACGTAGAGTAGATCATAGGGACCAAACATAATGCTTTCAGTGCGGCACCCTGGACATCTATGTGCAAAAACATGAAATATCGAAGAAACAAGAAAATATGTACTTGGATTGACGACATTCACCACAGTGATTGTCGTCTGGATATCAAAGGAAGATGTCTTCTTCCTCTTTCACACTATAGAAACTGGATCCCACGAACGTGGCTTGTCTAGTGGCACTCATAACAACGTCCCTTACTCTTGTCCTAAAGTCCATGAAAGGGTAAGCTTCTTCTTCCTTTGTAAGTAGAAAACTACCGATGCTCTAAGAGGTTCAATCTAGGTAGAATAGGTCCATTATACATATTGTAATAGGTCCCATCTAGGTATAATATATCCATTATACATCTTGCTAATCAAAAGGGGTAAGTTGCTAAAGGTAAAGTTGGCTCTTCCTTTATAATTAAAATCTGCCAATGTTGTGTTGTCAAATAAGGAAGATAACAATGAGATGAATCAAAAGAGTAGAAACAATTTTGCAATACTAGTCAATATAAGGTGAACGATCCTGCCATAAAGAGTTATCCCAAATTGTATGTTAAAGAGGAAATGAAGAAAGAGGCTAGAGTGGCTATTGTAGATGTCCTTGTTTCAAAGTTTACGTACATTAATCTTGTACAAAATGAAGAGTGGAGTTTTACTACCAAGTGTAGTTATGAACCATCCTTTCATGGTCATTTGATGTTTTATGACAAACTCCAGCACAAGGTTGTTAGCAACGTTTTCGCAACGTCCAAGGCAACGTGTTGCTAACGCGTTAGCAACATCGCAACGTTTGGACCTGGACGTTGCGAAAACGTTGCGAACCATTTCTTTTTTTTTTTTCATTTTTTTTTGCAAATATAGTAACCTAAATGTATATTATAGTATATCCATATATAATATGTATTATATAGTATGTATTATGTTAATTTATGTAATATGTATTGAATATTTAATATTTATGATTCATTCCAAATTCTCGAATCCTTGACACCTGTTCAATGAAGTGATGGAAGATGCACAATGCACATTGCACATGTATGATGTCAGAATTTACAACTAATCATTATCATGACTCAATCATCAATGACTCATTCTAAAATTCAAATTCACAATGCACATTCAAGCAACTCATATGACAATGGACATAAATGATGAGAGTCCAGACAAATACTATTATATACAACTTACAAGTAACATTGAAATTTAAAACAAACTTCAAAGAATTATAATTTATGACAAAAACATGTGAAAAAGTCAACCTCATCTCAAAATTATGACACTGGTGACTATCATGACTCATAACTCATATGTGATATGATATATCAGAATCCAATCATCAATGTCCATAATACATATACATCAATGATCATACCAAACTCCAGTAACCATCATCCATGACACATGTCACATCATACATGATATCACTAAGTAGTCAAACAATAAACTGCAATGTCAATAATACAATGATCAATCAATATCAAGTAAATCATAAGTCATAATATCATAATACATATGACATGTGACACATGTCACATGAGCAGTCATCAATCCTCAAAATGCTCTGAGTCACTATCATCATCATCACTATCATCATCATCATCATCATCATGTGGTGCTCGACTAATAGATGCCTCCATCCTACTAGTAGATGGACCTGGTACACTGTGTGCTCTATGACTAGAACGAGTCCGAGATGCCCTCGTATCATGCTGTGGCACTGTCAACTCCTGATAGAGCATGTCATATAGATCAAGGTCCTCTGCCGGAATGCTAGGTATATCATGGACCCTCTCTATATCAAGCTCATCAACGTTCACCTGCCGCACCTCTGCTGAGTGGCCACCACGCTCCAATAAACGCAAGTTGCAGTGGCAATAGACAAGCCGCTCCAACTGCAATGTAGATAGTCTATTCCTCTTCTTTGTATGGAAGAGGGCCCATGTACTCCAATTCCTTTCACATGGACTTGCACTACAGTCCTGTGAAAGTATGCGGATGGCTAACTTTCTCTGCAAGATAAAAAAGAAAGAGTTCATTAAGAAGAGGAATGACTCATGAGACAAACTTCAAAGTTATAACTTATTAGTTAAATACTCAAAAGGAAATTAGAATGACTTGTCACTTACTAGCTCAGGTGTACCAACACCGTATCTCTCCCACCATGTCACAGGCATCAACTGCATGCTTCTCAAGCATGCCGTGTCTCTACCAAAAAGTCCTTCATTATTATGAAACTGGGTGAGCTGAAGCTCCAACTTCCCACGTAGCTCCACATCATAAGGTCCATACAATCGATCTACATAGTCATTCCAAGCAGTCACAAGCTCCATATCCAATGACTGTGATGCAGATCTCCATAAAGGATGTAGTAGATTGGCCATCCCATGTATAGGGCGATGGAACCAATCCCACCTCTTCCTCCATATTCCTTTTATTTCCTCTATCCTATGGATAAAAAACAAATGAAGTTAGAAAACAATAAGATTTAAGAATGTTGAAGAGTCAAGACTTGAAAGTTGAACATGAATGCTCATACAAAAAATAAAATATGGTTACCCAAGTTTCAACTTACCTCTCCAATGTCAAATAAGGACATCTCTGTATAGACTCTCCGACACGATCCATGAACTCATAAACAAGTCCAAGTGTGCAGCCCTCTCTATCTGCTATGCGTATGAGTGAATATAAGGGCTGTAAGGCCCGCACTAATCCCTCCACATCCCTCCAAAAGCTGTCATCCAAACATGTGCGTCGTACAAGCTCTGCCTTTGGACTAGTATGTCCATCCCAAGCTCACCAATCAGGTGATACAACTGTCTGCATCAGTGCTTGCCTCACTCTTAATAATCTTTCCATGACTATGCACATGTATGCAAATCTGGTCTTCGCGGGCTTCACCAAATCAATATCACTGTAAGACCGAAATATAGCAAGCAATTTTGGTCTCTTTGTGAACAAAGAGACCACTTTTATGCAAGTGGTAAAAATGGTGTAAATCCATGGTATCTTCCCCACATCCTCTATCAGCAAATCAATGCAATGGGCAGCACACGGTGTCCACACAATAGAAGGGAATTCTTCTTCTAGAAGCTTGCCCATAGCCACACAATTGCTTCCATTATCTGTAACCACTTGGACTACCTTTTCTACACCAATGTCCATGATAGCTTGACGGATATGATCATAAATGAATCCACCTGTTTACATATAACACAATGAATCATTAATCAATTGATAAATTATAATTTATCTTGACATGTGTCATGCACATGCACATGCCACATGCCACATGCACATGCACATGCCACATGCACATGCACATTGCACATGCACATGCACATGCACATGCACATGCACATGCACATGCACATGCACATGCACATGCACATGCACATGCCACATGCACATTGCACATGCACATGCCACATGCCACATGCCACATGCCACATGCACATGCCACATGCACAATGCACATGCCACATGCATTGCACATGCACATGCACATGCCACGGCCCACATGCCACATGCACATGCCACATGCACATGCTGCATGCACATGTGTCATGCTGCATGCACATGTGTCATGCTGCATGCACATGTGTCATGCTGCATGCACATGTGTCATGCTGCATGCACATGCCACATGCACATGCACATGCACATGCACAATGCACATGCACATGCACAATGCACATGCACATGCACATGCACAATGCACATGCACATGCACATGCACAATGCACATGCACATGCACATGCAGCATGATTGATCATTGCACAATCAAATATAAATTGAAAATTCAAAAATCAGTTCACTCACCTGTGATTGTAGTACCAGCAGCTGATGCATCTATGGCTCGAAGGAACATGGTCCCTTTGCAACAATGCACCAAAATGTTGTACACATTTCTCTTTCGTATGTCCGTCCATCCGTCACACATGATTGTGCATCCATACTTTGCCCATGTCTCTTTCATAGGCTCAAGCTCTCTCTCTAATGCTTCCTTTGTTTTTTTCAGCTCCGTTGTCCTCAAGTCTTCATAGGTAGGCCCTTGCCAACGAAACCCTAATAGTGAAACCTTCTCAATGGCATTTCTCCATGCCGATGTCCGTGCAACATTAAAAGACAAACCACATTGTATAAAAGCTTTCATGATGGCTTGTGTGGCTTCTTGTTTACGTTGTTGTTGCAAGCTAGCACGTATAGATGCTCCTCCAAGAGAGCCAAGTGGGTGCTCTTGTGGATCATGCTCTACTCTTGTACTCTTTCTTGGTGGCTCATGCTCTATGTCAATGTCTATGGAAGACTCATGAGCTTGAGATGCTTGAGTTTGGGGATCACAAGAACCATGTGAACCGCTTGCAAATGATCTAGCTTTTGATTGGGCTCCACTCCTTCTACCTTGGGCTTTTTGAGCTACCCATGCCATTAGCTCTACCTTTATAGCTTCGGGAATAGGCTCTTTGCAAGGTGCAACTCCTATGCCACTAAGTCTTCCAAGGTGTGCCTTGATCCTATCAGCTCCACCGGCTCCACTATAGCCACAAAGCTTGCAAGTCCATCTCTCACTACCCCCGGAGCCCATCTTTCCTTGGCTTGTCACATATTCCCAACATGCTTGTTTTGCTTTAGGCATGGTGATGGGAGAGGCTTAAAGCTTGGAGAGGATAAGAAGCAATAGATAGGGGGGTGTGTGAGGATGTGTGTGTAATAAAAGTACCTTCTTGCTCTGTTTTGCTCTCTTCCACAGTCGACAGCAGCAGGATTCGCTCTCGGGTGCTAAGATGAAAATGCCTCAATGAGGCCGTTTCGGCGAAACGGCCTCATTTGAGGCAAATTTTTTTGTGTTTGTTCGCAACGCGTTGCGAACGTCGCAACGTTGCGACGTTGCGTTGCGAACGTTGCGTGCGATGCAACACTGCTCCAGCATTTTGTATTTGATAATGGTGCAACCAAATACATTATCTCACAATGTAGTTTCTTCACTTCTTGAGCTTGCACCTTTTAAGAATGTTTTCTAAATTGCAAAAAACTCTTCTTATCACATTACAAAAGTTGGAAAGATTATCCTTGCCATTGCTAATGGTGGTATGATGCATGCTTTATTTATGCTAAGGATCCAAAAGAATTTGTCACTAATTTAAACATTCTTGATTATGGCTAAAAGTTTTTCAGCATGTAAAGTGGATAGCCTCTATTTTGACACAGAGACTATGTCTTCTCAAAATTATGCATTTTTGGTGGAGTGGGATATAGGAAAAACATGTCCCTCATGGAAATGGAAAAATGTATGATTGAAAATTAGGCTTTACTTCATAGTTTTTGGATTTCGGCTATTATGTGTGCTGCATATGTACATGATAGGTGTCCTACTAAAGCATTGTTGTCTTTTATTATTTATGAGGCCTGAAATGATCAAAGGCCATCTCTTGATCGTTTGTTGTTTTAACTTTTTGTCACCTAAGATATGCATTAATGCTTGAGAAACAACGTAGAAAATTGGATGATATGGATGTGGAATGTATTTTTGATTGGAATATTTTTCAAAGCAAAGGCCATTCTTGTGTCATCCATATCCTATATGTATTTTGGTAAGTTGAGATGTACTTCAGCCTCTATTGTCATGTATTAAGGAATCAGCTCAAAGGATCTTTATGACATTGTTGCCTCTTTTCAGTGGTGGGACATAGCTTTTGAATGAGGATATAGATCATTCCATTTTTGGTGTAGATGCACATAGCACACATATCGATGATAGAGAAGACAATGAAGAGGCATTTATACAAAAATGGTTGATGCAAACTTTGATAGACAACAAAAATATATTTTTTTGCATCATATTGTTATGCAATAGCTATTTCTAGTTTCTGTGATAAAGATGAGTTTGACCCTTTGACGAAACATGAAATTCGAGAAATTGGATGGTTGTCAGGATTTGATGCTACTATAAAGAGTGGTACTTGGTCATTATGTGTTTTGTTTTTTGGCAAGAAACTAATAGCACGAATGGATCTATAAGCTGAAATGTAAGCATGAGATGACAATTGATCACGATAATGCTAGATTTTAGCAAAAGGTTATGCCTAGAGAAGGGCGACGAGTTTGATGAGATCTTTGCTTCTACATGCCATATGAGGTCACATTTGTTAAAGTCTACAATTGGATATCGAAATTGCATTTCTGAATGTGGATTTTTATGAGGAATGAATTGTCTTTCATAAGGTCTTCAAGTTAAAGAAGGCATTGTATGGTTTGAAACAAGCACTCCATACTTGGTATGGAGAGATACATGTGTACTTATTAGCATATGGATTCAAAAGAGTCCAATCGAAAGCATCATTTGAAATGTGTAGATGATGTAGTTCTATCTTTCATAGCTTATATTAACACCATGTTGTGCATGGTCCTAATGTGACTCATATTGTTATGTTTAAGGTTGATTTATATGCCTCTTCTAAAATTTCAGATTTGGGGCTTCCACATCAGTATTTGGGCAATTGATAAGTTGATGGAAGATTCACTTTTGTGTGAAACAAAATATATAAACACCTTATTGTAACACTCCAATTTGTGGAGATATATTCTTTGTATTTCCAATGAGGAGAAAAGGCCATTGCTCATAAAAAAGTAGATGCAATAAGAAGAGTAGTTGAACATGGGAGTTTGACTATGGTTGAGTGTGTAGAATATTGCACTTGAAAGAAAGTTTTACCATGTCTGCAAGGTTTGTGACTTGTGCAAAAAAGAGCTGTTAGGAAGTTTCAATGCTTGAACATTGGATGCTCTTAAGGAGATTTCTTCAATAGTATCAAAGAAAAGAGGAAATCCTTGCTTTTCAAGGTACAGTTAGCATAAGTTCGTGGATGTATGACACATATCAGATCTGCCGAAGGTAAATTGCATAACACTTAAGATTTTGAATATCTCTTTAGTTCTCCTTCTCACAAACTTACGGTGTGGATTAAATTGCTCCACTGGAAAATACTTCAAAGTGTATTGAAGTGGAAGTCTTGAGCTATGTATTGAAGTCCAAAGATGAAGCCAAAATATAAAACTATTTTTCATCCCAGGACTCGTGAGAGAAAAAGTGTCTTCTAACTTGATGAAGTCGGATTGAACACTGAAGAAATCAAACTTTCTTTCAATATCTTCTAGCTTTTGATCACACTTACTAAAGGATATTTTTCTAGCATCTTCTCAAGAAGATATCACTGTAGCTTGCACATAGGAGAAATTTGATAATGAATTGTGGAAATATTTTTCTAGCATCTTCTCAAGAAGATATCACTGTAGCTTGCACATAGGAGAAACTTGATAATGAATAGTGGAAATCTTCAACTTTTTCCTCTATCTTCAAATATACTTGTCTTTTCCATAAAAAAACTCAAGCAAATATCATCAATAAATATGTCTCAAAGTAAAGATACATTTCTTCCTTTCATCCTTTTGAAGACCTTTGGTTAGAAATCTTACAGTTTCTGCAAGTGGTGAGTAGAGATAAAGAACAAGTGCAAGTGAACCATGTTCCATAAATTGGGTACTAAAAGATGATTAAGAACTCTCTACAGTAAGATGAGTTGTAAGATCTGCATGTTCTTATGAGCAATATAAGATAAATCATACTCAAGATTTCTACAGTCAGATCCAGAAGCACTAGATAAGGATTCTTCTTGTACACTCATAGATGTTGTGCATGTTTATCGAATATAACGTGTTGGGGATAAAGGCCCCAAGAATTCTCCTTTTGTATATTTTGACCCTTTAAGGTGATAGCTCTCTCCCGGAGCTTTCCAGACATATTTTGGTTATGTTTGTTGGACCCCAATCGGGAAGTTATAGACATTCACATTATTTTTATGATTTTTGGTCATTGGCCATGTGCAAATATGCCCAAATGACCTAAAAGCCACTTTTCAATAAGACTTGGTCCCGAAACTTGGGTAACTTGATTGGGACTTCAACTTAAACTTCTCCATCTTCTCTTCACATTTTTGCACATGTTTCCCTCTCCATTTTTTCTCTCCTCGCGTAGCAACCCACTCTCTTGGTGTTTGGAGCAACCGAGCACACAACCACGTAGCTCTCCTTGGCCTCTTTCAATTGATATTGAGCTGTTCCATCACGATAAAGTTGCTCCAAATGCTTTTCTACTTCAGTTTATGCGAAGCTGAAGGCATTTTCTTGCATTTGGGAGAATTTTATAGTGAGAAACCTTCATTTTTCGCAATAAAAGTGTTGTTTTTGGAGGATTACTTGCACCCAAAGAAAAGCTGAAGCAAATTTTGAGTTTTTCAAAGCATTTTATCGCGGAGAACCTCTTCTATTGTGCTTCTTGTACTCCCACGTGTCATTTTCAGTAACCGTACAACTCGTTTTTCATTTCTAGATCCTTTTGTTGCAAAAATTCTCTCTCATTTCAAGTGAGAGTACATGTATAAGGATTGTGGATTGTGGAAGTACATACTTGAAACTTATTACAACATGTCATTTCTCTGATTATACATGTATAAGGATTGTGGAAGTACATACTTGTTGGAAAATTTTTACAGCATGTCATTTCTTTGATTTTAAAGGTCATATTGTTTCAAAAATTGGGGCTTTTATGAAAGCAAGCACCCATTGGCTTTGTTTTGCATCTGTGTATGTTTTTCGTGGTTGAAAAACAACAAGTTTGTTGTTTTTGATGCAATTACAATATGTTGGAATTTTTTGAATTTTTTTCGTAAAAATAATAAGAAATTGCTTTTTCTAAGTTTTGAACAAGTTTAGGGCTTAATTTCTCAACCATGCCCTCATCAAGTGATTGAGCATAGGACTACATATGAATTTTATCTTTTTGGTGTAATTTTGTAGCTCTCAGTATGCAAACATGGCTTCTACCTCCTCTGGTGTCAAAAACTTGTTTGAAATCAAGAGATTTGAGGGTAGTGGCTTTGATTTCTGGAAAGAAAGAATGCTTGGCATCCTCTTTCTCAATGATTGTGAAGGGGCTCTCGAGGAAGTCAAATTTGAAGATATGACAAATGCAACATGGACGAACCTAAACAAAAAGGCAATCATTTATACTAAGATGGTTGTATAAGATGAAATTTTAGTGGATCTGAAGGGCCTTACACGTGCTTTTGAGGTATGGGAGAAGCTGAAGGCCACTTATGAAAATACCATGCTTGTAAATCAAGTGAATCTTATGCATAAGCTAGTGGGTATGGAGCTTGATGAGTTGAAAAATGAAGCTGAGCATGCACTTATCTAATTTTACTGGATCTGAAGGGCCTTACAAGTGCTTTCGAGGTATGGGAGAAGCTGAAGGCTACGTTTGAAAATACCATGCCTGTAAATCAAGTGAATCTTATGCATAAGCTAGCGGGTATGGAGCTTGATGAGTTGAAAAGTGGAGCTGAG
The DNA here is from genome assembly GCA_020310875.1 of Ceratopteris richardii. Lineage (NCBI taxonomy): Eukaryota > Viridiplantae > Streptophyta > Polypodiopsida > Polypodiales > Pteridaceae > Ceratopteris > Ceratopteris richardii. The sequence continues at coordinate 120,778,298 of CM035443.1, forward strand.
CATGCACTTATATGCAGTCACAAGTACTCTCTCACAATTGCAGGGACTACTTGCATTTGATGATAAGCTTAAGGCCATCTTCTTGTTGATGACCTAATTTGATCGCGGGGAACATTGGTTGTTTCACTTTCAAATAATCCCAATCTTACCTTTTATGGTTTAAGGGATTCTATTTTGAATGAGAGTATGAGGAGGAAAGCCGGTGGAGAGGGTAGTGGTTCAGCCAATGTGGCTAGCAGAAGAACAAAAAAGAAAGGTGGAAATGCAAGAGGATTGGGAGGAAAAGCAAAGATGAGGTTGAAGTGACCAGTTACCAATGTGGTAGGAAAGGTCATGAGAAGCTTGATTGTAGATACTACAAAGCTGAACTAGAAAGAAAGAAGAACACATATGACAAGAAGAAAAAGGACAACACGAATGAAAGCACATGACAACTCAAAGGACAAGGACAAAGAGAAAGCCAATGTGGCTTCTAGTGTCGTCATTGAGGAGCTATTAGATGCAAAAAATATTCTTTGTGCTACTATGGAAGCACAACATGCTAAAATTAATGATTCTTCTGTGAATATTCATGCACAGGATATGCAGATCACCAAGAGGGACCTGATTGATGCCTTGCTTACTCTGAACAACGCTTTGTCACAAACACGGATTGTGGATTCAAGTGCATTGTTCCATGTTACTCCTATAAAAGAGTGTTTTACTACGTTTCATGTAGGCAGCCATGGACATATATCATGGAAATAATCATGCTTGTTCTATTGAACGTATTGGAATTTGACATAGTGCATCCCACTCTAGATGGCACTAATGAGCTGGTCTTGCATGATGTAAGGTATGTACCAAGCATCAAGAAAAGCCTATTGTTTGTTGGGCAAATGGATATTCATGGATGTAGTATCCTCTTTGAGAAGGGGTCATGGAAGCTTATCAAAGGCTCATAGGCTGATTGTTAAAGGTACAAAGAAAGGGGCTTGCTAGTATAGCCTTGCTGGGCAAGTTTATTGTTTCAGCTGAAAATGAAATTATGGCATAAAAGGCTTGGCCACATGAGCCGAAAAGGTCTTGATAAACTATGCAATTTGGACTTGTTTGATGCCAAAGGCTCAAAACTTGATTTTTGTAATGAATGCCAATATGGTAAGTAAGTAGATTCTAAAGATGAAGCCTTTGCTCCATTTAAGAAATTTCATGCATTTGTGACCACCCAAATGCTTATGTAGAGATAATGGGGGTGAGTTTACAAATGCTGAATTCAATAGATTTTGTGAAAATCTTGGTATTAAGAGGGAGCTGACAGTCCCATACAACCCCTCTTCTAATGGTGTGGCTGAAAGGTATAAGAGGACTTCATGTGAGAGGGTGAGATGCATGCTGTCCACATCTAATTTCTCTCATGGATTTTGGGGAGAGGCTTTGAAAACAAAAGTTCATGTTCGCAATCGATCCCCTCATGTGTCCTTAAAAGGTGGCATTCCGGAAGAGGTTTGGTCTAGTAAACCAGCTTTATATGACCACCTATGCATCTTCGGTTGTGATGCTTTTGTGCATATACGGCTTGAGTCAAGAAGCAAGTTAGATGCAAACTCCATGAAAGGAATCCTCATGGGTTATGGAGATGAAGGTGAAATGGGCTACAAAATATGGCTACCTCAACTCAAGAAGGTAATACGCAGCCGGGATGTTGTATTTAATGAGGCAAGGCTGCTCAAAAACAATTGTGCCTCTAAAGATGACCATAAAAGAGTCAAATTTCAGCATGTACAGCCACGTGTTAAATCTGATATGAACCCTCGGTCCCACACACACTTGTATATGATCCAACATGGATCTATGTCTAAGAGGGAGATGATGCATTTTACAAACTATGTAGGGTTCACACAAATGTGATGGAAGTATTTCAATATCTGGCAAAGTTCTAACCATATTTTGACATTCTTCAAGGCAACAAGGTCATTGAAATATAGATATCCATACCTTGCATGCCATAGATTTGAAATTTTTGAATGTGGTGTGATATGAAATTGCTAAGACTTTTGAAGATTTTCTGTTTATTTTTATGTTGATCTATAATAACAGTCCTCTTTATGATTCTAGAAGTAGTACTATGTTCTTCTTCCTTGTACTGGACTATGTTCTTTTTGCTTGTAAAAGTGACATCTAAATTCTAATCATGTTTTTGAAATGCTGAAATAAATAGGAGATTTTTTGTAATGTATGGCATATGTTATACAATTTTAAGAGTGTATGAACCACTATCGGCATTTGTGATTGATATTGAACCAGGACCTAGTAGCTTATTCAATTGATTATTGGCACAATTGATCGATTTATGGAAGGAGATTAAAGATACTATTGAAAATAAATCTTTATTAGATGTATGCTTAGAAGTGATATCATGAAGATATGATTTAGTAGATGGAGAAGTCTACAACACTATCTCATCTTGTTCTTCTTTCTTTCTTTTTTTTGTGAGTGTTACAAAGACAAAATCTTCAGCATCATGGTTTTCATTTTCATTATCATCTTATACAATATTGCATACATCTTTCTTTTCTTTTCCAATCATCTTTATGCATTGTACAGTTTAATGGCTTGGTTTCTTGCAACATAACATGAACTAATTTCTTTAGATGAATTTTCAGACTTTGACTTATTGGATAAATAGGAGTTTGACTTAGAAATAGAGTTGGAATCTGATTTTTGCTTGTTTACTCGTTTTTCATTTTGGCTTTGATAAGATTGCAATGTCAACATTTGGCTTGAGAGCTAAGTTCTTCCTTGTGTATTTCTTGTGTAACGAAAGCCCTCAATCACATACAAATGTGTTTTTTTACAAAGTTAGATTATAGTAGTTGCTAAAGTATCGTTTGCATCCCATCTTCTTTGTTTTGCTTGAGGTTGAGCTTTGGGTTGTGGAGTAGTTGGATCCTTTGAAGTAGAAGTAGAGGCTTCTTCTAAATCTCTACTTGTGCAAATGTCCTAGTGAAGGTTAGCACATGAAACTCTCTAGCATGAGGAACTCCTCACATTATGGCATATGCTTTTCCCTAAGATTATGGGCATGCATACTCAATACTCATATGAGAAACATGTTGGCAGTGATTACTTACTTTCTTTTGTGAAGCTAATAGTGACAAGTTTGGTGACTAGGGGAAAATGCTTTGACATGGATGAACTTCATACTGATTTCAAATGTATGAGTAACATGGAAAGCGTTGCAAATACAGCCTATCAAAAGAATTCATTATATCATATTGGGATGCCCTAAAAAATTATCATTGTGGAAATTTGTAATGGAATGTGGTTGGTTGGTGGAGAACATGCGTTACTCCTTTGGGCTTTAAAGAGGGTATTAGTATTTTACTCCCAAGAGTGAGAATCGCTCTTTGCTTCATGATGACCCATCACTTTGATGGGAATCATCCATGAGATAGTAAGGTTATTTGCATTCTTTTTTTCTTTTTTGGACGGACCTTGCTTGTTTGGACCTATCAAAGATAGATCCATTTATAATGCTCTTTGAACATAGGCATCTTTTATCTTCTGCTCTTCTGATTGCGTTTATCAAGAACTGTATTCTTGAGCCATATTGATTATCTTCCTGAGTAAAATTTTATCTTATTTGCACCATGCCCTTGACTTATTTGGTCCTTGCCCACTGTTTGGAATTTGTACATTTGTACATTCTGATTCAGTTGATGAAACAAGATTCTCTCCCTCTTCAACCAACAAAAGACAAAAGAATAAAAGAAAATTTGTAGGTATAGATTAATGTTCTTTCTGGATATTCACATATTTGTTTGTTTCCATGTGAACAGTTTGAATACCTGAGACACATGGTTCAAAACAATCCTCGTAGTTTACAGGTGAAAGTTATTCCTTGGTTATGGCTTGGATGTCAATATGGTCATTGTAAGGATAATCTTCTTTTTCATGCAGCCCTTGTTGCAAGAGATAGGCAAGCATGATCCCTTTCTTTTTGAAGTAATCAATGATAATCTAACTCAGTTTGTCCAACTGATAAATGAGGAAACTTCTGAAGATTCAGAAGAGTATGATAAGGCCTCTGCCTCAGTCTTCTTTGATCTGCTGCTAGGGTGTTAGTGATTTATTTTTGCATGCACAGAGATATTCTTGAAGAAGCTGGTGAAGAGATGCCACAGTTAAGTGATTTTTCGCCAGAAGAGAGAGAAGCCATTGAGAGGGTATGTATCTGTTGAAGCTTATATTATTAACATATAGAGCATCATTGCCATTTGATGTGATCTCATGCATGATGTAGCAGCTTGAAGCTCTGGGCTTTGATCAGGTCCGTGTTATTGAGGCCTTTCTTGCTTGTGATAGAAATGAGCTCCAAGCAGCCAGTTATCTCGTGGAAGATGAGAGTGATAGCGAATAATAAATGCTAGAACGTCTCATATGGGAACAACTTCCAACAGTTTTAGTCTTAAAGGGCACAGAGCGAAAGTCTAAAGAAAGTAATTAAGTGTGTGGATAGAGCCTCATCCTGTCTTGAGTTTGAGCTGAGGATGTCACTCTATTCTGAGAGATATCCTATTTTTGACAGTGTATGGTTAGCAATGGCTTCTGCTATGCTTATGCAGTAGTATGCATATCGAGAGTAATTTTAATCTCAGGAATCCTGCTTATGCAATGAAGGATGAGTCTTTATTCAGTAGAGCTTGTATAAAGCCATTATGGATTCCAATTTTTAGTGATCGTTGTGAACAGATTACTGAAAACCCCACAAGCAATTTAATTCTTAAATTAGGATGTTGTCTTGAATGCAGATCGTCCTGTGCATAGTTCCTTGTTTTTTTTTGAAGGGAAATGGTAAATTAGAAGACACAGCTGAATGACTGAATTGAATCATTCTTTTATATTTTGAGGAGTTGATTGTGCGATGTGAGGAACATTGAAAGTGTTCTGTTGGCCTCAATTCTATTACAGAAATATATATTTTTTTAAATGGAGGTTCGGCCGAAGCCTACTCGCCCGGGCTTTAATTTTTGAAAGAACCGTACAAGGTGACTGGGCATAGTACCTGCGGGACCCCATGTATCCTACAGAGCAGGGGTTAGACGAATGTTATAATGGCCCTAAGGCTACACGAGCATAAGAAGGCCCGAAGGCTTCAACTAGTTTGACATCCCAAAGGCATACATGCATCCTGCGGGTTGGGGGGTCGAACCCTCGCCCCCTCCTCAAGAGGCGAGGGACTCAACCAGTCCACCCAGCACGCAAGGACTATTACAGAAATATTTAGTCATAATGTATTCCGCCCTCTTGATGACGTTATGTCATAAATATAGAGATGCAAGGCCCAAGTTTTCCCTGGATGCAATTTCTCAATTCTTGAAGTGTAACATTTCATCGTTTATTTCTAATGATTAAAAAAATATAGAGATTTCAAACTCGCATATTCTTATTCCTGCATTTTCTATTGAGCATCACTCTCAATCTACAAAGGCTTATGCTTGTTCAGTGGTTATCACATGATGTAATGACTTCTGAATGCAATGTATGTTATCCAATACACAGTCATAGTCATATATGTATACCATCACATCCTCATGTTCAACAAATTCGATGAGAAGTCATTAGATGGTGCTATGAACAGCACATCAGGGGTGAGGCATGAAGCTCACTTTCTTGAGGGGACAGGAGGTTCACTTAGACAGAATGTGTTCTATTGCATAAGCTTGAGGATCCATTTGGAATGGATATGCTTTGGAGCTGTTGTAATATATTTGATTTGTAGTATGGCTATGAATCCAGTCTTCGGTAAATGTGATGCCCAGTCAGGCCAGTTCCAGCAGCAGGAGATCGGTGTTTCTCAATCCCTTATGGATAATGTCCAAGTCCCTGAAGCATACTTTATTTTTGTTTGTAGCGGTCCTCTGGAATTAAAATTCTTCACATAAAATACAATTGCCAGAGAGGGTAGAGACAAGTCAAAGCAGTGGGAGGTACAAAATATGGCAGGGCAATAGTGAACAAACGTGAAGCTAATGCATAAGGCCAAAGCTGGAAAAAAAGCCACGGGGCATTACAGTACACGCCTCAAAGTTCGAAGCCAGAGACAGATCTTTACAACAAGAGTGCACCCACGAATGATACAAGTGCAGGATTCACTAACATCAAATAAAACAGTTTATACATGTGCAGTTATAGTGTTCAACTTTTTGCGGGCAGATCACTGGAAGAAGTGCCTTTTGTGAAGATCCATTAGAGCATAGCTTATGATTATTCCATTTTTCTGAGCGGTGCTCTGACTGGTAGGTTTATTGTCTTTCGCCAGTGGTTTACTTGGACACTTTTGACCATCTGGTTCCTTTCTTTCCCTCCAATTGGTAGTTCCGGCGGATGGCTTCATTTTGGACAGGATTTGCAAGCAACTTTGGTTTAAGAAGATATTGAAATCGTATGAGTCCGACCTCTTGGTATTTCCAAAATTAGGAATGATTTTCTTATCTAACATGAACCATAATGTATGCGTTATATTTATTTTTCCAAAGCAGATGTCAAGACAATTGAGGATGCACGACAAAGAATAATGTACAAGATTCCAATGGGTTCTTGATGATATGCAAGAAACAAATGGCTTCCTTTGCATCTAGCATATAGTTTATCCCCCTTATTTTTGCGTCTAACACAGTTTATCCCCTTGCCAACCTCGTGAACTTTCAGACCAGCTCGAATGGCTTTGTAAAGGATCAGCCGCATGAGAATAGAAGCCTTGGAACAGTCCGCGAAAAATGCTCGCAAGCTTAAACAGCCATCAGCTTTGGTTTCTTTGCACCTTCCACTTATTGAGAACTTTAGCCAAAGACCGTTGATTATTAGCATCTAGGTTACCATAAGCTTTATTTCATAAAGCAGACGAATTAGAGTAGATTTTAGCAGCAACATTGTTTAAGATGCGCGAGGCGCTCTATCCAACACCTTTTAGAATAAATTCCCAAGGAATAATATAGTTATAAAAACGTCTTTTTGTGCACTTCATGCACAACTTTTAGATGCCTTGGATCCATACCAGGAATGATGTTGGACCAAATATCAGCATAATTCATATGAATTTAACCACCAGTGAGTTTAATCATAGATAAATTTGAGATACTCGATGTGTACAACAATTGGCAAGTGAATTGAATTAGTACGCCTAAACTCCATAGTTATTACTGTGTGAATCTTAAAGCTAGTCCACTTTTTTGTTAGCTTTAAGCTTGACAGAATTGAAAATCATTTTCAAAAGAATAGATTACGATAGTTGAAGTAATAGTCCCTCAGTATTAACGTCATGGATTGTTGAACAATCTTTGTAAACCAAGTGAACCCAGGGCATCAGCCCTTTTAGAAGAGTGCAGTAGTTCAGATTGACTTGAGCCGTTTTTCCAGTGTTTGAACGTGGATTCCAAACAAAGTTCTTGACCAGAGACACGAGATTGTCTACGTGGTGTTGGTTAGGCTTCTAGTAGGCAAGAAAGTGAAGCATGTGATGAGAGGCATAGCGATTGAAGATAAATGAAGCACACATGAGATTGATTGATAGGAAATTGTCATCGCAGTTTTCTTGTTTGAATTTAGTGAAGGCTTAATCCCATCTTTATTTACAAGAGATTGAAACACACTTAATCTCATTGTTATGAAAAGAAGTTGAGCCTTGACATAATCCAATTATAAAAGTTCCACAGCACACAAGGCAAATAGAATCAGTTCCTAAGTGGCTTCCAAATTGTATCTACCTACCTATTCTTGAGGTCCTTGAGATGTTCTTGGTGAAAAGGTTTTGAGTATGAGTGTGATCTATGTAGGAGGCTTTTAGAGAGGAAGTCACTCATGGTATTCCTCAATTTTATAATAATCTCAACATCCTAAGCCTTCACTTGTTGTAGGGAAATAGAATAACATTTGTTACCATCTTTGAGTCCTAGGCATGATGCTCTTAATTAACGCTTTGAAAGTTAAAGACAAACCAATTACTTTTCTTTGTTTGATTCTACCATACTTTTATCCTTCTTGGTATCATCTACTCTTTTTCTTTGATCCAATAAGTAGAGGCTCTTCATTTATAATATTTATAATGTCTTTTCTCAATTATAACATCTAAATCTTTTAGTCAAGAAAGTAAAGATTGAAAGGAGTGTTAGGGATTAGTCAAACCAATGGAAGGTCTTTAGAAACAAGAATAATTATTTCATACTTATCTTCGCAAGATTGTAGTTTTTTCCAAATCACTTGAACTCCTTTTTCCTAGGTTGATGTAGTGGTAGAAAATTTGAAATCTTTGTACAAAGGGACAAATACATTTGATTTGGGCATGCATGTTGGAGTGAAGAAGATTTAGTGGGTTAAATTTAGTAGTTGGGTGTGATTTATGTTTGAGTATCCCCCCCCCCTCCCCCCCCCCTCCCCCCCCCCATATAGTTCTTGATTAATTTTCCTCTTTTTTGGCAACAAAAGTAAACCTCAGATGATTCTTGTATGTTAGCTCCAAAGTCTAAATGATTCTCCTTTCTTGGGAGGAGGGTGAGTTTAGTCTTGGGAGTCTAATTGAGGTAAATCTTAGTTAAAAGTTAGAGATCCCAATTGGATTCTATGCATTTGAAATTGTTTACCTAGGAACACTCTCAAATACGTTGGAAAGGTTGTAGTTTTTTCCAAATCACTTGAAGCTCTTTTCTTAGGTTGATGTAGTGGTAGAAAAATTGAAATCTTTGTATAAAGGGACAAATACATTCGATTTGGATATGTATGTTGGAGTGAAGAATTGTATAAGATTTTGTTTTATTGAATCGGATAAACTCGTTAAGATATGTAATGTTCCTTTGCTTTTAGTGGGTTAAATTTAGTAGTTGGGTTTGATTTATGTTTGAGTATTCCCCTCTCCTATAGTTCTTGAAAATTTTCCTCTTTTTTGGCAACAAAAGTAAACCTCAAGTGATTCTTGTATGTTAGCTCCAAAGTCTAAATGGTTCTCCTTTTTTGGGAGGAGTCTTGGGAGGTTAATTGAGGTAAATCTCAGTTAAAAGTTAGGGATCCCAATTGGAGTCTATGCATTTGAAATGGTGTTTACCTAGGAACACTCTCAAATGCACATCAATTTTATGGAGAGACTCAAATGGGAAGCTAGGGAAGTCAACCAAAGTGATGATTTCTTCAATCTTGTGTTTTGAGAGGGTCGAAGGTTTTATGCCATTCTACAAAAACTATGGAGACATTCTCCAATAATGTCAAACATTGATCTCTGCATTATCACTATTTGGAATACCCAAGCAAAAAACATGTCAAAGGTTATGAAAATTCATGTAATACTTTGAAAAGTCGCAAATTTAGGTATCATCATGAAGTAATGGTTAATGCAAGTATTTTGATTTACTGATTTGGCATCATTTTCTAACATAGGAAAGTTTTTGATTGTGTCATTGTTTAAGTAAAAATCATTGTTACTCCCTTCAACTACCCTTATCATTGTATTTTTTTTTCCATCATGTTTTTTCAACATGATGTATACATAACATTTTACTTGGCTTTATTTCTTTAATAATGTGTTTTGTGCTTAAGACAATTAATATTATCAAATTTAGTGTTACGCTTCAGCTTCATATTTAAGTTACCAAATTTGTCATCCATACTTGCCATTTTTGGACTTTTGAGGTAGTCATTTTTGAAAGATTTTGATATGCATTATAGTTGTGACTTTGGGCCATTAAATAGT